>CM069864.1:60925183-61525183 GCA_036172795.1 Pelodytes ibericus | reverse complement strand
TTGTTTAGTCATATGAATTGATTAAAACACAAGTAGGTCTGGGCATTAATTTTCACCAACACACAATGTGTCTTCTGCACCGTGGATTCTCGTTGGGCATTGGTGCACACCGAACCCTTTATTTTTACAAGAACATATGTTTTGATCCACACAATTGCAAGCAGGGAAGTGCAATCAATTCATTCTCAAAAATTTCATATACATTTTATACCACGGGGGTGTTACTCATCCTTCTTTAAAAAGTAAACATAACATATGTTTCAGTGGTCATGATTTGTATATGAATAAGTAGACATATTCGGGCTCAGAGATGGTGGTAGCTGCTCCAATAGGTATATCCCCACTGGCTGCCTCCGGTGCCTCTGCGGGTGTGTGACCAACACCAATAAACAGCAACGATAGATAGAAGCAAGAACGGCACTAACAGTGGTCAGGGGTTAGTAGAAAGCGATTTTTAAATGCAAATGTATATACAAAATCAATCCAAAAAACACAGCAAAAAAGTGGAAAATAGGGGAAATCAAATAAGATGTGCAGCTTGACTCGTTTCGCGCATATAGCACTTACTCATAAGCTCGTTGATGTTTTGTATGTGTCCACGTTTTTTAACATTTTGTTTGCTCCTTTACAGAATGTCACTGGTAATAAGCCCGATCCTATCAGAACATGGAACCTCTGATGAGAGCACAACAGCTTTTAGATACACATCAAGAAGGGGTCCTACAGAAGTTATAATACAAGAGAAGACTAAATGGTCCTACTATCATAAGCCCATCACTCTTGTCATCTTTGGAGTAATAGTCCTCCTCACTGGAATTCTTTACACAATATTCTACTTCACTAAATTTGTGGATGTGCCATATGCACTAGGGCCAGTTTTTCTTTCAATTGGACTCATGTTCCTGGTCACTGGGTTAGTCTGGTTGCCCATTGTCACAGAGTCTGTAAGACATAAAGGGCTGCTGAAAAAATCAAAGAGCGTACTACTTCTGTGACTTGACGGCAAATATGGTGTCTCTTAATTTACCTTACCTGGTCACTATCTTGGCTCATAGTAGTATAGTCGATGAGTAAACATTCTTGTCCAGGTTATGTATACTATAATAAAATATTTCCTTTCTACACAGTTTTGCATTTTTTTTTAAACAATTATGTTTATGATTTTAGATTATATCAATATTTTCCATCAAATGTATGGACATTCTACACTCTATTCACTAGTATTTAAAGGGACACTACCACTTTCATAAGATGTAACCTGGCCATTTAAAACAAACACATATATAAATCATATGCCACTGGGTTGTTTTTTTTAAATGATTGAATTCATTGCATATAAAAGGAAAAATAAAATTAGGTGTCTCCTGGCTTCATTTTGTTAATATTTGCCATGATGCAATATCGTTCACAATCTTCCAGCCAGTCTCAATTTACAACTGTGGCCACAGCCTGCATGATGATGTCAGAAGATATTCCTCTGCTCTCTTCCTGTGTATCATAGTGGGCAGGACTAGGTGGCTCTGTAAAACTTTTTTTTACCTGCCTTCCAACACAAAGAGAGATTAACCTGATAAAACAGGATCGTAACTCTGTCCCCTTATGATATAATTGTTACATTACCCTCCCATTCAATGTAAGTCTATCATCAGAATTCTGACTTATAGACTGCATTCTATGTCCTCAGCACCAAAGTGAGAAATTTGTGCTCTAAAGTCACAAGGGGTGGCACCCAAAAACACTATATTTCACAAAATGGCAGCGCCCAGTCACACTTATTTAGTTCAATATTTTATTAAATACAGTCACATAACAAAAACAAAAGACATATCTGAAATCAACAATACAATTTAAAAAAAAAAAAAACCTTTTCCTTTTTTAATTTGCCATAAAAGTCACTACTTTAAACTTGAGATACTTGTTTCTTAATTTCTACTGGTAAATCCAACTTAATGAACAACTGTAGGCAATAAATTAATTTATGGTTAATTGAAAGATTGCATCAATCATACATGGTTTAAATAGAAATCTTTTAATCGTCAGAATGACAACATTAACACATCCAAGATGTACATATAGCAAAACAAAAGGTACACAGTCCAATTGAATAATGTCCCCTTGATGTACAACTTCCTGTTCAGCTTATGTCACTTCTAGGTCACGTTCAGTTTTGGTATTGGCAGTCTAGACTTTGTCATCAGTAGTTGCAAGTAATATGGTAAGTGATTGGAATCAAAATGTTACTGGACTTGTGTAGTGTGAATACATAGAGTGTTCATCACCAGGACTTGGGATGTTCTCCTTAAAGAAACACACTCTCTCATATAGATAAGTATTTATAGAAAAAAACATCATATGATAGAACATCATGGTCTATTCATTTAGTGGAACAGATATGAACAATATAAACCATGTATATGTAATATGCTGCATTTATATACCTATACCTAAATACTTTAATACTTTTAAAACTTCTGTTTACAATATATATTTATAACAATTTCTATTTTTTGGAAAAAAATACGTAAATATTTATACAAATTATATATTATATATTAAGTGAAAAGAACCACAGAGGTTAGTCATCTCCGCTTTAATTGCTCCCTTTTACAATCTTCCCAAAGACGACTATACTGAATGTTTGCACCAAACTTTATGACTGAATGAGATAATCATGTCCGTGACATAGAGGCAGCTGTTAAGCGCTATTCATTCAGGTTTTGTTCTCCTCATAATTCCTTGTTTGATGGACAATATTGTGAAATGATATGAAGACGGAGACACTGTGTATTATTGGAACAGACAAATTTCAGAATAAAAGAATATTATAATTGCTTTCCTTTGTCATGATTTAAAAAAATGTAAAAAAATGACTTTGGCAAGTCTGGTCACATGAGAACATAAAAGTTCATAATCTATGATGTCAAAAATGCAACAGGCATCTCACCACAACATTTTTATAAATACTGGACATTTTTAATATGTGAATAGTTTTTGTATAAAATAGATGAAAAGATAAAACATTAAAAAAGCATTCAAAGAATATTTAACCCCTTAAGGACAGAGCCTTTGAAACATTTTTGTCCATTCTGGACAATGGCTATTTTAACATTTCTGTGCTGTTTGTGTTTAGTTGTAATTTTCTTCTTTGTCATTTTCTGTACCCACACATATTATATATTGTTTTTATCGGGACAAGAAGGACTTTCTTTGGATGCCATCATTTTGATCATATCTTATAATATTATATAAAAAAAATAATAAAATATGGTAAAAAAAAAAAACACAAATTTCCTGACTTTTATTTGAAACATCTTCTCCTCATCGACAAAAGCGAACGACAAAAACTGCTAAATAGATTCTACTATTTCTCCTGAGTACAGGGATACCACCCATGCATAGGTTTGTTGGGTTGTTTGGGGGCTAAAATGCCAAATTTGGGAGGTGCAGTTTTTGGTTTTCCAACTTGAAATTTTTACATGCAGACAGCCTGCACCCATGTCCTATTTGGGACATATTTGAAGCCAGCCAGTGTATTTTACCCCATCAACTCAATTATATATATTTTTTAATTTATAATTCTTTATTCATTATATCAAAAAGACAAAGGGACAAACATATAGACATTACAATACATCAATACATTAACAATACATTTCAAGAGTTTATTCTGTTCCTTTTCCTCTCCCCCTTCCCTTCTAACTGGTCCAGTCCGCATCCCCTAATAAAAGTGCTCGTATTAATTTTATATACATATGTATGGGAACTGATGGTAGAGAAGAACATATGCGAGAAATATCAGGTGGCTTCGGGGGGAAATCATTCCCCACTCTCAACGCCCAGTGGCCATCACTCCCCACCCCCAAGGTTCACTCCCGGAATTGTCCAAATTTTTTTATATAGCTCACTCTTTGTACCATAGAAAAGCCTCTCCGCCCCTGCTTGGAATTCTATCTGGGTCGTAATCTCTGTCCATGTGGGTGCCGTTGGTTTTTTCCAGGCCCTCGCTATACATAACTTAATTGCAAGAAAAATATTTATTAACAAGTATTTTTGATGTTTATTCACTTTGGGAAATCCAATGTGGAATAGGAATAGTTGGGCCATCATAGGTGTGTCACTGCCAACTACTGCTTGTAGAATTTCCGCCGTTCGTTTTTTAATTGGGGATAGGAGTGTGCAGTGCCACCAGATGTGGGCTTGTGATCCTATCTCTAGTTGACATTGCCAACAAATATTATTACAATTTACGTTATATTTTCTCAGTCGGGCAGGAACAATGTACCACCTGTATAATAATTTACAGTAGTGTTCTTGTATATTAATACAGTGTGTTGCTTTCCTAGTACTCCACCAGGCCGAGCACCATTCTTTGTTAGAGTATACCATTTCTAAGTCCCGTTCCCAACGCTTTATAGGATTGACCTTTTCAAAATTTGAATGAGTAAAAAATAACTTTTTAACTTTAGAGAATACATTTTTAGAGGTCGTAGCACTTAAAAAATCATCCCAGTAATCAGGTTCAGATGGTAGATTCATACCAAGGAAGTATCTGATTCTGGTATATGTAAATGTTTCAATTTCAGCAAGATTACATGTTTTCTGAAGATTGGAAAAAGATTTCATATTTTTCCCTATAAATAGATCTCCTAATGTTTTAATTCCCTTATTGCGTCACCTCGTTAGATCTATATTGGTTATGTACCATTGAATAACTTCTATTGGAGCTGCCATAGATAGGGATATTTGAATATGTAGTCTACCTCTCAGCTCATGCAAAGATGAGATGAGATTACCAGTTATCAGGCCTAGAGAGTCCATACTACGAAATTGTTTGGGGGTCACCCAAAGGAGTAGAAAGGGGTCTAGTTGTTTGTTTCTATGTAGTTCAATGTTTAACCATGGTGGGTTCCTTACTTTATTTAGTGTTCCAAGATATTATGTGGGCCAGTTGTGCGATGTCATACAACTGAAAGGGGTCCGAATACCCCAAACCCCCCCTTTCTGTGGGTCTCATCAAGGTTTTTTTTAGATATTCTGGACCTTCCATCCGCCCATACATAAGAGGCGAATAGAAGCTCCAGATCTCTCAGATGGGAACGTGCTACATTCAGCGGGATGGCCCTTAGGAGGTACAAAAATTTCGGCACCACATAAGATTTCAGAACAGCTATCCGACCCATCCAAGATGGTTCCATGCCTGTCCAGCGGGAGAGCATAGATTTTGTTTGTTTTTTTAATATATTATAGTTTAAATCTAATATTTGCTCTAACTTAGGTACTCGATCCTTTCAGGAATGTTTTCATTGCACCCTATGATTTTTAGTATATCTAACTGTACCCTATTCATGTACAAGGGTATAATATGGGTTTTGCCTATATTAATTTTATAGTTTGAGTACTGGCCGAATAATTGGATCTCTTTCATCAAAGCCGGGACAGAAATCGATGGAGTAGAGATGGTCATTAAGACATCGTCCGCATATAGCGTTATGGTGTAATTCTGCGAACCAATCCTTTTTCCTCTTATCTGTGGATTCTTCCTAACTGAGACAGCAAAAGGCTCCATGGCCAGTGCATATAACACGGGGGAACTCATATATTTTTTAAAAGTAGACACCCAAGGCTATTTCAAATGATGGTATTTTAACACTTTCCATGCACTAATTCTACCACCAGCCTTTGTCAAAGTTTGTGGTAGTAATTGTATTGTGTATTTTTTTTCCCACATACATAGTACTTTAGACACAAATTCATATATTTCGGTATGTGTCACTGACAAACAATACCACAATATGTGTTCAGCAACATCTCCCGAGCACAGGGATACCACCCATGCATAGGTTTGTCAGCTTTGTTGGGGGTTGAAAGGCTACATTTGAGTGGTGCGCTTTTTGATTTTCAAACTTGGAATTTTGACATGTAGAGCAAGGAAGGGGTTAATAGCTCTTATAAGAGCCTTTTGTACAAAAAAAATTAACCCCTAAAAAGGCACAGACAAGAAAAAATGTTCTGCTGTGCAGTGATCAGTGGCAGGGAAGGGTTTACTATACAGGGTAGACTATACAAAGGGTATGGCTTTTATAAAAGCCCTTGGGTCTCACAATTTTTTAACATTTAATTTAATTTATTACAATTAAAAACTTATATTATACAGATCTGTCTCTTTCCCTCACTAAGGCTACATTTGAGAGGTGCGCTTTTTGATTTTCCAACTTGGAATTTTGACATGTAGAGCAAGGAAGGGGTTAATAGCTCTTATAAGAGCCTTTGTAGTACTGTACAAAAAAATTAACCCCTAAAAATGCACAGACAAGAAAAAATGTTCTGCTGTGCAGTGGTCAGTGGCAGGGAAGGGAAGGGGTTAATACACAGGCTACACTATACAAAGGGTATGGCTTTTATAAAAGCCCTTGGGACTCACAATTTTTTAACATTTTATTTATTACAATCAAAAAATTATATTATACAGATCTGTCTCTTTTCCTCACTAAAACTCAAGTGAGGAGAGGGAGGCAGATCCATATGGGTCAGAACAATATTTACCAATATTGATCTAACCAGACGAATGGTGATGCTCATCTGAGAAATCACCAAACCACCTTTGCCACTGATCGGCTGTTACTGATCGCTATACATGCGTTCAGACAGCTTCAAAAGGAATACACATAATCCCCTAGTGGGTATAATTAACGCCTAGCGAGTGTGACAAAAAAAATGCTGATGGCAAAAAAAATCCTTCTGCTCCATATGCGCTGCTTTGGCAGTGACCATATGCACTGCTTAGGCAGTGACCATATGCGCTGATTAGGAAGTGATATATGGCAAGGAAGGGGTTAATAGCTCTTAAAAGAGCCTTTGATGGGGGTTCCGGTCGGCAGCCATGATGACAAGACGTGTACTCTGCTCTCTCCTCTGAGGCCTTTTACCATCCAGCAAAAATCATAATTTTCTACTACCCATCGGGGCACAAGAAGGCTCAGGACTACTCCACACAGCAAGGGCTATTGATCTATGTCCTTTAGATGATCATCCATTGCTGGCCAGGGGTCTCAGGTACCAACCAGGCCTGAAACTGAGGGAAATAAGGCCCCAAAACGGCCTCACTGCAATCCTCTCCCTTCACCTCTCCATCAGCCAAAGGCTCCAAGGGTTACAAGCAAGCAAGGCACTCAGGTATCTTTAAAACTGATCACTCGGTTAAAAATCCTGACTACCGCGCACACACTACCCCGATCGCGGGGTGCGCAATCTAGGAAAGTCCCCGGCTTTTGCGGCCTACCCGCTAAAAAGTATCCGATTTTCTTCAAACTGCCTGCTTCTGTTCAAATACGGGCAGCCCTAGCCCTGAGAGACACTGCATCACACTGACCCCCCTTCCACACTGGAACACAGGCAGGCCAACAAACACCTCTATGTAGTATGTCTGTTTGGCCCTGGAGAGCACACATATCAGGAGCTTTCAACTCCAAGCCTTGAGAGAACACACTCTCTACCTTGGACAGACTACTTACCTAGGAGGGTTTCAAACCACTAACTGTCTAGAAAAAGTGGCCTTGCTGAGAGGGTCTTATCTGTCAAGAGACTATACTCACCATGGGGAAGAAGTCCAGAAAGCCTAAACCAGGCCCAGAGTCTCATGACATAGGGGTACTGCTAACCAGACCCCCCAGGTCTCTGAATCAACATATGCTCCCACCCGGCTACACGCCGGACGTCTCAGAAGACTCCGACTATGAGGACTCTCCTTTACTGGAGACTGGACCACGCCATTACTCACCTTCAGCACCAGTTGCGGGTAAGGCAGATTCCCCAATCACAAGAGAGGACTTTCAACTGCTTATCACTGAAGTAAAGCAAATAATTGATCGCGGAGTGGCGGACATTCAATGTAACATCAAAGCTTTGGAGACCAAAGTGACACACCTGGAAACTGAGAAAAAGATCTCTGACTCTAAGGTGGAAAAACTGGGGAAACACTACAGAGCCCTCGACCAGCAAAAGGACTCGCTTCACCTTAAACTTGAGGAACTAGAAAATAGATCACGACGAAAAAATATAAGGCTGCGTGGTGTTGGCGAAGGAATTGACCTACAAGAAGTAGCGAATCTCATAAGACGGCTATTAGCACAACTTTCCCCCACTACTCAAGGCAGGCCACTGCGTTTCGATGACATGTTCCGAGTGGCGAAAGCCAAAGCTGCCCCGCAGACTCCCCTAGGGACATTATAATCCAATTCCGAAGTTTTACAGACAAGTCCTTTTTCCTGGCAAAGTTCCAGGGCCCCAACCCAGTCAAGTTTGAGTCCCACAACTTGCAAGCATTCCCGGACCTGACCCATCCGACGGTTGCCTGGAGACGTTCACTACGTCCCCTAACCACTCATCTCCGTACCCTGCAGGTACAATACCAATGGGGCCCGGCTCGCTCTCTTTTGGTCCGCAAAGATGGATTGACGCACCGCCTAAACGATGTTCGAGAGACTCGGTCCTTCCTCTCAGATCTCTCCTTGCCTCCTATGCCTACCCTCCCGGCAGGACCTTTAAATCAACATGCGCCACCCTTTACGCCCCCCCTCTTCATGGAACCCAGGCGGCAGCAGTGCAGATGAATCCATTGAAGCACCCCAGAAGACAAAAACAGTACCCCCGGGCAGCAGAATTCCATCTCAGTGACTGATCAAGGAGAGAGAACTTGAAATTCCCATTTTTTCTTCCCCAAATTCACCACGAACATAATGCTATGCCCCGCATTTTTGCTCCCTTTATCTACCCCTTCTCTTGCATCCTGAGTAATTACAGCCCCTTTTCTGCTTTCTGCTCTAGCTTCTTCTTTTTCTTTCTCACATTGATCTCCTCCTAAACCTACTATCTTCCTGTCTCCCCCTAACCACTGTTCTTAACAATAGCAATTCATATGATATATGTTGCTCATGTTCTTGTGGATTTAGAGCGGTGACACTATACTTACTGTGAGATCCTATAGGATGTTTTGGTATCTTAGTAATCTGACCATAAAATAATATTGGGAGAGGAGGTACAAGTTCACTTGGTGTGTATGCCCCCACGAATATGTCCTCAAGTAATTTAACTCACGAATAGCCCCTAGTTCTTAATGTCAGATTGGGCTCATACGACAGTATATATAATGGAATATATAGGCTGTACATTTATGTTTCTAGGTTTTATCTCTGCCGTATGGAACATTAATCATTTTTGTTTATTTTGATGTGAGATACTTGCGTTGTTTTTTTGTTTTGTTTTTAAACAAAACAAAACAAAAACAGTACTAAATATTTTGATTATATTTCTAATGGATCCGGAGAGTTGGCTATTTACTTATTAGGGAGATATCCTTTGTGGATGGTCCCTCTCTGGACCCATAATAATTGATTGGCTTGAATGTTTGGAATCTGTTGTATCAGTGTCCCTACCCCTGCTAAGAGGGCTAAGTTTGGGGAAGAAGAAAGTTAGACGTGACTTCTTACTGTTGAAACCGGCTTAGATTTCAGCATATTCATAAGTATACATAAGCTGCACACCTGTTCTCCTAAGTCAGTTCATGTTTTATTTCTGTCATATGAAAAATAATATTTTATGTCTATTTTTATGAAACATATTAATACTGTAATGAAAATAAAGAATCAATCAAAATATAATTAAAAAAAAAAGAGCCTTTGATATACTGTAAAAAAAAAAAAACAGTAAAAAAAAATTAACCCCTAAAAAAATGCACAGACAGCAAAAAATGTGCTGCTGTGTAAGATCATTGCGTTCACAGCGATCAATTGCAGGGAAGGGGTTAAACACTGGAAACGGCTTTTATAAAAGCCTTTGGGTCTCAATTTTATTAAATATATTATAATTAAAAAATCACATTATACAGCTCTGTCTGTCTCCCTCACTAAAACTCAAGTGAGAGGGAGGCAGATCTACACCGGTCAGATCAAAAATTGATCTAACATGGCGAATGATGATGCTCATCTGAGCACCAACTGCCATTGCCACTGATCAGCTGTTACTGATCGCTATACATGGGCTCAGACAGCTAAAAAAAATTTTTTTATGTTAAACGTAATTCCCTAGCGGATATAATTAACCCGTGACGGGTGTAATAAAGATTGCTGCATTTGCCTCAGATCGCTGCTTAGGCAGTGATCTACAGCAAGCAAGGGGCTAATAGCTCTTAAAAGAGCCTTTTTTTTACTGTAATGAATTATAGTAAAAAAAAATTAACCCCTAAAAAATGCACAGACAGCAAAATGGCAGGGAAGGGGTTAAACACTTGAAATGGCTTTTATAAAAGCCCTTGGTGTGTAAAATTTTATTAAATATTTAATTTTATTATTTTATTTTATTTTGTTACATTATCTGATCTGTCTCTCTCCCTTACTAAAACTAGTAAGGAGAGGGAGGCAGATCAATACTTGTCAAAGGCAATATTTACTAATATTGCCTTTGACTGTATGATAAGTGCTCATCAGAGCACTTACCATACATGCCTGCACACAGATCACATAGATCTGTTGTGCAGGCATCGATTGGCTCCCCCTAGAGCATCGGAAGTGAAATACATTCACTTCCGATGCTCTTGCCATTAGAAGGGAAGCGCTGCCTGTTCCCTTCTACTGAGCCGATGGGGTCGCTCAGGAGAGCGACCACCATCGGTTCTGGGGGAAGCCGAAGGTGCTGCTAAGTGCCTCACTAGCGAGGCACTTTAGCAACACCGGAGGTGCTTAGGAAGTAACATAGTAATTTAGGTTGAAAAAAGACACAAGTCCATCAAGTTCAACCCTTCTACCTATCATTTCAGCGTTTTGATCCAAAAGAAGGCAAAAAAAAACCCTAAGGAAGCTTTTTCGAATGTTGCCTCCCAGGGGGAAAAAAATTCCTTCTTGACTCCAAAAGGGCAATCAGATTTCTCCTTGGATCAAAAAGCTATATTATTAATGCTTATTCTATTATTAATATACCTGTATGTTCTGCTTTTCTAAAAAAAACATCCAGACCATTTTTAAATGTATCTATTGTGGTTGATAGCACTACCTCTCTTGGCAGAATTGGCATAATTTTATTGTCCTTACCGTAAAGAATCCCTTCCTTTGCTGCCTATGAAATCTTTGCTCTTCCAGTCTCAGGGGGTGACCTCTTGTTCTTTGTACATTTCTATTAATGAACAGGTCCCTGGAGAGCTCCTTATATTGGCCCTGCACATATTTATATAATGTTATCATATCCCCTCTAAGACGCCTTTTTTCTAAAGTAAATAAATGCAATTTTTTAAGTCTCTCTTCATAACTAAGATCCTCCAATCCCCTTATTAATTTTGTAGCTCTCCTTTGCACTTTTTCTAGTTCCTTAATATCCTTTTTAAGGTCTGGTGCCCAGAATTGTACTGCATATTCAAGGTGAGGCCTTACCATTGATTTGTAAAGATGCAAGATGATATCCTCCTCCCGTGAATCTATAACTCGTTTTATACATGCCAATATCTTATTGGCCCTTGCAGCTGCTGACTGGCATTGGGCACTGATGCCAAGTTTGTTATCTACAATGATTCCTAAAGCCTTTTCGTTAGTAGTTTTTCCCAGGAAAATACCATTTAACATATATGTTGCTTTGTTATTATTTTTCCCATAATGCACAACTTTACTTTCTTGCGCAGTTCCCCACTCTGTCCAAATCTTCCTGTAAAAAGATTAGTCTTTATTACCTTACCTCATTTTGTGTCATCAGCAAACACTGAGACATGGCACTCAGCACAACGTGGGAGATCATTAATAAACATATTAAAAAGAAGAGGTCCCAAAACATACCCCTGAGGTACTCCGCTCACTACCCTGGTCCAATTTGAAGCTTTACCATTTACAACAACCCTCTGTGTTCTATCTTTTAGCCAATTTTTAATCCAAATACATACATTTGCCCCCAATCCTATTTCTCTCAATTTGTAGAGTAACCTTTTGTGTGGAACTGTATCAAATGCTTTAGCAAAATCCAAATAGATCACATCAACTGCCACACCTAGATCTATATTTTTACTGACCTCTTCATCGAATGTTATTAAGTTTGTTTTACAAGACCTGTCTTTCACAAAACCATGTTGACTTTTACTATCGTTCGCTTCCTAAGCACATGTGTGTAGCGGGCGTAGCCATTTTTAAATGGCTGCTACGATCACTCCGGGGAGTGATCGTAGTGCGCCCCTGCACTTTTTTGGGATGTTGCACAATGCCTCTACCTAGAGGCATTGTAGCAACACTGATGCATGACGTGCCAGGCACGTCACCTGTCGGCAAGTCCACGATTTGCCGTGACGTGCCTGGCACTTCATCTGTCACCAAGGGGTTAAAGGACCACTCCAGGTAAACAAACAATAATTTATAAAGACACGGATGCTCCTGTTATGCTTATCTCTTTCCTTATTTTCCCTCGGCAGCAGCAATATCAAACCCTTTCTCTTTCTTTTGCTGCTCCCTCAGCTAAGTACACCTTATTACTTAATATTGTATTTGATATTTAAATTTGTTTAAATGTATCTTAGGTTATTTACATACATGCAGGTCTGGCGCCCTATGCGGGCCTCCCCCGCAGCGCCTCCCCCCGTCTCTTTCCCCCACCCCCCATGTATGTGTCTCTCTCCCATCCCATGTTTGTCCCTTTCCTCTTCCTTGCCACGTCTGTCTCTCTCCAACTCCCCCATACCTGTTCTCTCTCCCAATATCTGTTCTCTCTCCCTTCTGTTTCGGCCTCTCTCTCGCTCTCTGTTCTCTCTCTCTCCCCCTCCCTTCCTCTGTTCTGTCTCTCCCCCTTTCTCTGTTCTCTCTCTTCCCCCACCCTCTGTTCTGTCTCTCTCCCCACCTCCCTTCCTCTGTTCTGTCTTCCCTCCCCCTGTTCTGTCTCCCTCTCCCCCCCTGCCCAGCCTGCAAAAGTGGATTCAGGGAGGGGGCGGAGCTCACCGGCTGGGAGAAAGTGCTGCTCAGGCTCCCCATGCGCATATGCCAGTATTATTTTGGCATTAATAAGCCACAACCAAATTTCCCAATAATATGCCAGTATTATTTTGCCATTAATAAGCCACAGACAATTTTCCTAATAATATGCTGGTATTATTTTGCCATTAATAAGCCACAGCCAATTTGCCCAATAATATGCCAGTATTATTTTGCCATTAATAAGCCACAGCCAATTTGCCCAATAATATGCCAGTATTATTTTGCAGTTAATAAGCCACAGCCAATTTGCTCAATAATATGCCAGTATTTTTTTTGCCATTAATAAGCTACAGTCAATTTGCTCAATAATATGCCAGTATTACTTTTGCCATTAAAATGCCTGTATTACTTTTGTCATTAATATGCCAGTGTTATTTTGCCATTAATAAGCCACAGCCAATTTGCCCAATAATATGCAAGTATTATTTTGCCATTAATAAGCCACAGCCCATTTGTCCAATAATATGCCAGTATTATTTTGCCATTAATTTGCCACAACCAATTTGTCCATTAATACGCCACCCTCCTCCACCCTTCCCCAGTACTTATCTCCTGGCTACTCCGTATCCCCAGTTGTCTCCTCTGTGCAGTCTACCCTGATGTACTGTCATATCCGGTGGCAACGTATTTTTTTTTTACATTTTTTTTACGGCAATCGCTTTCAGTTCAGCAACGCAATTTGCTGCAAGGGGGATGCCGGTAGCAAGTGTGTTCCTCTTGCTTGGTGACACCCATGGCAAGAAGGGCCCCATTAGCCAGGGGGCCCTGGGCAAGTGCCCAGATTGCCCATTCGTTTTTGACTGCATCTGTGTCTGGTTTGTACCTACCACTGCTATACTGTGTTAGTTATTGTCACCTCCACATAATTATGGATAAACAGTTTGCTGGGGCACCCCATTCCCCATGACTTCTTCTCAGTAGCATACTGACTTCTTTAGGGAAGATGACCCCTCTGACCTCAGGTTCCCCCACACAATTCATTTTTCAGCATTAGCCCACGAAACTGTCTCCAGGAAGTCAAAAATCTCCTGTCCAAAGGGGAGATTACCCCAGTGCCTTCCCATCATCACTGCTTCCGCAACAACCTCTTCTTGGTCCCCAAGAAAGGTGGCGGTGTCAGACCAGTTATAAATCTACGGCCTCTGTACCAACACTTCAAAATGGAAGGCATTCACTGCCTTTGAGATCGTCTGCTTTGGGGGGATCTGGATGGTGAAGTTAGATCTGCAGGATGCGTACTTGACAGTCCCTATTGCTGCAAATCACCAACATTACCTGCAATTCACATGGGAGGACAGAATTTGGCATTTCACCTGCCTACTTTTCGGTCTCTCGTCCGCTCCCTGGTGCTTCACCAAACTGTTGAAACCAGTGATGCACTTTCTGCGCAGAAAGGGTGTACGTTTGATCATATACCTGGACGATCTTACTGTCACAAAATGAATTTGGATATCCGCAGTGACTGGGACCCTTGGAGGGCCAAACACTTCCCTGTGGACTATGGACCCTCAAAGGGTGCGGTCAAAAGGTCCCTGTGGACTAGGGACCTTCAAAGCACAATGTACACACTTTGGCAGGGACCTAAGGCACCCATTCAGTGCAGCAAGGAATTCCACACAAGGTGCCCAGGCAAAGCTATTCCAAGTAGTGTGTGCAATGTTATTATATGTTAGTGTTGAAATGTGTACTTATCTAATCAATAAGTGTCTTGTAGTCTGGATATCTGTATCTAAAGGTAGCATGTTTATTTTGTGTTAAGTTATAATGTGCTTAATTACCTGTTTTAGATTAGGCTTTCTATTGTTTGAGGCGTACATATTCGGATGAGTTCCCCATGTGCCTCCCCCCTGGTTGATGACATTTTTTTCACAAATAAATGTTCATTCTTGCTGTACCAAACTGCTAGTGGTCCACTCTGCTATTTGGGTACAAAAAGCAAGGTTCCAGGGAAGACTTGCTGGGTGAATGCTGAGTTATAATCAGGGGCTAAGGAGGTGCTACCGGGTTTGGGTAGCTGTCCCTTTACACTCCCTCATTTGCATTGGACTGTAGACATTCTTCAGGATCTAGGCTTCATGATCAATTGGGACAAATCTTCCCTATCTCCATCTCAAAATATGGAGTTCCTGGGGTTCGACATCAACTAGATCCACAGATCCATACACCTACCCTATTCCACTGACACACACACTCCCACTTACACACACACACTCACTCACTTACACTGACATCCACACACTCTCACTTACATTGGCATACACACACTCACTCACACACTGACATACACACACTCACTCACATTGACATACATACACACACTGTCAGTTTTTAACTTACATGCTGCAGGCATCTCTGTGCTTTGAGATCCTCTCAGCCAATCAGGAGAGTTGAGAGGTCTCACCTGATTGGCTGAGACCTCCTTCTATCAAGCTCCAACAGGAAAAAAAAGGAAAAAGGCCGCCGCATGCAGGACAAACTTCGGGTTATGAGGGACGCGGTGTCTCAGGCGGTCGGTTTGCGAAAGATCCAGCTCTGGCCTCTGCTATCCCTGCTTGGAAAGCTCCATTTTGCCTGCCGGATTATGCCCATGGGTAGGGTTTTTAATCATCGCTTGGTCGTGGCCACGGCGTGCATATTTCATCCGCAGCATTACATTCGGCTCACCTGTCCTCTGCAGGTTGATCTTGGGGTGTGGGATATCTTCTTGGCCAATTTTAATGGGCGGTCATATTGGCAGGCCCCGGAAGTGGCCAATGAGGATCTCCATTTGTGTACAGATGCATCTGGGTCCTTGGGTTTCGGTGCGATCATGGGTCCTCGCTGGTGTGCGGATGTTTGGCCCCCAGACTGGCACTCCTAGGGCCTAACTAGGAATTTGTCATTTCTCAAGTTGTTTCCCCTCCTTGAGGTTTTGGAACTCTGAGGGTGGTTCAGGCCATCAATAGTTTGACGGCCTCTTCCCCCCCTGTGATTTGCCTCCTGCGCTGCTTGGTGCTTTGCTGTCTTTGTTTGAATGTGTCCTGTAGGGCGATACACATTCCGGGTACCCTTAATGTGACTGCTGATGCCCTTTCTTGTTCACAGTGGGTGACATTCAGGGCATCGGCGCAGTGCCCCCGGGATTTGTGGGCCCTTGGGCTGATCAAGTAGCTTTGTGGGTCGGTGGATCAGTGTGCCATTCTACCTGGGCCCGGTTTGGTAAGGTCTGGGGGGAATCGGTCTCTCTGGAACGCTCCGGGGGGGGTTTCCGGGATGAGGAGGACCGACTCCAAGGCCTTTTGTGGTTTTTGGAGGCATCTGGCTGCTCTACGGGCTCGGCTTCGGCTAAACTGACGAGCTTGGCTTTTTGGTTTAAGCTGGCACGGCAGCCTGACGTTACTACGTCTTTTATAGTCCGACAGGCCTTTTGTGGTTAGCGCAAGGGTAAGAGCACCCCGGACGCCAGAAAACCAGTATCAAAGGCTATCTTGTTGGGGTTACTTGATATTTTGCCTGTTGATATTCGTGCTGCTTTCTCTATTGCTTTTCTTGGGGCCTTTCGGATTGGGGAACTAGTTAGCCCATCCAAGAGGGATCCTGGGGGGGTTCAATTTCAGGATGTCACGAGAGGGCAGGGGTCCATCCGCATGTTGATACGGCGTTCTAAGACTGATATTTTTGGGAAGGGCGTCTGGGTGGTTTTAAGGGAGGTTTCAGGTTCGGTGGTGTGTCCTGTTTCCTGTTTTGATCTTTACTGTGCTGTCTGCCCTTCTTCCTTAGGTCCTTTGCTGATGCATTTAGATGGCAGCCTTCTTTCTTGGTTCCAATTTGTGAAGGTGTTTGGATTAGCTTTGGAAGCCCTGGGTATCCCGGGAAAGGATTTTGGGGGTCACTCTTTTCGGATAGGTATGGCAACTTAGGCTGGGGCTTTCCTGATCAAATGATTCGGCGCATTGGGCGGTGGGAATCTCGCAGGTTTTTGTCTTATGTACCCCATTCTGGCCTCACCCCATTTCCCACGGCTTTGTTTCCATAGGTCCGCCTTGCTGAAGGTCATGTTTCTGGGGCATTCCTACTTCTTCTGTGCAGGTGTGCGGCCATACGGCCTTCTGGGGAACATTTGGGGCTCCCAGCGACACGGGCTGAGGTGCGCTGGTTTGGGACAAGAGGTATGGGGCGGATACAGTTGCTCCCTGAGTTAGTGCAGTTGTCCCGTTTGCTTGGAGCCCCAGATATTCTGGTCATTCATTTGGGAGGCAACGACTTGGGCTCGGTCCAAATTTGGGGTCTATGTGACACGATCAAGCGGGACCTAGCGAGGTTGTTGATCCTGTTCCCGGATGTGTAGCTCGTGTGGTTATCCCCAGAAATTACTGGGGAATAATCAGAGGGCTTTAGAGCGGTGCCACATTAAGCTAAACAAGCACATTTCCAAATTTGTCCTGGAAGTAGGGGAAGTTACTATCCGCCATAAGATTTTTGAGGAGACTGCCATCTACATTAGGAGTGATGGGGTAAATTTGACCGATGTCGGTCTTGATTTTTTTCAATTTGGCGTTACAGGAGGCGATTGAGCAGGCCATAGCTGTGGGTGGGGTCGCCCCCGCTGATTTAAGGGACTAAACAGCGGAGCTGGTGGCAGGGGTGTAGCCTTGCCAGTCGGGAGTTAAGGAGCAAGGAGGACATGAGAGTTGGGAGTAGGAAGTTTTGTTTGCCCTTCCCTTAACCTTTAGTGGGCATATGCGTTCCAGCACTAGTTTTCCTTCGTTCTCGGCGCTGGAACGCATATGCGTTCCAGGCCTCTTTTCTGTGCCTCTTTCTTAAGCGTTGGAACGCATATGCCAGTTTTTATCAAAACCAAGGTTCCTGTGGACCCAAGAAAAAGGGGCATCCTTTTGAAATTTCTGCGGTCTCTTCTTTGGGACGAGGTTGTGGTTCCTGTGGATGGTCCCGATCTTTTCAAGGGAAATGACTCTCCCCTGTTCTTTGTCACCAAAACCTCGGTGGACTTGAGAACGGTCCTCGATCTTTCCATTCTGAACAGATTGTTGGATGTGAAGAAATTCAGGATGGAGTCCCTCCGGTCTATTATGCCGTTCATCCTCCCCGGCGATTGGATGGTCTCAATCGAACTTCAGGATGCCTACTTTCACATACCCATCAAAGTACAGCACCAGCGATTCCTTCGCTTCGCCATAGGAGAGGATCATTTCCAGTTCCAGGCTCTTCCATTTGGCCTCAGTACGGCTCCTCGAACTTTTTCCAAGATCTTGGTGGTTTGTATTGCGGAGCTTCGCAAACAGGGCCTGACTATTTTTCACTATCTGGACGACATTCTCATCGTGGCTTCCTCTCCAGGTCTTCTGGCTGCCCAAAGGGACAAGGCTCTATGTTTCCGGGTGGAAAATCAATTTCGGAAAAAGCCAACTCCATCCATCCCAATCCCTAGTCTTTTTGGGTGCGGAATTCGATACCCTCTCTGCAACTGTTTCCCTGTCCCTGGACCGCCAGTCCCGCCTGTTTTCAGCCATTTGGAATGTCGCTAATCCCGGTTGGGTAACCATCAGGAAACTTATGTCCCTACTAGGGGTCCTAGTCTCCACTATTGGCCTTGTCCGTTGGGCCCAGTGGCACACCCGTTTTCTCCAATCCCTCCTGATGCCTTATCTTCTGGTTCCTCCATCATTTTTGGACACTCCGATCTTTTTGCCGAAAGAAACCTCTCGTCATCTGGCCTGGTGGTTGAAGGTTAGTCACCTCAGGAGAGGTTTTCCCCTGACGGATGTCACCTACAAGGTGATTACGACAGATGCGAGTGCCCACGGTTGGGGGCCCATTTGGAGGGCCTTTACGCCCAAGGCGAATGGTCTTCAGTGGAACAGGGTCTTCATGCCAATGTCCTGGAGCTGAGAGCAATCTACAGGGCATTGCTGGCCTTTCAAGCTTCCCTTCAGGACCATTGGGTGAAGATTCAGTCGGACAACAGATGTGCGGTGGCCTACATCAACCACCAAGGGGGTACCAGGAACCTATCTCTAAGCCGGGAATTTGCTCCTATCGCCTTCTGGGCCTAGGCGTGGGTGGGACACCTGTCAGCAGTCTACCTTCCAGGATCAGAAAACGCGGTAGCGGATTTCCTAAGCCGCACCAATATCAGCACAGCAGAATGGAGTCTCTCACCTTGTGTATTCCATCATCTTTGCCTACAGTGGGGTCTCCCGGCAGTGGACCTGATGGCTTCTGCCTCAAATGCTCAGGTCCCTCGTTTCTTCTCCAGAACACCTCATCCCATGGCGGAAGGCGTCAATGCTCTGAATGTTTTTTCCCTCATTCCTCGGATCCCGAAGAAGGTTCGGGCTAGAGAGGGCGGAAATACTGGCTATCCTTCCTTGGTGGCCCATGAGACCAGGTACCCTCTAGCGAACCGATTATCCACCCAGGACCCTTGGATGCTACCACGGGAACTGGATCTCCTGTCTCAGGGTCCGGTGTTGCAACCTTGCCCCCACTCTCTTCAGCTGGCGACATGGCGATTGAGCGGCATTCACTGCGGGTCCACGGTATATCAGAAGAAGTTGTCTCTACCCTGCTAAAAGCTCGGAAACCTAACACCTTGGCCATGTACTATCGTGTTTGGTCTTCTTTCCTGGTTTGGTCTAAAGTGAAAGTTCCTGATCCGTTGTCTCCTTCTCTTCCAGATATCCTTGCATTCCTTCAAGCGGGCCTGGATCAAGGTTTGGGTCTGAACTCCCTCCGTGTTCAGGTTTCTGCACTGTCGGCCCTCACTTCAGTTCGCTGGGCGTTGGATCCCTTGATTGACTGTTTCTTCAAAGCTGTTATGAAACTTCGTCCTCCAGCTTGTTCATTTGCGGCACCATGGAGCCTTCCTCTGGTTCTTCTGGCTTTAACGGAACCTCCCTTTGAACCCATTCAGGACGCATCTCTATGGATAGTGACTCTGAAAACCTTATTACTGTTGGCCTTGACTCCTGCTAAGCGTTGTTCCGAATTGCAGGCCTTTTCGGTTGATCCTCCATACACCATCTTCTCTCCGCATCAAGCCATCCTCCGCCCGGTCTTCCCAAGGTCATGTCCGCATTTCACCTTAATCAAGAGACTGTGTTGCCTGTATTTTTTCCAAATCCCTCGACTCCTGAGGAATCCCGCTTGCACACCTTCGTCCTTGAGAAGAACTCCTAGACTTTTCATTCTTTCGCTGGGTTCCCGCCGGGGCGAGGCTGACACTACCTCTACTCTGTGCCGCTGGATTGTTACTGCTATATCAACAACGTGGAGTTCCGGTTCCTCCCGGGCTTAAGGCGCACTCCACTCGGGCTGTGTCATCTTCATGAGCGGCTGTTTCTTCTGTAGCAGAAGTTTGCAGAGCTGGAAACTGGTAATCCGAGTCCACCTTTCTCAGACACTATCGCCTGGATGTCCGCAGGGCGGAAGAATCTTCCTTCGCCCACTCCGTTTTGGCCTCTGTCTCCTCTCATTAAAACTCTTTTTTCTTTGCAGTGTTTTAGTGTATCTGTGTCTTCTTTTTCTGTGTATTTGCCCGCCTCTGGGTTATTTGCTTGGGTATGTCCCATACGTAACTGCTGCCATGGTAACCAGGAAAATTCTAGGATTTTGCTAAGTCATGACGTAAAGTCATGATTTATAAATACACGGAGGCGAGTATTATGCATTAACTCCTTCTTTATTCCCTCAGCAGCAAAAAAGAGGGTAACATGTAAATGAAAGAAAATTTCAACCAATCAAATCACCCATAACATAAACCCCTCCCTCCCCACTATAAAACCCAACGTCCAAATATAGCTCCTCCTCTTTCTTTGATGTAAAGTTCAGTCCATTCAACTGTTATCTATCGAACACTTGTCCATCCATGAACTAGGCCATAACGGATAAAAAACTGTAAAAAACTCCAAACGATAACAAATACCGAAGCACTGACGACCAAGCTTCAAACTGCAAAGAAAAAGAGAAAGGAGACTGGTAATATTCCATGTATGGGTTATTAAAATAATCTTAAATCTCAACATGACTTAATAGAAAAATATATATATACACACACATGAAAAACTTATATGGGTAGGGCGAGTATAAAAACATCCTGGGTGGGAATAATACTCGCCTCCGTGTATTTATAAATCATGACTTTACGTCATGACTTAGCAAAATCCTAGAATTTATAAATACACGGAGGCTCCTATTATGCAATTTTAAAGTTGATCAATCACAACAGAAGAAAAATGAGTACAGGGTTTGAAATAAAATTCCTTAAATGTAGATTCCCTGGACCAATCAGCTGCTTTCATGATATCTTCTAATCTACATCCTAATCTGAAAGCCTTAGAGGCCATCGCACCTCTGACTGAATGAGGTCCGAAAATAGTAGTATCCACGCCAGCCTCTTTGAGTAACCATTTGACCCATCTGGCTAAGGACCCTGTTGAAACTGGGGTATGAGGTTTACGTAAGGCAAGAAACAGGTCTGAAAATACCGGTTGACGCCAAAGGGCTGTACGTTGTTCATACTCTTTTAGACATAAAACTGGGCATAACTGGGGGTGTGACGGAAAAGCAGGGTAGGACACTGACTTAATTGCAGTCTTAGTTCTTTTAGAAATGTCAAACGAGACCCCATCTGGAGAAAAAGATCTTGAGCTTACCTCCAGAGCCCTAACATCTGCTACCCGTTTGCATGAGATAAGACAGAAAAGAAAAACCAATTTCGCAGACAATTGTTTTAATGAAAGGTCTTTATTGAGTGGCCAATGTTCCAATAACTGTAGAGGTAATACAACATCCCAGAGGTTAGAGTACCTTGGTGTCGGGGGTTTTGACAATCTCATACCTTTCAGCAGCCGACAAATCAGCATATGTCTGCCTGCTGGGTTTGAGTCAAAACCTACATGTCCTGCAGAAATAGCAGAGCGCAAAACATTAACTGATCTATAAGCTAGACCACCATCAAATTTGAAGGTCAGGAAATTCAATATGTCTGTGACAGGAGCTGATACGGGATCCACGTCTCTTTCCAAGCACCAATGAGCCCATGACTTCCAGGCATTACCGTATAGTCTTCGGGTTCCTGGGGCCCAAGCTGTTGCCAAGAGCGTTTCAGTTGATTGTGAAATGTTTGGTAAACACCATGGTCCCCTGAAAGTAACCATGCTACGAGTACCATGCTTCCAGTTTGGATCAATGGATGATGGTTCCCTTCTGGATCCGTCAACAAATTTTGAACCACTGGTAAGATGCGTGGACAATCTATCGACATTTCCAGAAGCATCGGGAACCACGGTTGAGAGTCCCACCAAGGCGTGATTAGAACTGCTGACGTCTTGAATCTTCGCAGATGAACTAGTGTTCTGGCAATGAGACAAAACGGGGGAAATGCATAATATCTGTTCTTTGTCCACACCTGGAGAAACGCGTCCGTGGCCAAAGCCTCGGGGTCCGGTCTCCAGCTGTAAAACTTCGGACATTGTGTGTTCAGTCGAGAGGCAAACAGATCGACATCCAATGGACCCCACAGTCTTTGTAGGCTTTGGAAAATCGACGGCAGGAGTCGCCAATCGCTTGTATCTCTGAGGTGACGCGAACCCCAATCTGCTTCCACATTTTCTAGTCCTGGAATATGTAAGGCTTGAACCGATACGTTGTGTTCTAGGCAGAAATGCCAAAATTCCATTGCTAGTTGTGCGAGGACCTGGGACTTTGTGCCACCCAGATGATTGATATAGCGCACTGCTGAAACATTGTCCATACAAAGTAACACTGAACAATTCGCTAAATTGTTCGTAAAACTTCGGACTGCGAATGTACCTGCCAAGAGCTCCAAACAATTGATATGTAATTCTTGCTCCGAAAGAGACCACCGTCCTCCGGTGAAGGTATTGTCGCAGGTGGCACCCCATCCGTGTAGACTGGCGTCTGAAGCGATCACTAAATCCGGGAAGGAACTGAAAATCGCTCTGCCGTTCCAGGCCTCCATGTGCCGTAGCCACCACTTCAGTTCTTCCTTCGCTTCGCAATCCAGAGGTACTGCTTGATCGTACGTCCAACATTGGTGTAATGAGCGGGTTTTGAGCCGCTGGAGAGCCCGATAATGTAGAGGACCGGGGAAAATTGCTTGTATAGATGCCGACAAAAGACCTATGATCCGGGCCAAGTGACGAATCGTCAAAGTTGACTTTAATAGAGCTCCCTTTATTTCCTTCCTGATAGTTTTGATTTTTTCTTTCGGTAGTTGTAAAGAACCGTGCGTGGAATCGATCAAGAAACCTAGAAACTCTATCCGTTGTGCAGGGTTTAACATCGATTTTTCCCAATTGATGAGGAAACCTAGTTTCTGCAGTAGGTCGATCGTCCATGTCATGTGAAGGTGTAGTGATTCTATGTCTTGCGACATAATCAGCATGTCGTCTAAATAAATAATGAGTCTGACTCCTTTTCTGCGTAAATGTCCCACCACCGGTCTTAGTAACTTGGTGAAGCACCAAGGAGCGGAGGAGAGACCAAACGGAAGGCATATAAACTTCCAGATCTTTTCGTGCCATAGAAACTGAAGATACTTTTGATGGTCTTCCAACACAGGGACTGTTAGATAGGCGTCTTGGAGGTCCAGTTTCACCATCCAGTCCTTCAGGCATAAGAGGTCTCGCAGATTCTGAATTCCTTCCATCTTGAAATGATGGTATCGTACGAACTGATTCAAAGGGCGAAGATTGATGACCGGTCGGGAACCTCCGCCCTTCTTTGGAACTAGGAAGATATTGCTGAGAAAACCGGCATTGTTCTCTCCGACTGGTACAACCGCTCTCTTGGAAATCAAATTCCTGATTTCCAAATCTATGAGTTGACAATCTTTGTGTGACATTACCAACTTTCTGGGGGGTATATCCTGATAAGGGCATGTTATAAAATCTATACAAAAACCCTTCACTGTTTGTAACACCCAAGGGTCTGTCGTGATCTTGTACCAATTGTCTATGAAAAGGGCCAGTCTTCCCCCTACCATAGGATGACGGGTTAAGGGAGGGGATAATTGACTTACCATAGGTTCGTCTGTGCTGCAAGGAACCTCGGACGCCTCTGCTCTGCCAAGGTCGTCCTCTTTGCGGGAAAAACTGAGGGGCAGGAGCCCTAGCTTCCTGGTAGACGACCGGTCTCTGTTGCATGAGGCCCCTGGGGTTCCGTGGGATACCCCTGCTCCCCCGGCCGGCCAGATGGCCTCTAGATCTGCCGGCCTTTTGAAAAACTCTGGGCTGAAAGACTCTGCGCATAGTATTTTGCGCCTTATCCAATGCCGCAAAAGTCTGTACAAATGAGCCCAAGTCTTTGACAAATGAGTCGCCAAAGAGCATACCATTAGCCTTGGGGCCTGGTTCCGATGATGCCAAGCTGACCAGTTTTGGTTCAATTTTAAGTAGGATCGCCTTTCGGCGTTCACATGCCAACGCCGTGTTGGCGTTTCCTACAAAACAAATGGCCCTTTGGACCCAACCTCTTAAGGTTTCCGGGTCAATAGCCGTACCCTGTGCAGAAGCTGATTCTGCCATTTCAAAGATTTTGGTTAGGGGCCCTAACACATCCAAAACCCTATCCTGGCAGTTGCGTAAAGAATAGTCCAATCCTTTACGGGCTTTCCAGCCTGTTCTAGACAAAAATTGGGCCACTTTTGGATCAACCTCTGGGGTTTTACAGGCTGAGTTAGGGACTGTGGGTCTAGGGCATTCAGCCCTCAGTTTGTCCCTAGTGGGCTTGTCCAAAGGTTTGCGCACTCTCAATGCGACATAGTCTGCTACGTGAGCAGAGGGTACCCACTCAGAAGATCTGGGATGATGTAATTGTTCAGGGTCAAATAATGGACAGCCATTAGGATCTAGTATGCAGTCATCGGCCTGAAACAGGCTCGTCATAATTGGGGTAACCCCATCGGAATCATTGGGCGACTCAAAGTCTGCTCCTATCTCTTCTTGGTCGGAGGGAAAAGACCCATCAGATGCCCCCTCTGAAATGGACTCAGAGTCCTCATCTTGTAGGGCTCTAGCCCTTTTCCAATTACGCATCGATTTAGCCTGATGCAAGGCTCTTTTGCGCGGTAACGCGCCATCTGTGACATGACGTGGCATGTCCGGTAGTAAAGGTTTGAGGGCATGTTTTACCTTGGCAGTGGCCTTACGGCCCGGCCCCTGTTTATTGGGTTCTGACCCCATCTGCGGAATTTCTCTATTAAGCATAGGGTCTTGTGCAGCTTTTAAGGCTGAAGAAATAGAGGATGCCAAATTTGACGACATCAGCCCCATAGCTGAATTCAAAGCTTGGGAGACCGATTTCGCCATTGTGGCATCCAATAAATCTTGCAGTTCCTGGGACCCCAAAAGGTCAATTGAGGAGCCCTGGGATAGTGGACCTACCGAGGTCTCAGCCTTCTCGGTGTCTTTGCTGGGCTGCATGATAAATGCAACTCACAAAAACCCAATATAAACAGATGCACAATGTACAATATGAAACAGGGTACAATAATTAATATGCTGCTCAAGGTAGCTCAGTACAGATAAAAAATATCACTGATAATAGGAAAGTACAGTACTGAGGTAAAAATTACAATAAAGATATAGAAAATATATAAAGTACTTCCCTGCAGTCCCCAGCGCTGATTACCCGCGAAAACGAGGTGACAGGACCGTTGCTGCAGCGGGAAAAGATGTGGGCGTGGTTAGGGGACGTTAATAATGAAGTCCATGTATCATAGGTACATGGACTCCAAGAAAATGGCCGCCGCGAGCGTCGCGCATGCGCAGAAGCTTCACTGGAGAAGCAGGACTTCACAAAGATGGCCGCCGCGCTAGTGAAGTAGCGCGACGGCCAGGAGAAACGGACAAACGGAGAACTTGATTCGATTCTCTCCGTTTGTCCAGCCTAAAAGTAAGTAACAGGGGGGAGGGAAGGGTATAATCACCCTAGAGGGAAAACCTAAACGAGCAAGTATAACAGTCAAAACCACTATACAGACAAATCTGAGGAGACAAAATCTCCCACAAGCATATTATAATAAAACAATATTATAAACAAAGCAATAAAGTTACATAAACACTTAAGTAACCATAATAAATATCACAGTAAAATAAAGTTTCACTTAGCTGAGGGAGCAGCAAAGAAAGAGGAGGAGCTATATTTGGACGTTGGGTTTTATAGTGGGGAGGGAGGGGTTTATGTTATGGGTGATTTGATTGGTTGAAATTTTCTTTCATTTACATGTTACCCTCTTTTTTGCTGCTGAGGGAATAAAGAAGGAGTTAATGCATAATAGGAGCCTCCGTGTATTTATAAATCGAAAATTGTTTCATACTTACCGTAATTTTCTTTTCCTGGTTATTATCCATGGCAGCAGTGAGTTCCCTCCTTTTGTTAGTTTTTTTATGAGGAGCTTGGAACTTGGACTGAGGAGACTCGGGGTGGGGGCTCTCTTATAATTTAGTTTTCTGTCCTGCCTACCTTGAGGGTGGAGCTAACCCATACGTAACTGCTGCCATGTATAATAACCACGAAAAGAAAATTACGGTAAGTATGAAACAATTTTTGATTATATATATATATATATAATAATTTTCTCTGAATGTAAAATTAATGCGGCCTGTGCACACATACATCTTTGGTGAAGTGGCCCAACACAGAAAAAACTTGGACACTCCTGCCATAGGTCATGTTTATGTTTTTAATTTCACCTCAACTCACCTTTTACTGAATAGCCCCCACAGTGCCTGAATTGTATTTTTAGGTATAGATTTGGTAGTTCCTGTATGAGACTGGTGACCTTTAGCTGACTGCAAATGTACATATAAGTGTATATATATAAATATATGTACATATATTGTATAATTTGCTTGAAACATTAACCATTGTGAACCCAATCCTAATTAGTAAAAAACAAACAAAAGAAAAAAGGATGAGTTTCGAAAATGAAAAATGATATTGATGTATTTTTGGGAGTGAGGCATTTTTTTCCCTGTCACAAAATATTTGCATTGCTAAGGGTTAGTAAACTGTTTCTACACTGCAAATCTACTGAATTGTGTGTTTGCCCCACTTTAAGCAAAAGTTTACCCACAACATTAAATCCTGTTCCTAATTTCCTTAGTACAGCACAGCTGTTACAGACTTGCAGTACCCCATGTCTTACTTGTACTGATTAGGACTTGCACAGAGGTATCTAGTATAAGCCAACCAATGGCCACTCACCTGCTGAAAAATCAGCACCCTGCGTGCAATTAGTTTTTATTTTAAATTATTAATATTGTTGCTTTTTGTGTATTTATTTGACTTTTGGTTTATTTTTCATCATTTGGAGCTTTGGTAGGGTTTTTTTTAGCTTTGGGGGGAAAATACTGCAGACAGATCAATAGGGAGCGGTAAAGACAGAAACATAATAGCAGAAGGGGAGAAGCCTAAAAAATGGAAGGAAGGGTTGGAAGATGTTCTGCTTAGTTGCATCTTCATCTCCTCATCATCTTGCCCCCCCTTCTTCTCTTGACACTATCCTTCATTCAGCACTAGGGTTGCCACCAGGCCAGTAAAAAATTGGCATCAGGCCAATGTTAAATCTATGGAGACAGTGCCAAGGCCGGTATTTTTTTGAAGAAAAGGTGGCAACCCTATTCAACAAATTGGTGAAGCCCAACTTGTAATTTTTGGAAGCAAAAAAAAAAAAAGGGAAGACAAAAGTAGATTGCCCCTTAAAGCAAGACTTCCTTTGCTCCCACCTGGTCAAAGAAATCATGCATTGCCATTGAGGGATCCATTGCAAGCATGATACAATAGCCTGCATGGAGTGAGGCAAGTGTCTGAATAAGTACACTTTATTCTAGAAGACTTAGAAAAAACATATTATAGATAATACCTCTATGAGGTGTAAAGCTTTTAAGAAAGAAATCAAAGCGAATTAGTTTTTTCTTATATCCATTTGGGCACCTACCCATGTTTGATATTCAGTTATATATTTATGTTATATATTTTTCATGTCCCATTTTTCTGGTTTTATGTATAACTTTGACATTTAGATATTATTGTATGCACACCTTTTCTTATTTATATTCCTCACAAGAAAAATACAAACGGTTAGGATGTCATATCCTTGACTGAACCATCACTGTCAGTGTGTAAACAAAACAAAATATTGGCAATTCAGGAAATGTGAATGCATCAAAAATATTTTTCAATCAGAAATAAAATTCTGCATGGAAAACAGAACAATTAAATAATTGATGTTTGCACTCTCTTGCCCTATTAAAGTACATAATGTAACATGAGACTTATAAAATGACCACAAATGTAATGTAAGTCAAAAGACTAGAAATATATCCCTGATCGCCATCTTACAGTGTAATAAACAAAAAAAGTCATACTGACTGGCTTAAGACTATATCATATTATACAATGTGTAAGCAAAATTGCAAGCAAAAGTCTAATTTAGGAGAAAAAAGGTGTTATAAATGTGTCAGTGGAGTCTTGAGTTTATGAAATCACCAGTGGCTTGAAGGCACTGTCTAGTGCCCAAAATGCATCTTCCAAATAATAATGCATATTAATGTGCTTTCAACTTACTAAAAAAAAAAAGCATGATTTACATTTTGCATTGCTTAAAATATAAAATGCCTTTTTCTGCAGGAACCAATGAGTATCCTACTGTGTACAAGCAAGGTCACTTAGAGGCCACACCATGTATTCAACTGAAAGAGCACAGTAAGTGAGTAAATGAAACAAAAATGTATATCCTCAGTGTCTATATAATCAGTGCTGCCACACCTGCAGTAAACATGCAGAATCATCACTGGGGAGTTCTTGAGTTAAATATTAAAAATGTGATTTATGCAGAATGCCTGCACCAATTCACACTGGAAAAAGAGCATGTGCTCTATACAAGCAGCAATTTTCATCTTGCACCAAAAAGAGTATGGGTATTAGACTGTCCCTTTAACCCCTTGCCGACAAAGGACGTGCCAGGCACGTCCTGGGAGAATCTCCCTTAATGACAAAGGACGTGCCTGGCACGTCCTGCAGTGAATGAAGCGGTTTTCGCGATCAACGATCGCGAAAACCGCTTTAACAGTGCTGGTCTATTGCTCTATTGGTCTCAACATCGAGGCAATAGCCAGCACCGATATTTCTATTTTGGGACCCCCACGATCGCCCCACGGAGCATGCTGCTCCGTCAATATGGCTAAGTCCTCTGCCGGTCTGAGCTTCGGAAGTGAAAGTAACTTCACTTCCGTCGCTCTGAATATGCTACTTGACTACCCCTAGTGGTAGTTTAGTAGCATTGCAATGGAAAATAATTAAAATACATATTTACCGTATTTGCTCGATTATAAGACGAGGTTTTTTTCAGAGCAAATGCTCTGAAAAATCCCCCTCGTCTTATAATCGAGGTCTCTTATAATCTGACCTCAAATTGAGGTCAGATTATAAGACATGGATCCAGGTCCCCAGCAGAGCTGCAGGGGACCTGGATCCCCCTCTCTAGCAGCAGGGGAAGTCTGCGCAACGAGCGCAGACTCCCCTGCTTCCGCCCGGCACGACCGCCGGGGCTTCGGTGAAGAAGCCGGATACTTCCGCTTTCGTCACAGAAGTCCCGGCGAGCGTGCCGGGCGGCAGCAGGGGAGGTCTGCGCTCATCGCGCAGACATCCTCTGCTGCCCCACTAGGCACCAGGGAGAATCGGGCAGCTGGGGGATGTCTGCACGATACGTGCAGATATCCTCCATGCTGCCCGACACGGCAGACTATTATGACGGACAGCTGTCCGTCATAATAGACTGCCGTGTCGGGCAGCATGGAGGATGTCTGCAAGTATCGTGCAGACATCCCCCGGCTGCCCCCACTAGCCACCAGGGATCAAGGTAAGGGGAAGGGAGGGAGGGGGGGCAGAGAGACAGGGGGAGGGAGGGAGGGGGGCAGAGAGACAGGGGGAGGGAGGGGGACAGAGAGACAGGGGGAGGGAGGGAGGGGGACAGAGAGACAGGGGGAGGGAGGGAGGGGGACAGAGAGACAGGGGGGACAGAGAGACAGGGGGGAGGGAGGGGGGCAGAGACAGAGTCAAGGGGAGGGAGGGGGTTAAGAGACAGAGACAAGGGGAGGGAAGGGGTTAAGAGACAGACAAGGGGAGGGAAGGGGTTAAGAGACAGAGACAAGGGGAGGGAAGGGGTTAAGAGACAGAGACAAGGGGAGGGAAGGGGTTAAGAGACAGAGACAAGGGGAGTGAGGGGGTTAAGAGACAGGCAAGGGGAGGGGGGAGAGAGAGAAAAATGGGGGCAAGGGAAAGAGAAAGGCAGCATTGGCACATAAAAAGAAATAAAAACTAGAAATACATTTTTTGATATCATAATTTTTTATTAAAAAAGCAATTTACATGTGAATATATACAAGTTTAACTTTTTTCCTATAGGGTAGTCTTATATTCAGGCTTTTAGTTTTTTTCCTAAAGGAATATCCAAAGTTTGGGGGGTCGTCTTATAATCAGGGTCGTCTTATAATCGAGCAAATACGGTAATTAAATAAAAACAGGTTATTTAGCTATATTAGCCTATAGGGTTAAAATTAAATATTTTTTAGCATAAGGGATAGGGTTAAAATTTAATTAAAGTTAAAAAATATTAAGGGTTATAATAAGGATTAGAGTTGGGGTTAAATTTAGTGTTAGGGTTAAATTTTGGGTTCGGGTTGGGGTCAAAAGATCAATATAGGAAAAAACCAAAAAACACTATTTTTGGTTTTTGCCCCATAACTCGACAAAAAATACCGAAAAATATGGAAACATGCATATTTTTGAACTCGGGACAACATTTAGAAACTATTTAGACGGGGTCTTTTTTAATGATTTTATTTGTGTAAATTATATTTTAGGTCAAAGTTAGAAAAAGTGGTTTTTTTTTTAAATTTTCATCATATTTTATGATTTTTCTTGTAGTAAATTATAAGATATGATGAACATAATGGTATCTAATGAAAGCCCTTCTTATGACGATAAAAACAACATATAATGTGTGGGTACTGTATGTGAGAAAGAAAAAAATTACAGCTAAACACAAACACCCTAGAAATGTCAAAACAGCCATTGTCACCAAGGGAAAGTCAAGGTGAAAATGTCTTGTCACTAAGGGGTTAATATGTAAATAACACATTTACCATTAAACAGCAGTTCATTTGCATATCAAGCAGTCGCCACAGACACATTTAAAACAACACGTTTCTCCTAATTTAAGCACTTGTTTGCAATTTTGCTAACACGAGAAGATATAGATCACTTTTTATTTTCTACATTCACAGTAAAAACAGTGTTTAGCTGGTAGAATTCCTTTATACAATTCCAAAATTAACAAATAGTTTAAGAAGCAATGGTAGTCACAATTTTGAAACATGTGATCTGTCTACACAGACACACAAAACCAAAAATCACTTCTAAATAAATGACTTGAAATCGCCATCGACGCCACATTGGTGATCCGTCGAGGACACACTACAAGCTGCCAGTCACAAACCCGGAAGTGTAGATTCTCCCGAATTACATGCTCACGTAATGACCACGGAGGCGCGCCTCCGATTGACAGCTTAGAGAGCGCGCACAGCTATCTCGAGCGTTCTTATGCCTCGAGTTTAATTTAATATCCTGCCCAGCCATCGCAGGAATTCACTTTCTTTTTTTTTAAATAAGGCTGCCAAGTGACATATACGTTGAGAACTCCCTGTTCATGTGCCAACCATGCCAAACTTCCTGCCCTGTTTACTTACGCACTTCCGGCTTTCGATTTCGTTCTGCGTGGTGGATCTAAAGCACGTTGCTGTGTCCGGACAAGTTCTCCTGCCTTGAATTCTCGGTATGGTTTCGCCATGTTCTTTTAGTGTCTGTCAATTGTCTCTACTGGTCAGGAAGTGAAAGGGTTAATGGGGCTTTAGTGTATTGTAAATCCTGTTACATCCTGCCTTATCATGATGTTAATTGTATTCGCATCATATGGTTGTATATTGTAAATAAGGTATAAAATAGTTGTTTATGGTTTTATTTTCCCATTAAGACATTGATGAATAACTCATTCCTTTAATATTTACTTATTGTCATACATTATTCCAGGGTAATGAACAGAGTATTTTTCTCTCTCTCTTGATAAAGATATATGTAAACAGGTACATACAATTTATTTTGTGTGTGTGTACATATACACAGTGCAGTAGGTACAATGTACAATCTAATAGGGAATTAAATACTAAAGTGCCTTGCTGCCTGTGGATCAGCTTACTATACCAGGTTTGTTTTCCAGACTTATAATATCTTTGTATTCGTCCTTTATTACACCAATTTTACACTTTTAAAACATTGTTCCATAAGTCTCTTGTCAGTCCCACTATACCTGGATGACCTCGTGTTCATTAGAAGTCGTGACTGACGCTGATTAGTATGCCTCCCGATTTTGATTTTTAAAAAAAATATTTATTAAATTTTCAGTTACATTCACAGAATACATCACATCATGGTAACCACGGATATGACAGAATCAGAAATTTTAAACACATCTGTCACGGGAGGGCTACTGCGATGGGTAGCTGCTGCCGAAAATAGTTCCACAAGGACCACTCCTCGGGTCTGGTGTTTAAACTCCAAAACGGGGCTATAATCACTTTTTCCCCCGCCAGCCTATTCCACAATATAGCAGACAAGAGCAGTTGTGTTGGGTAAAATCAGAAGAAGGTTTATTCATTCAGAACACAAAGCAAATATACAGAAACACATCTTGATAACATAACTTGCACAAAAGAACTCTAACAGGATTATATTTCACATACAATATTGAATGGGACAGAACAAGTTAGTACACAATACAACTGATAATTGAATTTGGTGCCAGAATATCTGGCAACCAATCAGATTCACTGTAGAATCAGTAGTGACCAATCCCCAGCAGGGAGAGCGGTCACAGATCACGTTAGTCCATTTAATCCCTTTAAATCGGACATTTAACTTGGGGACCAATCAGGATAGTGCCTACACAGGGGGCTTGGTCTGAGCAGTCAATAGGAAAAGCGCCTACATTTTGAACCAGAGAACGAGCTCAGCAGCCAGGATAAACCTTCATTGTGAAGCGGCTGCTGAAGCTACATTCCTGGGGAAACTGTTCACGTGATTAGGCTCTTTCACAGTGCAACCATACCTATTACAACACACAGTTAAAACAAGGGGAACCAGGGTTCACAAGTGAGTGAATCAATGAACACAGTTCCTTTCGTATAGCTATCTTTAGCTCTTTAAATGGGCGACCAATCCGTATGTGAGCTACCTCAAGCTGGTAGGCTGGCATTTTGAATCAGCCAATGGGGAGAGCGCCTACCTGGCACTTCTCCCCGGTGTCTGTAACGGGCAGGGGTGCAATTGTATTGCGCTTTACAGTTCCAGGGTAATTCCTGCTGTACTTCGGTTAGACTGAGACAACAGTAGTGAGGTATAGGAAAGGGCCAGTGATTACAGCTCTCCAAGGAGATTTTGGCTTCTGACAGGGTCAATAGTCTCACAATAGATGGCTGGCCCCCTGTGCCCGTCAGGGGTAAGAGTCACGTTGGGTACCGTGACAACATCTTAATAAAACCAGTTCTGTGATGCTTTATATGGATAATGTCTGTATAAAGATGTCCTGAAAAATCACACTGAGGACACATGTATTTGAGGGGGAGTTTCGGTGGACTTCCCAAGGGCAGTAACAAATAAAAAACGTTTACCAAGTGTGACCGCAAAAAAGTCATCATATGTGCATCAATATCCTTCCTATATAAATAGGAAGGAGAAAGGGAGAAATCTGCTGTGTTAATTCATAGGACCATCTATCGATTATGGGGCAGATATTCATGACAGTTACACATCAGTGAACATTGTTGAACTAATAAATTGAAGGCCACAAAGCAGAGGGGGAGAATAAAAAGGACTACTCATTGTAAAATCTGGATGTTTGTACCTAATCTTGATTCTCACTACAGATACCTAAATTAGGAGAAAATGTGTTTTTAAATGTCTGTGGTGTCTCCAGTTTGACATCACCTGTGACTTGATATGCAGATGAGCTGGTTATGAATGGGAAATGTGTAATTTGCATATCGAGCCACAGATGATATTAGAAACTTGAGACTCCACAGACATGTTTAAAACACATTTTTAGGCATTTGCTTGCAGGTTTGCTAACACAATTTAAAGATCATTTTCAATTATTTTTTGTTCTCTGAAATCACAATAAAAGCAGCATTTGTTATAGTCCCTTTTAATCTAGCTGTAATCTTTTTTTTCTTTCTTCAGCAAATATCAAGATGTTGTGTGGAAATGATGACTTTTTCAACTCGCCACCAAAGAAAACTGTGAGGTTTGGTGGAAAAGTAACTGACGTCTTACTGAAGTATTCAATGGTAATTATAAGGATTTGCAGCCAAAATAAAACCAGTACAGATGTACTGGGGTAATATCTCAATCACAATGGTGAGAACATTGCGAAGATGTTATTGGATGCCTTAAAGGACCACTGTCGGGGAAAAAATAAGCTACGTTTAATTGAAAGATTCCATCAAGTGTAGGGATTTTAAATATTATTATTGAGCACTATTTACACTGTATAGCTCTATTGGGGCTTAACATGTGGTTTAGAATCTTGGGTCAGATGAGAAAAGAACCCAAGATGTCCACCTCCTCAGAGACCTATACAGAGCAAATAGGTCTCAGTATGTTTGTATTCTTTCATTCAAGCATTCCAATTAAAATGTCTACACTTGATGCAATCATTCAGTAAAACATAGCTTAAAGTGGCACTAAAACGTGTTTTGAGATTTTGCTTAATTAAAAGAAGCTACAGTTAAAAACCTGGTGCCACTACTGGAATTAACCCGACATGGTTGCATTCTTTTCTTATAGATTAAAGTATTTAATTAGTTATTAAGATTGCACATATAGCCCCTAGGTATAGTTTTTTTGCAGCAATTTTGAAAGTGCATTTATACTCGTAATGTAGAAAATGCTTGAAAAGTATTTTCGTAATCTTGGTAATTTGTTTGCCATGATAATTATCTTTGTTTTTTTTTTTTTATTAGGGCGATACAGCTGATTATGACCTTCTGAAGCATCAGCTATTAGATCCTGATATAAAGGTACAGTGTTCCAGTTTCTCGCTATGACTCCAAATACCTTTAGCATTGCACCCTTAAGAGTTAACTCTTCCTCCGATAGAACCTACCTTTAATATCTTAATACATAAGGACTGCACTATGTATAGTAAAAAAATAAACATATTTATCTTATTGGATTTCCTTACAACTGCAAATGAGATTGATTTCTGTTGCTATAGCTACAGTCCTTATTCTCTCCCAAAGACCTCCTTATTGGATGTCACACTGTATTTAGAGGCCCCATTACATTGAAATTATTTCCAATGTAAAACTACAGGAGAAATGCAAATAGTTTTACAGTAAAAAAAGAGAAGTGCATTGTACATGTATTAGAAAGCTGTATGACATAATCTTGGTGGAACCGCCTCTTTAATACATGTACATCCTGTGTCTTAATGACCGTTGGAGGCGATCAATATCAATATATGACGGTGTTGCCATGTGGAAGCATAAGGCAACATTAAAAAAAAAAAAACCTGTTGTGCATATATGTTCGTTCCCTGAGGCAGTCTAGACTACAACAGAGAGATGGAAGTGGTAATTCACAGCTTCAAATGCTTTTGCCAAAAACAGGTCAGCACCATATTGGAAAGGCAGCTACATGTATGGCACATACAATCACTCCTGGGATCAATTGTATTTGCACCAGAGAAGGTTCTTCAGTTTGCCTGGTGCCACCTCGTGATCTCACACTATGATCAGACACACACTGTACTCACACTTTAACATAAATAGGGATTATAAACGTGCAGCACTTTGCACTGCGCTCTGCTTTTCAAGGTATCTGAAAATGGCGGAAGGTGAGTCATAAAAGTCTGGGAGAAAGTTTTCAGACCATTGCATTCTTTAGGAGTATCCCTTTGGTTTTGGCTTCACAAAGCACCAGGAGAATGGCTGTGGGTCCCCTACTCCCCCTCTCTCAGCTTAACTGCATGACCACTGGGGGGATAGCTAGAGCTAAAAATGTAAACATTTTCTATGCAAAAAACACTCTGTGTGCTACACAGGTTTTAAACTTTATATTGCACCAAGGCTGTTTGGGTGCCTAGACAGTGCTTTAAATTAACATTTTTGCACATGACATTTGAGGTAGCTATCTGTTAAAAATGTATTGTGTGCTTGCTGATGGCAGTCTAGTTTGAATGTCTTACTTATCCCAACTCTTCCAAGGAAAAATAAAGTTTAAAATCAAGCAGATTAGTATTCGCTTTTCGTTACATTTTAAGATTATTTATAACGTTTTTTCCCCCCTATGATGTGCCGCAATTTCTAATTAACATAAAAACATACTGCAATCATTGAAATTTGATCACACTGTGATTTGGCTTTTGTTTTTTCCATAGGATGCCCAGATTTTAAACTGGCTGCACGAGTTCCGTAATTGTGTGGCATTCCTGACTGCAGACTACGAGCAGCTTGTCAGCATAGTATTGGTAATTTAGTTTTTAATACTTTTTTCAAATTCTCTCTACAGTTACTCACACCTACAGTAAATGCTAGCTGTCTTACCATATCTGTAGTACAAAGTCTGAAATTTGCTTCCTTGACTTCGATTGCAGGTTTGGAAGAAGTACTGAACTCTAGTAAAGCTAATCTATGTTATGTTTTATATTGTTTTGTAGCAATTACCATGGTTAAGCAGAAGCAAAGAAGTTGTGGAAGAGTATTTGTCTTTCTTGGGGAGCCTTGTATCAGCCCAGACTGTGTATCTGAGATCCTGCCTAAAGATGATAATTTCACACTTTGTGCCTGGTAAGGTTATGTTCTTCTTAGTTATAGCAGTATAATTACACCACTTTATCTACAATTAAACTTAACACTAGAAGTCCCTAACTCATGCAAATCTCCGAAACAAAGAGTATTTGCACTCAGTTTTCCACCTTACATTTTTTTTTCTTAGTTTTTACATAAAATTTTGATTTCCCATTACTATGTTAAACTAGGATGATTGTACTGTTACAAATTTGCCCCGGAAATGTTGTAGACAAGACTTTAAGACATATAACAATGGTCTATATATTCTAATAGAAATCGTGTTCCAGGAAAACTGTTGCATAAGAGCGTAATTTGCACGTGATGTAATTAAGGGGTCATACTATGAATTGTATTTTGATGTTCTACAAATTTGTTCCCAGCACCGTATGGGTGATTACAGTAAATTGAAACAGGCAGGCTAAACAGTAACATAGTAATTTAGATTGAAAAAACAACACTACGCCCATAACGTTCAACCCATCTACCTATCATTCCTGCTTTTTTGATCCAAAAGAAGGCAAAAACCCCTTAAGGAAGCCATTTTTAATTTTGCCTCCTAGGGGGGAAAATGCCTTCTTGAGTCCAAAGGGCAATCCGATTTCTCCTTGGATCAATAAGCTTTATTATTAATGCTTCTATTCTATCAATAACCCTGCATGTTCTGCTTTTCTAAAATTTTTAAATGCATCTATTATAGTTGATCGCACCACCTCTCTTGGCAGGGAGTTACTTTATTGTCCTGAATAGCGATAACTTATTTGCTGAGTATCTGCCAAATATTTTTTTTTTGTTTTCTTAATAGCCCGAATTATCATAAAAGAAGGTGATGTCGATATATCTGACTCGGATGATGAAGATGAAAGTAAGTGTACATTTTATTACAAGGCCAGTACTTATCTCTCAGTTACTACGGTAGCAAAACAAACTTGCAAACGTCACCATAACAAGCAACTTTGATCGATTCTAGAACATTACAACAACCAATCGGTGTCCATCAACCCCTATATCTGTCGCTCTCAATATTCTATCTTACTATTTCTTTGCTGCTCCCTGTAGAATCAGGTATGCATTTCGTCGGTAGATGAATTTTTTTTATTTCGTTAGGAGTTTTACATTTGGTTGTTTACATTTTAGGAACAGGACCTTTTAGAGTCTTTCACTTTGCTAATGTTTTAATTGTTAAACAGTATTACTTAATGGCTTTATCCATAAACGAAAGAATTACAGGGAATTGAGGGGCCAAAGTAGCAGAGTTGTAAAAATCTGTTAGCTACTTTTGGCATTTTGATTGAAATTCTTTTCTCAATTCCCTGCAACACTATGTCTATGTTTAGCTGCTATAAATGTAGTCGTATCAATAATCGTGGTGATGGGTTTTGTTTTTTTTACTATGTCAATGATGTTTTGCTAAGGGGTAATGCTTTAATTGTTATAAGAATATGTTTTGTCCCATTTGGACTTCTATTCAGCAGCTATTAAAAAGTTACCTGACCATGAAAACAGTCCATTACTACCAATAGCTTCTTCAGGTGTCAGTTACTGTGTTGTTTGCTTGCTTGTTCATTATAGTATCATTTGAAACACCGTTTCAGTTAGAGTAGCGGTTTAAAGTTCCATAATTTCCATTTTTATTACTAATTGGTTAAGCCCATATAGTGATACATTCCATCTGTTTATTTTATATATAGTATATATTGGATAGGTAGTTCTTGTTCTTAGTGCAGTTTATGCAGGTTTTATATATATATATATATATATATATATAATCGTAGGTTTGTAGCGTAGTGATATTATTAAACATGATTCCTTTATAGTTTTAGTTTATAGTTTGTTAGTAACTTGGTGAGTGTTAAATATTATTAAAATATATACAAATTTTAGATAATGAAATCACTTAAAGCCATATTGATTGGGATATAAAGTGTATTTTTTTTTCTGACAATACTGAGTCTAGTTATATTTGCTAGGAAATAAATTTCTCTATTAAAAAGCTGTGTTACTAAACTTGCCTGATGCCTATAAAACAATCTCAAAAGCCAATCTCTATATTTGTTTAAATCTGAAATATCATACTCCTCTGCTTTACTATTTTGGCGAACTCATTTTAGGATGTATGTGATTAAAATCCCCATCTTATGTTGTGATAGTTAATACACTGCTATACTGTTTTAATGTACTAATAACCTATTTAGTACTTGTCTAGTGACTAGCGTTAGATCTGCTTCTCCCAGAGGCCTGCTGGCTCCTTCGCTGAGTTAGCACAATATAACGCAGTCAACATGAACTGCAAAACAAAACATTTTAATTCATGCTTGGTTTTTAATGTGTATGACATGCTTACCTCACCTGTGTACAAGGATGATTCTTTTTGTAAAATATGTTTCATATATTTATTGTTTTTTATCCTCTATTTTCATATTGCAGATATCATCTCAACCTTTAACACATGCCACAGAGCACTTCAAATAATAGCACAATTTGTTCCTTCGTAAGTAGTGTTTCCTAAAACCCAACATAATCCTTCAGTCATTCTTATGGACTAACCAGATAACAATGCAATGGTCTTACATACACTCTGCCAGCTTTTTCTTTGGCCGCTGAACCATAGTGTTCATTAAATATGTTCCGCCCACACCGTGGATCATGTTTCCAGGAATCTGTATAACCCATATAGATTGACTCCAACTATGCCTGACCTCAATCCAATTGAACATGAATGCTTTGGAATGTGAGCGTAGACATTTAGTCAAGCTGTCATCTTCAAGTCCAACTCTGGTGGGAGATACTTATGGATGCCTAGACATGTCAGTATTCAAGTGGCTAAGTAAGCATTAAAAGGAAAGGGTCTCTGAATTAAACATGCCCAACTCGCAATTAAAAAATCAAAATGCAATGACCCTAATGACCATAAATGCAAAAGGACTCAACTCTCCACAAAAGAGGGCCAGAGCCCTTAGAGAATTTAGAGCCAACAAAGCTGATGTGATATATATACAAGAGACCCATTTTAAACAGAATCATGCCCCCACTTTTTCTAACGGATTTTATCCTTTGGGCTATTTTAGCAATTCAGGGGACGCCAAATCAAAAGGAGTGGGGATTCTTTTCTCCCGATATATCCCCTTCCAACACATTGACACCAAATCTGATCCTGAGGGCAGATACCTCTTGATCAAGGGGACTATAGCAAACACCACATACACTTTTGCTAATATTTATCTCCCAAATGTCCATCAGCACCACGTATTTGCGAAGATCCAAAAGGAACTGCATGTATTTTCCTCTGGGATCCTAGTGCTGGGCGGAGACTTCAATGTAGCTCTGCACCCTTCACTTGACACCTCGAGTGGCCGTAGCCATGTTCCCCACCGCACACTACATAAATTGAAATCGCAGCTTGCCAATTTACTACTGACTGACGCGTGGAGAGCCACACACCCGACAGATAAGGATTTTTCTTTCTATTCCAATGTACATAATACTTATTCCCGACTGGACTATTTTTTCCTGACTTATGGACAACTCCAAATGATTAGAGACGTACGGTATGGCCAAATCACCTGGAGCGACCATGCCCCATTGTTATTGAAGCTGGAATCCCCCCTGTTCATGTCGCGCGAGCGAACGTGGCGCTTAAACGAAACTTTTCTTTCGGATGAGACCATAAACCAGACTATTCAGACACAAATGAAATTTTTCTTTGAAGAAAATCTTACTAGAGATACCGCATTGCCGACTATATGGGAGGCACACAAATGCACGATAAGGGGATTATATATCTCGCACGCTTCTCAACGAAAGAGAGAGAATGGCAAACGCCTTACAGCCCTAGCTAGTAAAATAACCCATCTGGAATCACAACACAAGTCCAAACAAACGGCCTCAGTTCTATCTGATCTGCTCACGGCTAGAAGAGAGTTATCTCAGATCTTAAACACACAAATACAGAGATCTTTTCTTTGTACAAAACACCTTTTCCAAGATAAAGGAAGTAAATGTGGCAGACTACTAGCGCGAACACTGCGAAAGCGCAAACAGCGAGCACATATTCCCAAAATGCACGACACTCAGGGCGAAATACACTATCTCCCAGACAACATAGCTGACATTTTCCACCAGTACTACCATAAATTATATAACATCACTGAGCCAATGGACACGCATACGCTAGCCTCTGTACAGACTGATATTGACCGTTACCTAGACGATACTGTGACAAATAAATTATCAAGGGAACAAACCACCGAACTGGAGGTCCCAATCACGGAGGAAGAGGTTGCCCGAGCGATTAAGAAGTCAGCAATGGGTAAATGCCCGGGCCCAGATGGTTTCCCACTGGCCTATTACAAAACTCACCAAGCGATCCTAGTACCCAAAATGACTGAATTATATAATTCCTTACTGACAGGCCAAGTTTTAAACACTCACACTTTAGCAGCAACCATAACAGTGATCCACAAAGACGGTAAGGACCCGGCTATGCCCCAAAACTACCGCCCCATTTCCCTATTAAACTCAGATGTGAAATTATTAGCCAAAATATTAGCACTCAGACTCCAAACTTATTTGCCTAACCTTGTCCACCCTGACCAGGTTGGTTTTATACCTGGCAGAGAGGCGAAAGAAAACACTATCAGGGTACTCAATGCGGTGCAGATTGGACACAGGGGGGGCCACCAAATGATACTGCTGTCAACAGACGCCGAAAAAGCGTTTGACAGAGTGTCATGGCCCTTCCTGTGGCTGACCCTGTCCCGCATGGGACTGGGACCAAATATATGCAAATGGATCCAAGCGCTATATTCCTCCCCAACTGCGAGAGTGAGAGTCAATGGTACAATCTCACACCCAATAACGATCACCAACGGTACACGACAGGGCTGCCCCCTATCCCCACTGCTGTTTGCATTATCCTTGGAGCCTTTCTTGATGGCTATACGCCAAAATTCATTAATACAAGGGCTGCGAACCGGGGATTACCATCATAAGGTCGCAGCCTATGCCGACGATTTATTATTTATAGTCACAAAACCGGAGGAGACTCTGCCGGAGATAATGAGGGAGTTTGAACGCTACGGATCCCTTTCCAATCTTAAAATAAATGTTGACAAGTCGGAAATTCTCCCAATTAAGCTCCCGGATACACAAACCCAACTAATAAAGTCCCGATTCCCATTTAAATGGTGTATTTCTAAAATGAAATATTTAGGGGTGTGGATCACTGTAGATATCGCCCAACTCTACAATGAGAATTTTGCACCGCTGACGCGCACTATAGCTGAAGATCTGAGGAAGTGGGGGGCGACATTCCTAACTTGGCAAGGCAGGATAAACACAATAAAAATGAATATCCTCCCCCGCTATTTGTTTCTATTCCAGACCATACCGATTTTGTTACCCACTACTTTTTTCTTGACAATTAAACGAGCTATAACGAAATTTGTATGGAGAGGCTCTAGACCCAGAATTGCCTATGCAACACTGACGCTACCAATGGTCAGAGGAGGTCTAGCGCTACCAGATCTATACAAATATTATGTAGCGGCTCATCTACTACGAATAATTGACTGGACAATCCAACCCCAGTCCAAACCCTGGATTTTCCTAGAAGATTCCCTGATTTCTATACCAATTGCTCTCTTGGCCTGGACCACACCTAAAGCGGCCAGAGCACTGTCAAGAGCACACCCACTAATATATACCACTCTCATGATATGGCACAAACAAGCCCAAATGTCTGAATTGACTAGTTTCCCTTCGCCCATGAGTCCCATACACTTTCAGGACGCATTCCCCCCAGGTAAACAAGGGATATTTGGTTCGGTATTTATGCTCCCTCCCTTGGCCCGAGTACGAGATGTTATTTCAGGAAACCGTATCTGTACTTTGAGAGAACTTCTCCCAGATACGACCCCCTCATTTTTAACCCAATTAAAGTACACTCAACTTAAGCATTACATACAGTCCATACCCCAACAAACAGCCCTATCCAGAGATCTCACGTATGTGGAGCTGCTCTGCACTAAATCTAAGCCTCCAATAAAGGGCATCTCTAGACTTTATATTGAGCAAATGCCGAGCGCAGAGGCCCCTCCCCCGAGGTTTATCACCAAGTGGGAAGAGTGCCTAGGTACCCAATTTACTGAAGCTCAGAGAGACAAGATACTGATCTTGACACATAAATGCTCTACATATACTGTTATACAAGAAAACGCTTTTAAAATTCTTTCCATGTGGTACCAGACGCCATCTTTATTACACAGAATTAACCAATCCATCCCAGATATTTGTTGGAGATGTGGTGAGGTGGGGGGTAATATGTTACATCTGTGGTGGAACTGCCCAGCCATAGTACCTTTTTGGAGACGGATAGCAGACACTATCACACAACTGATTTCGGATTCTTTACCTTTCAAACCAGAGGTCTACCTCCTGCACCATACTGACCAATCTATAAAAACCTATAAGAAATCGATTGTTAGGCACCTCCTCAGTGCAGCCAAATTGTTAATACCGATTCATTGGAAGTCGGATAACCCACCCACTTTTATGGAGTGGATACAGAAAGTGGAGGAAATCAGAGCGTGGGAGGATCTGTCTGCTATCTCTGCAACCCAAAAGGAAAATTACCGCTCGTCCTGGTTCTATTGGCTGGAGTACACCACAAATGACCTCCCCACCCTGAAAGAGGTAACATAGCTGATTGGGCCCTCCGGGTTTGACCCCAATCACCACGGCTACATGGTTATATTATTCACAGGCTGAAGATACATGTTGTTGTATTGTTACTGTCGGACAAGTTCTGAACCCTGAGAGAGAGTCCAATTTTTTGCTGATTAGGATGTAAAGTAGCAATAGAATGGGCTGATACTGGATAACATGAAACACCCTACCCAATCCCCAACCCCCCCCCCCCTTTTTTCTGAATTCTGTACCCCCTTTTTATCATTTCCGTCCCCCTTGTAATGACCAGACGTATTTTATGTTATTTGATGTATTTGTTTATTTCTCCTTCTCTGGTTTTCTGTATCCCCCCCCCCCCCAATACATTTTTGTTTTCTTCAATAAAAATTGAATTTCGAAAAAAAAAGGAAAGGGTCTGCAATTTACTGTGTGCAGTATTTATACTTAATAGGAAGTTTTGAATGCCTACTGAGGCACGCAAGCTGTACCTTTCATTTTCATCCTGTATGTTTGAGTCACAGGAAGTATAATAAGTGATGTATATGTAGAATATAAGAGAGTCTAGTATCATATGCTGAAGACAAATATCAAGTCCAATGATGTCACAACAGGTGAGGTACATGCTTTGTACCTTTCCTCCCCCCTTGTGATCTAGCTATCAATTAATCAATTATCCTAACAGAAATACACTACTATTCAAACATTGGGGGTCACTTTGGAATTTCCTTGTTTTCCATGAAAACATGCATCAGATGAGTTGCATTAACAATGGCAGTTGGAGTGATCTCACTACTCTTTGTGTATTTTCTTTTTTTTTTTTTTTCAGGACGCCACGTTTTCTCATGCCAATACTTGTGGAAAGGTTTCCTTACATGAATAAATCTGCAAGGACGATGGTGAGCTTTTTATTCCAAAATAATGTGAGCTTGTATCCATAGGCACACATTAATCAATCTATGACAAGGGTGTATTACATTATGGTGTTTGTGTTTACTGTGTCTGTGATATATCCATAGATATATTTATCATGTTGATATTGTACCCAAAAAAAGAAAATATGGATTAATCTGTTATATTCGTATACACACATTTTTTTTTTTAAATCTACAGTGAACTTGTAATGTACAAGTACGTTTTGTAAGTAATGTACAATATATAAAGTTACAGGGAACGCAATCTAACAAAAATAAAGCTGTCAGACGTGTAACCTTTTGTGTAACTGTCTGCAATAAATTAAGTTCTGTTTAACGGAAAGATTGAATCAAGTGTAAACAAAACATAGGTGCTTTAATAAAGAAATCAAGTGCATTGGGGCAGACATTTTGGGTCAAATGATCAAACCCATCTGACCCAAGATTGTAAAGGTCAGCCACGGATCATGCTGTGGAAACAAAGAAGGCTCGGTAAGGTATTTTATTTATATTTATCCTTAACCCTTTGTGACACAACGTACCTGGCATTTCCTGTTACCTAATGATCGTCCAAGGCGATTAATAATCACCTCCGGCGATCAGAAGGTGTTGTCATGATTCAGGAAACTCTAAAAAATCCCCTACGTTGCTTATACGCTCACTCCTAAGCGCATTAATTTGTCCCATGCTGGAAAGGCAGCGGAACACAATACGGAACTGCCCTGTTCTGGGCATGAGCTTCAGAAGCACGGAACAACACTTCCATTGCTTTTTTGTAATTGCTAGACTGCCTATATTGCAATAGCAAAAAACAAACAAACCTCCCCCCAATACTTAGGGATACGATCTAGGGTCTTTTTTAAGTTAGGGTAAATGTTTGGGTTAAGTTGATCTTCGGGTGTGTGGTCAAAAGTTCACTAGGTGAAAATTAGCAGAGGGGGAAATGCTACTTTAAACTATTGCCCTATAACAACAGAAAAACATGTAAACATTTAAATGTGTATAACATGTTTGAGTCATTAAGTGAGAAAGATGAAAATTACAGCTAAACAAATAAATTGCAGAACTGTAAAAACAGCCTCTATCACTAAGGGGTTAAGCATTTTTTTTTATTTAAAATGCCTACACTTGATGCACTCTTTCAATTAAACAAATCTTCATGCTTACCCAGCCATAGCCGAAGAATATTCAACACTCACAATGCCATTTTTCTATATAATGTCAGGAATGCTATGTGCATAACCTCCTAAGGATGACTGTCTATTTCACAACAATGAGGCTGGAGATTCTGGAGCTAGTCATTGAAAGGCTGCTGAAAATTGATGTAAGTGTTCATTTTGCTTGTGTATTCCTTATATTCTTAATTACTGTTTAACATTCTTAAGAAACACCTTGCTCACTCATGCATTTTATAAGTTTACCAACCTCCTACCTACAGATTGGTCCCTTATAACAGGTTAGGAGAATCTTTCAACTCCACCATTAATGCTGATATTTGCAGTTGACAGATCACTTTTTTAGTAAATCCATATATTTGTTATTCCTGTAAATGTGTAGTTTTGTTTCAACCTGGTTGCACATGCATGGGTATTATCACTTCAGATTGTTCTTCAGCGCCCCTGGAACAGATCCTAAAAGGTTCCTTGACAATATCCATTGACCTCAACATATAAAATGTATTTATTTTCCTATAGATGTTAAAATAAAGTATGTACCACACACACATACCCAGTTTACAAATAGAGGATGTGACCAGCCATCATACTGTGATGTTTTGCAGGTGAGCGCTCCACGACATGACATTGAGGATTCAGAAGAAGTTGCATTCCATGGTGATGGAGACATTAAAAACGGAATGGAAGAAGGACTTTTCAATATGGTGAGATGAGCCAGTGACATAGAGTTTGTGACTGTGTTAGCAGAATAACATACAAATGCCTAAATTAACCCCTTTGTGACACATGGTGCTTGTGTCCCAGAAGACACAAGCACCAAAACACCACTTTTTGCTCGGTGATCGGTGGCCAGGTACACAATCGGTGTCCTAATAGACCCATGAGTCCCTGCCAAAATAGACTTCCCGTCACATGTGCACGATTTGGTTAAATGTATCCGGTCCACATGTTTCATGTTTTCCCTGTCAATGTAAGGCCACTCGAAGTGGCCTCATTTGAAAGGTGAGATCCCGCTGCACATCCCAGCACTGGGATCTGAGCACAGCTCATCTCGGTGAGCCTTGATAAGCTGTTAAACGCAGAGCGTGGTATGTCTTAGCGTCTTATGGGACCATAAAAATTTGATGGCATAAAACGTCCTAGCGTCAGGTAGGGCTTAAGTGAAAAATAAAATATATGATGTGTAAAGAGATTTCATTTTTATTTTTTATTTTTTTTACTAATGAAGTGCTGTCATATTTAGCAGCACAAAATCATCTGGTTTAATAGCTGACCCTACTGACTACTAGATTGTCTCTTCATACTAATGTTACTTAAGTGTCTACTCAGTAAAGGGTTTTGCCAGGAATTGAGATGGGAATGTTAAACTTTAAAAAAGGTAGATGACTGGGACTTAAAATGGCTCTTACCTCTCTTTAATTAGCAGCAGTGTGGTCCGTGCCTGTAACTGGAAACAACTCTTTAACGCCGTTCAAGCCAATCTGTAAAATATAAAAGGAAAGCGTTGATCCAGGGTGAGTAAACAGTGCTTAGGCCTATGATTAAGAGCCTTAGGGCACAAAATGCATAAGGCATCTGTACACCGGTCTGGATTTCGTATCTGCCTGTTAATTTATGACATTGCTTCAACAATAAAGCTCTGTTTTTTTCACCCTGGATCAACTCTCCGCATCCTTTTTTTCTTATTTGTAAATTTTAAACTTTAGGCCAATGTAGCAGAGTCTACCCCAATTGTGCAATTATCTCTAAGTAGACCTTTGCATTTTTTTTTCACATGGTCTCAAAAGCTGTCTAGCAGAGGGATAGGCAAAATAGAAGGACAGCAGTATCCACGGAAGGGTCTGCATAGGTCTATAGAACATAATTAAACTGTCCATCACTAGATGACCACCAAGAACAATGTTGGTACTGACCTGTTTTCAGCACCTATCAATTGTAACTTTGCTAATGCGATGTATAAATGCCATCGTTTCTACCTAGCTTTCAGTATTCATGCTGTTACCCATGTTTGGCTTGTCCTGTTGCTCTATTTTAAACTTTAAACCAATAGGATGAAGATGTAGATGTGGAGGAGAAAAGGCCTGCTGGTGCGAGTGATGTCATGGCCCATCCTGCTGCTGATCGCTTGGATACATTACTGTTTGTTCTCTTTGCCTACATCAAAGATGTTTGCTACACAAATGGTAATTTTTTATATTTAATAATCCTGATGCAAATAAATGTAATTTTGTCGGCAGCATAATTTGTTCACGGCTCAGCAAGTCATATTCTGAAACATTTCCAAATGTCTTATTCACAAATGTAAATTAACCCTTTACATTTTTGTATTTTTTTTTTTTGTACATTCTTTCTTTCCTTTTGTATATTTTTGCTCTGTCATTTTATTTTTTTCAGATTTTGAAATATATATATATATATATATATATATATATATATATATATATATATATATATATATATATTTGTTTGAAATGGCCAATCTTTATTCTTTATCGTATTGAAAGTTGTATCACATTACAATTCCTTGATGGTAAAATGGTTATCTCTGATGATGTTTGAAAACTGAGATATATTTTGTACTGGACAGATAGTTTTATGAGGATCTAAGTAATGTGTGTATCTTGCAGGCTCTCTGGACCTAAGCAAAACAAAAGATATATACAGAGATCTGTTGGCAACATTCGATAAACTGATTCTTCCAACTCATGCCTCCTGCCATGTGCAGTTTGTAATGTTCTATCTTTGCAGCTTTAAACTGGTGTGTATTCTACATGTTATGTGATGTCTATGAGTTTGTAATTTTTGGATTGCTATTCTTTCTTCATTAATTACATTGTGTATTTTATTTTTACATGTTTATCTATGTGGCTTGAATATTTCCCCAATTTCATTATGCTTACCATTTTCAGTATGAACGTAGTCTGTTGGTATTTGTTTATTAAGGGATGCTGACCACATCTGAACTCGAGTTCTCTCTATTTGTCTGGTTCAGCTTTTAATAAATACATCAGAATTTTTTTGTTAAACGCACATGATTTATTTTAATTTATATTTGAAGGAAACTGCTATGGTTAGGATTTTTTTAAAATGTATTATCTCTAATATATGTTGGGCAGTCCAAAATCTGTAATTAAGTTCATTTTTTAAAGAAAACCAAAATGTTGGTGCCGTATGTTCCTTTTAGTCCAGTATCATTAATATTGCTTACATGCCTCTGCTTTATTGCAGGGATTTGCCGAAGCATTTTTGGAACATCTTTGGAAGAAACTACAGAATCCAAATAACCCTCCAATTATCAGACAGACAGCTGCAAGCTACATTGGGAGTTTTCTGTCACGAGCCAAGTTCATCCCTGTGGTGTAAGTACAAATGTTTGACTTTTGCTATGGTTTCCTGTAGTATCACTGTGTCATAAAGTCAGTAGTACAGTGTTAGTAGTGGTGAATTGGTGGAACAAGTTTCCCACAGGTATTGATCAGTGTTGCGTAATCTGGGTGGAAAATGTACATCCTGGCTCCAGCCTAAGGTAATCTGGTGTAACAAAGCAGGGTCAACGCTCTTCCTCTATTTCCTTACATATTACGACATATCAGTCAGCCATATGCACTACAGTGTGAAGAGTTTCTTTTCTTAACCACCATATACTTTTGGTGAAAACTGTACAGCTTAGATTTGAACCCTGGCAGTCAGCATCTGTATTAATGGCACAGGATAGTGGTAAAAGAAAAGGGGAATCCAAAATTTGTAAGGTACCTATGTATTTTGCATGTCACAATCTTATATGGTAACATCTGGTCTGCGCCAGGAGACTGTGAGCACCGACAGACCCCAATCAAAAGGGCCAGGGTAGCTTAGCCTTTACCTGTAAGAGGCAGAGCTCAGGGCAAACCCGGGTGTATCAGTGAGGCTACATGTGGGGTTTATTTGATGAAGGGCACATTATTTTTTTTTAACCATTTCAATGACCGTGATTTCTATTCAATTTTGTATCTGTCAGGCCTGTAAAGATCCATAGGGTAAGTAGGCAGGTCATCCTCTATAGATTATGTTGCACAATGAATTGTGAAAATATTTACCATAGACAAAGCTGTTCTAGCAAGTGGAAAACATCTGCCATGAATATATATGCAGATTTTAAGACTCAAGTTGCATTTCAATCCTTAAAGGGACACTAAATGTTTATTTCAAGTGTGCAATATATAGAAGCACAAGTGAAATGTCCATTGTTCATATAGTGAGGATGGACTGATGTGTACTTTTGATAGTACACGCAAGTTTATCCTCTGACCGACAGCTGCCATGCATCCATAGGAATAGGGGGGGGCTTTGACCTTAAGTAGATCCCCTTCTGACCCCATCAAAAATTAGGGTCTCTCTCTGCGCTAGCGCAGTGAGAGACCCTCGCATTCAGCAGTTAGAGCAGAGTGAGGCCCCTCTACAGGAATTACTGTGTCTAGCATGTGAGACACGGCTGATAGTAAACCCGTGTGTATCTATTAACATACACGTTGCAAAGTGCAGGGGCATGTTTTGTTTAACCCTTTCTTCCTTGAAGCAAGGGTCCTGCCCATTATGATACACCAGTAACCAGAGCCAGTAAGAGAGCAGGGGTGTATCATGTGACATCATCACGTAGGCTCTGTCCACAGTTGTAAAGTGAGACTTGCTGGAAAATTTGGGGAATGTTGCATCATGGGTAAAATTCACAAAATGAATACAGGAGATAGATGCCTAATTTTATTTTTACTTTTATATTCAATTCAAACATAGAAAAACAAACAATCAGTGGCATATGTCTTATATATGTGTTTTTTTTTTGTTTTTTTTTTTAAATGCACATGTAATCTAGTTACATATTATGTAAGTGGTAGTGTCGCTTTAAGTTATTTGTTCTGTGTTGCTTGATTTTATCTTCAACTTTCTTTCCCAAAGCTTTAGATCTGTACTACTGTAAATTGATTTGCATATTGATGCTATCTACTTTTTCTGTGGCTTTAAGCCTTTCACCTAGCTTGTATATACTTCTTTTTATGTCTAATATGTCTTTTTTTTTTTTTTTTTTTATGTCAACTGTATTAATCTGTATTTTCTCAAATTGAGATTCAAAGCATGGGGGCAGGCCTTGACCTTTAAAGCTCTTGGATAAATACATTTCAAGCCTTTACAAGATCAGTACTCTTCAGTAGTAGGCACCAACACAATATCATGCCCTCAATTTAAGAAAGAGTAGTAAAATGTCAGGATTAAGTATGGCTACTTGAATATAGAAATTTAAGGGAGAAGATAAGATACTAAACATAAGCCTGGTTTGCAGACGTGCAACATAATTGTATAAATTTGTTGTATGTTCAAGCAATGACTGTTATATCCAACCATCTGTTCTTTATGTGGCTTATACTTCACGCATATCAATACATAATTTATTTTGAGCCGTGTAAATGAGGACATAAAGCATACACAACATATAAAACAACAGAGCAGACAAATACAATTTTCATTCATGTACATAGTCTGATTCGTTTAAGTAAGAAATTGGCACCAGGGCCCTATTGTTTATAAGTCACAATCTCCAAATACAAGCGTTATTCAACTGTACAACCAATATGTATTTCAGTACAAGAGGTAACAGGCTGTTGAGTATCCTGTTATTCAGACTGTATATGTTCGATTCCCACGTATAGATAAATGAGAACTCTGCATTATACAACTAGCCAAGAAACAAATTGGTTACATCTTAAAGTATACCTTTCCCCAGATCATTCTGAGTAGCTTTACTTGAAATTAAATCACTGGACACGTGTGTGTGTGTGTTACCCCGGTTCACTTAGTTTGTCTAGAGAGTCTCTGTCATTGCCATGATCCATTTCTTTATCCTTAATAAAAATGGCCAACGTTACAAGGACTTAGAATAGGCAATCAGCCAGACTCCATAGTAAATCGGCATCATTTTTCAGCTCTCTGTTTCCCGTGACCACTCACTGAGTTCCATTCAGACTTTGACTTTATCGGACTCAAATGAGAAGTGGAGGCCTTTCATGCAGACCTCCGAAGGGTAAAATAATGCCAGCCTTTGCCATAGATGGGTAACCTTTTTCAGCTCCCTGTCTTAGTCAACCACTCATATGCTGCTGTGAAGTCATTCAGATGCATGTTTTATTTCAGAAGCTGCAATTGAGTTGGAGTCCAATATGATTTCTATTTTGTGAACTATTGCTTGTATTGCTCCCACAGGACAGTGAAGGCTTGCCTTGATCTTCTAGTAAACTGGTTGCATGGCTATATTGATAATCAGGATGCGGGCAGCAGGGCTTTCTGTGATGTGTCTTTCCATGGCCCTTTCTACGCTGCGAGCCAGGCTGTTTTTTACACGTTCATTTTTCGTCATAAGCAACTTTTAGAAGGAAACTTGCGAAAAGGTATTTACATTTTTTCAATATTTTATAAGCATGATAAGGCAGAAGTTTTCTATTTATTATTAGATAACAAGTTTTTAAATCATCAATTTTTATCCACATTGACACCCATAATACATGATTTAAACAGATCAAGCCTTTTTTTAATCTTTTAATTAGACAGAAGGTCTCCAGTATGACTTCCAGCCTGCCTTGTCACATAGTTGGTTCTCTGCGGTTTCTATGATCATTACCTCTCCCACTATTGGCTGTGTGCTACGGCATTGCATACACACAGACCAATGGCAGAGAGAGAATTGCCATGGAGCACTTCTTTATGTGATGGAAAACCCTAATCTTTTAATTTGCCTTCTGGTTCATTAAATACATTGGGTTTACTCCCTCTTTGAGTTGCAGTTATACATACTTACATCTACTTTTGAAATGGCCACCTTGCCAGTGTCACTATGCCTACGTGACGGGGAAATGCATTCTGGTATGGAAGTTTGTCTAGTAGTCAGCATACAATGGGACATAGAAAATACAATGGTCCAGCTGTGAGAGAATGTTTTGCTTTCAAGAAAATAGCAAACTAGATGCAAATTGTAAATGGGAATACAGATTGAGTCATTTTATCCACCATTTTTTTAAATATATATTTATGTCTATATAAAGTCAGCACTTTTCCAGGTTGGGGATTTCCAAGGTGAAACTGGCTTCTTTTCTTTCTTTTTTAAAACATTTTTTTTTTCTGCAAGTTAAAGCGCTAGAAACAAGTTTTTTTTTTGTCTGTGTTTCTCTCGCTCAAGGTTTGGCCTATTTACAGAATTTGAATTTTGAACGACTTGTTATGTGCCAGCTCAACCCTCTCAAGATTTGCCTCCCATCCGTGGTTAACTTATTTGCCGCAATCACCAGGTACAAAACCAATTGCTATCCTGTGTTCAGTCCACAGGATTTTTTTTTAAGAGGATTTCATCATCTAAACATTTTATAATATGAATGTAGAGAACAAAAAATGACCTAAAATGATTCACAATGTAAACAATTATTAGGAGTCCCTATAAAATATTATATAATGATGTACTATTTTCTATGTTTTTATAACCACTATATCTGTTTTATGACCTTTCTATACATTTTGCATTGGGACTGTTAAGTTTCTCTGAATCTTCTCCATTTCCCAAGTAGTTTGCTTTATTCACTCTGATTGGTTGCTTATTTTAAAATGTGCCCTATTTTGAGAGTAGGTTCTGGAGGGTACTCTGTGAACTATTTGGGACGTCTTTTAGCCCCAGAAGCATACTGTGTTTATTGACCTATATCTGCATTACCCAGGAAGTACCAGTTGGTGTTTTGCTACACCATCATAGAGCGGAACAATCGGCAGATGATACCCATTGTAAGGAGCAGCACTGGTGGAGACTCTGTCCAGACCTGTACTAATCCCCTTGACAGCTTTTTTCCTTTTGACCCTTGCATTCTGAAAAGGTATGTGTTTTTACTGGCTGTTGTCTTTGTACTGGGTAGACTAATCCAGCCTCTTTTAGTAAGACCTAAACCTTAAAAATCGAAAAAGTTCTGAAATATTATACATTACAGTTCAAATATGGGGTCAGTTAAAAATGTCCTTGTTTTTGAATGAAACGTGTATTTGTGTCGATTAAAACAACATGAAATGGATCAGAAATACAGTATAGACTGTTGTAAATGTTCTGAGAAATGAAGGCTATTCAATGTGAGAAATTGCCAAGAAACTGAAGATCTCGTACAATGCTGTGCACTACTCCCTTCATAAAACAGGAAAATTGCCTCTAACCAGAATAGAAAAGGGAGTGGAAGACCCCGGTGCACAACTGAGCAAGAGTACAAGTACATTAAAATATATAGAGAAACAGACGCCTCACAGGTTCTCAACTGGCAGCTTCATTAAATAGTACCCCAAAACACTAGTCTCAATGTCAACATTGAAAAAGCGACTTTCGCTGATATTTTTATTCTTTAAACATTCGTTTGGATGCAGAGAACCCATTGGTTGGCCTCCCAGGAGCCCAGATCTTACTCCAATTGATTTCTATGTACGCATTGAAAATTCATTTCTTCATCTGAAATAATGCATCATGGAGGCATGTCATCGAATTTTGGTGGATGTGAATACTTGTTCCTAATCTGATGTGTTTTTATCCTATGGCTCCAGACTTATGATCACAATGAAAATGTAACCGGTATTGCAAATAGAGATCTACACAACGTTTAGGTGAAAGTGCCTATCATTATTTGCAATATAAATAAATACCCTATAAGCAGGGATGGAAAATATCATGATATTTAAATAAATATCAGCTATATCGGATATATATCACAAATGTTTTTCCAAAACTAGAAAGACATTATGCTTAGTGCATAAATGACTTGCAATTATGCAGACTATTATTGTTAGCCATTAAAATAATTATAATGGAGGGGCAGGGGAAGAGCTTTATTAATCATTTAAAATAATAAGGTCTTATTCAGTGAACGTTAAGGGGACCTGTCCTCAATTTACTGATCTAAATCTTATTCTCCTAAAGTTTTAACAACATATATTAAAGTTTAATACGCACAATCCTGAAAGGTGACTGATTTCCACCAAGTCAATGGAGGGGTTGTACGGAATTGCTTTCCAAATAGAAAAGGCTTTCCCCAAGTTTTAGTTTCAGTATCAGTATGTAGGGGGATTACTCATTTCAATCTGAGCTTTGCCAGTCTGATTTTGTCTAATTTTGGAATTGCAGTAGAAATAATATATATGATACATTATTACAAGATTGTAATATTAACTAATAACTAAAAATACTAACAAGTCAAATTAAAAAAAGGTGTATTCATATGTAAAAGACTAAAATCTGGTGATTTGGATGATAAATATTATGATATATATTGGTTGGTATATATCATCCAACCCAATATAAGTGTAAAAAAATGGTACCAAAAGCACCTGATAAATTGTTTGGATAACAACAGCTGCAACACAAAAATGAAGACTCCCAATAGGACTTCCAATCCAACAAAACAAACACCGCAATAAATGATATCTGTGTCTAAAATTCAAAATCTCTCACTGGTTAGTCTGTATACTTATTGGAATTTGGAATTTAGGCACAGCGCACCATTTACTGTGTTGCTTTTTCTGTAATACCAAGTACATGTTCATTGTGAACTTTTTTGACACATGCTTTGTTCATATTTGCATATTTTTTATTTTTTTGCATTTACAGTTTTCATGTACACCTCCTATATATTTTTTACAATATTTTGTACCGGGTTCTTGTATTGGGGTTTACCCTGGTTTGTTGCACCAACTCTGTTTATTTTTTGAATTAATTAATTTTTGGAGTGCCTTTCTACAAAACTTACAAATGGAAATTCTGTGCCATAAATAGTTAAATACAATGCAGGTCACTTTCAAATGTACAAATGTTATTCTCTATTAACACAAAATTGTTTGTTGGTAGCTTCTGCGTCCATATTATTTGCAATTGTAGCATGATTTATTCTGTACAGTCCAGAACTATGAGTAGCATGTAAAGGTCAATTCTGAAGAGTTTTGCTAATGTTTATGTAGACACGACATATGCAGTGTAATAAACACATTTATAGAAATGCCGATTTGTTAGTCTAACAACCTGCCCTTCTATATATATATAAACAGGTGTAAGAAGATTATTGATCCTATTTATCAAGCATGGGAGGAGCTGAATGCTGAAGATACAAAGGGTCATCAAAAGCGTGTTAAGGTATTTGGTCATACTTAAGAGCACTGTAAATCAATGAATCCTAATGTCTAATCCATCAAACTAAAAGTAAGTCTACCAAACTAGTTGCAACAATTGACCTCCACCTCCCATAACGCTTAGTTTGTTGTCCATATGCAAAGTATCACAGGATTTCATCCACTGGGCAAGTACATCTACGGGTGTCTGTTTCAGTGGCCATCAATCGGTTTTTGTTGTTTTTAGTAACCATTTGGTACCACTTTAGAGAATGATTTACCTTTTACATAACCTCATTGTTATTTAGATTGAAGGGGAAAAAATAAAGCATGTTAAACCTTTCACACATTTCTGTTGTCGCTGCATATTTCAGGAACAATCTTTTGTTTGTTGGGTGGCCAGTAACTATACAATCGCAGCCTAACACCTTGCAGTATTTCTCATTTTCCAGTTATAGAATTGCATAGATTCCTTAATGTCCTCTTCTTGCCAGGAAGTAGTGTTGACAAGGTTGGTTATGTTGAATACTTAATGGACAACTGTAGCAAAAAAAAATAATCTTATGTTTAATTGAAAGATTGTATAAAGCGTAGATGATAGATAAAGAAATCATTTAATGAATATAAATAGTGTGCTTTACTCCTTATTATCCTCTCAGGGGGCAGACATGTTGTTTAGAATCTTGGATCAGATCTTCACTCACGTTGGTTCCAATGAAGAAATATCTGACCCATCTGACCAAAGATTCTAAACAAAATGTCTGCCTCCTGGTAGAGCTATTTGGAGCAAAGATGTCTCCATAAGGTACTTTTATCTGTATTTTCCAATAAAGCATTTCTATTTAAAATGCCTATGCTTGATGCAATCTTTCAAATTAGCACAACTTAATTTGTTTACTACAGTTATCCTTTAATGTACATATTGTCATCCGTGACAAAAGAACACAATCTTCTGCCATAGAATGGACCCAGTAACACAGCAGGCCAACATGCAAGGATAGTGCTCCCCGTTTCATCACAAGTGCTTTTTTAATGATAACACAATTCAGCAATGAACCTTAGCACCACTCTGTCCACAAACCTAATGGGAGGGGCCATGTAAGAAAGGATTTGTAGATTCCTGACTATATAGGTAGTTTTTTCCAGAAATCAATCAAAAATGTAGCAGAGGTCTGTTAATAGTAGCAACTAAATCATGAACTGCATGATGAGTCCTTTGTCCCTTCAGTTGTCATGTTTTTTTTTTAATTCACAGGGTTCTGCTGCAGATGACGAAGATGACTTTCTCAAAGGGGAAACACCTCACAGTGATGGTCTAGTTGGAATGACGCCAAGTTCCTTGGAGGCTCACTTCAGGAGTCCTGCAGGCAGTGTGGGCTCTCCTCCTATATCCTTCTTACAACGCCCCTTTTGAGTATCTCTCTGTACAAAAGTGTACAAACCATTGCTCCGAGGAGCTCATGCGTCAATCCTGCCTCACCTTACCCACAGTTGTCCGGAGAAGGTGCTACCATAGGATTTAGCATTTTTGGGAGGACAAGGTTATAGGTATGAAGAGGTATTGTGCTAACACCAACAGATAGCCCTGGATAATCACGGATATAAAAATCGAAACCAATAAAAAAAACAAATGCCAATTATGATGCAAGTAGCCTCTTGCTGGCGTTTGGGTGATTATAGGGTGTAATCTTCATAATAGAAGACTATATATGACCGTAATTTATTATACTCTCTGCATTAGCACAGAAAATGGCAGTTTTTAAGACCCTTCACTTGGTGATGGTGCTTTTTTGTTGTGCTACTGTAATTGTATCAATACAAATTATTTCCCCCGAGAAGGGGTGTAATGCTGCATCCTGGATACACAAGGCATGTTCAGGAGACTATATATGACCTGAAGACAAAGCAGAAGATAGCCCATAGTGTGCACCAAAAATCATAGCCATTTGGGTGGAAAAATGTTTGCGAAACACACCAAATGGGCAGAAATAACTTATTAATACTAAGGAATAATGGAAGTCTGAGGAAAGCCATAGAACTGCACACAAGTACTTTGTATGTTAGCTTGCAAACACAGCTAATAGAACGTTTTTTTGTATGATCAAGTATTCATGCAAGTCCATTTTACTTTGAGAAAGCAAACCCTAAAGTGAAGAAAACGAGCATTCTTGGTGTCACTCACTGATAAATAGCATTTGTACTCCTCTTCATTTTAAATCCTAGCAATCTACTTTCTGCAACTTTTACTGTACATGTCTGCAATCCTTTTGGAACAAATAATTCTACATGTCAATTGTAATATATAATGAATATGTATTTGTTTTGATTTTGTGTGAATATAGAATAATATGTTTTGAGTGATGAATTGTGGAATGCTTTAGAACTGATTTGTATAACTGTATTGTTCAAACATCCATCATTCTCAGCCAGTTTCTGACTTATCTATGATACTCTCTATACTACTAAATGAGATGCTATAACATTACATGTAGTAAACATATTGGGCTTAATACTTTTTGTGACTACTTGCATCTTCAGCTTTGTCAGTAGAATAACTATTTTTTAAACAAGTGTGTGTGGTGCTGCATTCTCCACCATTCATAGGGTTACGATGATTGTGTGAATAGAACCATTTGCCAAAGTTCTTGTGTTAAGCCTTTAAAAGGCAAATAAACTTTACAAGTCGTCATAGTTGGGTAAAACATTTATCTTTAAACTGCTCCTGCTAATTTGTGTATTTTTTACCTACATATACCATATTTCCCACCTTCTTTGATCTTCTTTCTTCCCTAGTGAAAGGCTCTCTGAGCCGCCCCTGCATTTTTAGCTATTATTTTTTTGTAGCCAAACAGCGCTTCCACTTCCTGGCCACTCCTCTGCTGTAATAAGTGGTCATTGTAGAAGTTGTGATGTGTAAGAAATCATGTTTTGTTTTACACATGTTTCATACCATCACAAGCATTTAAGTAATAATGTGCTCTTGTATATAAACTGCTGTTTTTTTTATTAATAAGTATTATACAGGGTTTTAATAATGTGCTCTTGACTGTCTCCAAATCACAATTTATTTCTGGTAGATTGTGGTCACACCAATGCTTTTTACAGCTCTGCAGTGGTATATTTGACATGCATTCCAGCAGAGATTAAACAAATACCCTGTTTGACAATTCCTACTACAGACAAAGCTTTAGCAGCTTCCTAGCTTTCCCTGCTTTGCTCGAACACAAAAACAACGAACATTTCCATATCAACAGTGGAAATGATTTGATTGATCCTATGCATTAACTAGTTCACGGCTGAGGTAGTTCTCAGCACACAGTCCCCTCAGTCTTTACTAATGTCACAGGGGCTTCTAAGGGTCTAAAGGCAAGCAAAGTCTTAACCTTGCAAGAAAAAGCTGATATATTCACTAACAAGCAATACTAAAACAGTCCCTTCAACCAGTATGAGAATGAATAAATTCAATAAGTGACACAAAGCCCAACATGATATATTGGGAATGGAAGTGTTAATGTTTGTCCACATTATCCACCCTGTTCTCCAGCAGACATGTATTATCTATAAAGATGGCATAACTGTGTTCCAATGGTAAAAAAGGTAAAGGTAAAACCGCTTACCTCTGGGAAATTACACTGCCCATCCAAGCTAGAACAAAGACGCACAATACAATTTGTATTCTCCACAAAGCAACATGTGCATCTCTTAATTTCCGGGGGGGGGGGGAATGATGGTTGAGGATGTTAGAAGGAACCATATCTTGCTCAGGCCAATACTTATTGTGCCTATAAGGGACGTGAGGCCAGTTCCCATGACAAGCTGCAGACATGGAAAGACACGAAGAGGGATGGTTTTTCCACTTTGGTGAAGGACTGTTTGGTTCTGCCTCCTTTCCAAATTAACAAGACGCAGTAAGATAGGGGCACCTGCTTCAGTCAAGATACTGAAATAATGCTCTCTATTCTCCCCATAGACTTCTTTGCATAGGAGTTTGGCTCGTGTTGGGAGGATTTTGGCTACTGTGGAAATTGCCCAAGTCTTCCCATAGAAGTCAATGAGCCCTGCTGGACCCATGGGGGTACAATTATATTCATGAGGCCAGCAGACCGCTACTGACTGGTTAATAAAATAAATGCTCACAAATTAATTAGTTATTGTTTGTGTCTTATGGAATATTTCATCTCTGTGGTCCCTGAGTAGGCTGTTAATTTGGAGAACCTTAATATATAGAGATAAACCTGGATTGATAGACTTTGCATTGTTGATTGTTTAAACCAAATCCTGCCATTACAACTTCTCAAGACAAATACCAACAGCGTACCCCTTAAATACATGTCCCCTTCTCTGGAATTAGTTATTCTTTCCCAAGTCACTTTTCAAGTTCATGTTGAGCCAGAACACACAACCAAAGTAAGAGTAGATCTATTGGAAACCAACTAGCAAGCAACATCTGGGGATGTGTGGAAATTCCCATTTACTCCTTGCAGAGATAGACAAAGAGAGAGAATACCTGATAGACATAGAAAAAAAATGCAATTAGCTTTGCTGATGTGTCCTTATATCGTGATGGGGATGCGTGTGTTCCTGTGGGACATTTGCACTTAGACCAAGGGACATCCAACATGCAGCCCAACTTTGTAAATATTGTTCTGACCCTCCCTCTCCTCACTTGAGTTTTAGTGAGGGAGAGAGACAGATCTGTATAATGTAAGTTTTTAATTGTAATTAAATAAAATTGTGAGACCCAAGAGCTTTTATAAAAGCTATACCCTGTGTATTAACCCCTTCCCTGCCACTGATCACTGCAACGGCAGAACATTTATTCTTGTCTGAATTTTTAGGGGTTCATTTTGTTGTACTTTTTTTTTTTTTGCATGGAAAGTGTTAAAATACCACCATTTGAAATAGCCTAGGGCAGGGCCTTGCAACATGCAACCCGCCGGAGATGGAGGTGTGACCCGCATTGAGATTTGATGTTGGAACCGCACCTCTCTGGCTCCCTTCATCAGACGCGCTGTGTTGAGCGCCACGCGTGTCACACACAACCCCCGCCCCCCCGTGTGTCGCTCTGATGCTGTCGGAGCTCCGGATGTCAGGTATATATTTAATGGGACATGGGTGCAGATTTTCTGCATGTCAAAATTCCAAGAGGGAAAACGGACCTCCAAAATTTGGCATTTTATCCTCCAAACAACCCGACAAAACTGGGTGGTATCCCTGTACTCAGGAGAAATAGTAGAATCTATTTAGCAAGGTTTTTTCACTAGCTTTTGTAGATGAGTAAACGTTTTTTCAAATAAAAGAATTGTTTTTCATCATTTTTTTTTTATAGTATATTATAAGATATGAGCAAAATGATGGCACCCAAAGAAAGCCCTTCTTGTCCGATAAAACCAATATATAATTCGTATGGGTACAGCAAATGAAAAAGAAGAAAATGACAGCTAAAGACAAAGTGCAGCAATATTAAAATCGCCATTGTCCAGAATGGCCAAAAATGTTCCAAAGGGGCGGTCCTTAAGGGGTTAAATAAAGTTAAACTTGCTTTGACCTGCTTTTTGAGTTACTTCTACATAACCAAACATTTTTGTATGGCTGACAGGCAATTATTCATCATTTCTGTAAATAAAAAATAATGTAGTGTAGCTCAAAGAATACACACAACTCTCCTCGTGTGGCTTACGGCTAAGCACGCCTGTCAGCGTGGGCCTTCATTATGTGAACAAATAAAAATTGGAAGCAAACTTGTTTTGTATTTATTGGACAGCGAGTGCTGGCTTATTTGTTGATTGTAAGCTACAACTGCTGGATCAATGCCATTGGTCACATCTAGACCAACTAGATCACTCTATATGGTAGAACAATTTGGATGAAGAGTGAGTGCAAGATTTTGGAACTACACTTTATACTCCTTACCTAACAGAACATACTACACCATATTATTTTATATATCTCTGTTTTCTCTGTTCAAATATGTTTAAAGCACATAATGATATTCCCCTGGAATAATATCAGGACAAATATTGGTCACACTTTATTTTTGCACTTTGTGTTCCCTCAGTACTTTGCTTGTGGTGCCAAAACCTAATGTTGTAAACTGGAGTAAAAAAAAAAAAGTCCTATAAATAGTTTTGAAGGGTCTCCATAACCTAAGCATAAGTTATACTGTGGATGTAGAAAATTTTACATCTTCAACAGCTAATGAAAAAATCTGTGTTTGGGAGTACACCATGTTTTAAAGTTTTTTTGGAGGGAAAGTATAAGCCAATTAGTACAAGTTACATTACTTTACTGAGAGGGTAGTGGATGTATGAAATATCCTTCCAGCGGAAGTGGCAGAGGTAAACACAGTCAAGGATTTTAAGCATGCGTGGGATAGGCACAAGGCTATCCTAGTTATAAGACCGGGAACAGGGGACTAATAAAAGTATTTAGAAAATTGGGCAGACTAGATGGACTGAATGGTTCTTATCTGCCGACACATTCTATGTTTCTATTGCTATTTCCAAACCATTTGTTTTCAAAATTACCGACAATGTAACATTGAAATCTCTCATAAATCCCAGAATCACACAGTGATGGCGAACCTAAGGCATGCATGCTACAATTGCACAGGCATCCTCTCAGGCTGCCACTTGGGCATTCTGCTCGTCATCTGAAGTCAGAGGATAAGCCCTGTGGATCTGGGTGCTGAGCATTGCTGGGGATGCCTCTCAAAATGCCATCAGAGTGCTTGACCACCAGATGTGGAGATAGTCACCCATATAGCAGATGCCACATATACAATGTCTCACATGCACAGTAACACACTCTGCCACTCTCACAATCACACACACTCTGCCACTCACACTTTCAATTTTTATAAATTAATTTTGCTCCAGTTCCCCAGATATGGAGTCGAGCAGCCTCAGCCTAGCTCCCATGCCGCTGCACTCCCCACCAGTCACTGAAGTCAGAGCACCGGTCAAAAAACATGGGGCTGCCAGCAGCGGGATACCTGCATCCCAGAAAGCAAATGGCGCCAACCCCCTCCCCAAGATACCCCAGGCAAGAATGTGCAACAGATTTGTCCCTGTAAATTGCACAAGAGTGTAGAATTGTCATTTATCTGCTATTTATAATTATGTGTAGGGTTGCCACCTCTGTAATTTTTTACCGGCCACATATAGCTTTTGCAGACTGTTTTGCAGTATATAGAAGTTATATGTGACCAGAACAAAATCAATTAACTAATCAAGTAGTAGATCTCATAGAACCACTTGATTAGTTAATTGATTTCTTTCTTGCAAATGACCTACATACTGCAAGGCAAAAGTTATATGTGGCTGGTAAAAAATGGCCGAGGTGACAATCCAAATTGCAGTGCCTCCAGGAATCTATTTAACCAAAATGGTTGATCAAAGATGTCAAGGAAAAACAATGCTTTTAAGAGGGATTTGATGTAACTAGTTGGTTATTGTCCATTAGATTAAAATCCCCACTTAAAATTAGACGTAGAAGTTGTGGTGGATAAGTCTCTCAAAAATGCATATGGACCTGCAAATTTTCTATCATGTTTTAATATTTAGTTTATAGTAAAGTATGGAATCAAGATAATGCTATCTTATGAAATCACTTCCTATCCCCCCAAAATATTATGGGGTCTACTCATTAAAGAGAAAAAAATGAGATGGAATTTCAAACTTTAGGGCAATGCAGCTGAAAGGGAGAATTTTTCCAACTCAGCTACTTTGGCCATATGTGCTTGCTTATACCTTGCTTATACTGTGAACGTAAAGAATGAAAAATAATCTATACATGCAAAATGATAAGATAAGAGACATATACAGTGCCTGGCCAAAAAAAAAGTCGCCACCTGGATTTAACTGCTGCAGTTGGTCAGGTCTAGTTCAGCACCATTATGTGCCCAAAGAGTGAGGTCAGCTGACTACCTGAATATACTGAATGACCAGGTTATTCCATCAATGGATTTCTTCTTCCCTGATGGCATGGGCATATTCCAAGATGACAATGCCAGGATTCATCGGGCTCACATTGTGAAAGAGTGGTTCAGGGAGCATGAGACGTCATTGTCACATATGGATTGGCCACCACAGAGTCCAGATCTTAACCCCATTGAAAATCTTTGGGATGTGCTGGAGAAGGCTTTGCTTTACAAGATCTTGGTGAAAGATGAATGCAACACTGGGCGGAAATAAATCTTGTGACATTACAGAAGCTTATCGAAACAATGCCACAGCGAATGCGTGCCGTAATCAAAGCTGGAGGCGGTCCAATGAAATATAGGAGTATGTGCCACGGCTTCATCGTTGACAGTTCAGCATGGCAGTTAGAATTCTGAACTGTCAGCAATGAAGAATAACGCGGCCGCTTCATCGCGGACGCGGCTATGTAAGGGCTGACAGTTCATCGCTGAACTGTCAGCTCTTACAAATGTACAAGTAAAAAGAAAATAACCCCCCTAATAAATGATCCCCCCCCAAACCACAATACTAAAATTAGCCCCAAAACCCCAATACTAAAATTAACCCCTGAACCCTAATACTAACCCCCTAAACCCTAATACTAACCCCCAAACCCTAATACTAAAATTAACCCCCTAAACCCTAATACTAAAATTAACCCAGAACCCTAAAAACTAATTCTAACCCCTTAAACCCTAATTCTAACCACCCTTAACCCCAATACTAAAATTCTAATTCTAAAACTCTATCTTCTAACTCTAACACCCTAAAACTTACCTTTAGCAATGAAATCTCCCGCGACGAGCTGTTGTGTGGTGAAGTGACGGCCGTCAAACGGCTGCGCGGATGCAGCCGCGATGAAGTGTCCCATGCCCGTTGATTAGAACATTTCATCACACCAGTTTAGCTACACATTGTGCAGGAACAAACCTGTGAGTTTGCCAAGAAGGGGAAGCTCACTAGGTTTGCCCCTGCACAATGTATTACCTCAATCTCACCTCTCCTTTTAGTGAATAGCCCCCATAGACATAATTCAATGCAGACTAGTTTTAAACATATGTTTCTCTTGTCATACATTTGCTTCCACTTCTGCTAACATAACATACAGATAATTTTCCATCAGTTTATTTTCTACTTTCACAGTATAAACAATGTTTAGGTGACAGAGTGCTTTTAGTAATCATGAGTAAAGAACACAGGATTGTTTCCAACCCTCCCTATACTCCCAATACACTGCAATACCAGTGTTCACCAATAAACTCGAACATGTGTCAGAAATCTAGGCGCTAAGCACGCTGGAACTTGTAGTCTTTCGTTTCGGACGTGGTGTATTTCCAGAACCAACGGGACTACAACTCCCATGTTGCTGTGTGAGACAGGGGTTCACTAGCCAGAGTCATTGTGGAGGAAGTTTGTCTGCAGTAATTGAGACTTTGCAGGTATGCCTGTGCTAATTGGTAACCAGAGAGTGGATGTTAGACGGTCACCGGCATCGATCGTTCAGATGCATCCTCAGCTGGAGGTAAGCCATTTATTAGATCGGTTAAACCAGTTTATGTAGCAGAAATGCATATAGGGTTTGGAAGTCAAGGATAGGCATCCATTGTAGGAGCAGAAAGACAGCTCAGATTTTGCTGATTTGTACAAAAGGGTCTAGTTTATAGCTTAATGGTGACTATCCACGGGCAGCCCATCTGTTTTCGATTACAGTTCCCTTGTTGCTCAGTCAGTCATGATGCTCAGCATCCTGGGAACTGCAGTCCACAACTCCTGGAGGGCCAATGGTTAGTCTGTATGTTAGCCAGTGCAGCCCTGGAGTATGTGTTTTTTATGGAATAAAACGAAAGATGTATTTTAGAATTTTCCATTCAGGAGAAAAATTGCAAGAGGTAATTTTAAAAGTAAGTATGGTGAAAATAGAAATCAAATTATTGCATTCATATTATTTATTTTTAATTTTTTAGCTTCAATATGTATTATCCAATTTGTTAGGCTGGAGCACCTTTTTAAATGTTTAAAGTACCTTTCTTAAGCTTTAGGAAGCAACTGTATAAACAATATTCTACTGTTACAGCTTTCCTAAATTTAACATAGCCACTGCAAGAGATCAGGTTATATTTAACTGTAACAGTGCTGCTGCTGAATGGGGTGCTATAGAATCCTGCACTCTTGGTGTAAACAGATATGTACCACTGGTTTGAATAGAATACCTCGAGTCTGCAAGGAAAACTGGATAAATAAATGCATATTAAAGCTAGCTCTTTAAAATGAACATGGATTTATTTGTTTGTTTATTAGTTTTGCAATATCTAACTTGAAAATGTACCTTTTGCAGGTTTTATCTTTTGGAATATGCAGCTCAAGAAAATTTGGGCATTCCCAGCAACTCCTGGTAGCGAATCAAAGTGCTCACACGGAGATGCATGGGGATGCCCACTGCATTCCTGTAGTGACATCACAAAACCATCTCATCTTCCTAATCACTGTACTTTTGAAATGTAAACAACAATATGGGGGGAGAGGGCGAGGGTGAAGGGCTAGTGTAGGAGACTTTAAAAGAGAGTTAAAAGGAATCCCTTCTATACAAAAAAACTTGTACATGGTGCAGGTTAAACCCTACTAGATGAACATGGGCCCTTCAAATGCTGCTACATATTTTGTAGCTTTTACTAATGAGCATTCTGTACTCTTGTCTGGTGTTCATATCCTGAAAGGTGTAATGTAAATCAATCTGCCAATAATAAGCAAAGCTTAAAATAAAAAGGTAAATTTCAGTGCTAAATTAAAGTTATGCCACAGAATTGGGCTGTGCTCAATCCCATAATGTATAACTCTCATTTACAGAATCACACATACATGTTATATATTTGTGTATTGTCAAATTATTTACTGCAGTAGTCCACAAGATAAGAAACTAAATATTGTTTCTCTCTCAAATGAGATAAAGAATACAATTTGTTAATATATTGTTTTTAATGTGTATATTTAAAGAGGCACTGAACCCTCTACGTGATCTTTTAATCAGGCAAACATTCAAATTACAAATTGTACATTATTAAATGAAATAAAATGTTGGGTTTAGTCTCTCTTGAATATATGGTTTGTTGTTACTGTCATAATTAATACATACAGGCAAAATCATGGCTGTTTTTCCCATCTGTGTATTAATAGCTATCTTACCAGTGTTGTTGTTCTAGGAGAGCGCCAAAGCATTAACAAGCCAGCCACTGCAGACATTTGGACCCAAGGGCTTTCTTTATGTGCAACAAAGGGAATTGGCCGCAACCACTCCTAATGACAGTATGTAAATTTAGTGTTGTACTGATAACTATGGTTTTGTTCATCTGGTTTTCTGAAGAGTGTCACAATAATCTGGTTCTCTGGAATCCTGATTGGACCCAACATTTTATATTGTACTTAGATTGTCATATCTATTTTTATTTTTCTCATGGATAAATGGGTGACTTTCTGGGCGTGAAATATACATGTATGTTGTACTTGTGGCATCCTTTGCTGCTGAGATTGGAGGGTGAAAGCTATTTGCACGTCTGTACAGCTCATGAAAATAGATTTACACTGTGTGGAACTGGTGGTACAAGGCATAGGAGAAAGTCACAAAGCTCAAGAACAATAATACAATCAGATCTTATTGTGTTGTGTATTAGCAGATGTGTGAACAGGTAACAGAACTTTAGAGTTTGAATGATTGTGAGCACAGCTCATATGTGTGTAATTCAGATTTTTAGTCATTTAGTGTATTTCATACTGTTTTATTTGAATGAAACCTCTTTTTTTAAAGAATTGACATGCTATGTGCTGTTGATTGGCTGCACATCTAATTTACATTGTGTCTTTTGGACAGGTCTCATTTCTATACTTGGATCTGGTGATGCAACCACCTGCCACATAGTCATTATAAGACATACAGGTACAGTACATTCTCAAACAAGCACGCTAGAACAGTGATGTGTTTAAAGGGCTTTGTCAAAATATGAGTGTGTGGAGATTTTCCTGAATGTAGATATATGAAGACCTAATGGAGGAATACATATTAATATAAGGGACTAGGTGGTCATAAATTGAACAAATAGGGATTAGATAATGGGCATAGCTAGGAACATGGCTTACTTTCATCTGGTGGACATGACATCACAAACAGAACTTCTACTATTTCTTCTGAAAGGCTATTCTATGCATTCTTTAATGCATTTAAACCTTCAAACCTCTTGTTTAAGACGATGGCTGGCCTCCTTTCACATATAATCTCCTCCATTAAGGTGCTGATTCCTTTTATCATATCATATATCATCTCTCTTCTCCTTCCTCCAAGCTATATGTTTGGTTCATCCGGAACTCTTAAGATTGAGTTCTCCTAGATGTCCATCAATAGCTGGTTGAAAATGTCCCACGTGCTAAATTGTACTAGTAATATCTTCCAGCAGCATCTATGTTGTCTTCTCTTCGTTTTTAATTAGGAAGAGACAAGTAGACGGCTATAATAAAGCCCATAAATGCTGAATATTCAAGAATTCGTAAACGTTTTGGCTACCATGAATGGATTGGTCATTACCATGAAAAATTATATAAAAAATAAAAGTAATAAACTAAGGCATTTGCTATAACACAAGTCTCATGTTTATAAATGATGGTATAAGCTCTGAGAAAGAAGGAAAGACTAAACACTGGTAAAATGTACACCATATCATTTTAATCAATGAATAAACATTAATAAAATTTAAAAAAAAACCACACACAAGGGTTACAGCGGGTAGAATGTTATAGTAGAACCTTGTTTGCAAAAACTGGAGCCCTGACGCGTTTCACCATCAGGCTTCCTCAGAGGGTTCCAATTTACACTGGTGAAAACACTATTTTCATGTGGATAGCAGCTATTTTTTCCTGCTTTTTCTTTCTCCTTCCTTTCTTCTGGCTCACATCTTCTGCATCTTACCGCAATGCATTTAACCAGATAAGCCAGTGCATGACTAGTTCTTACGTTATTCCATGATTGACCCATAGCCAACAATGCCAGTTTAATCATCAGTTATTATGTTCAAATATATTTTTTCCCTCCAATTCCCTTTTAGGAAGTGGGGCCACATGCTTGGCACACTGTGATGGGTCGGATACAGAAAACGAGGTAGTGGACATTTTGTATGCTGTTGAATCTTTATCACAAAACAGTGCGGCGGGAAGGTATGTTAACATTCAGTGCATACACTTTTCACTCTACAGGAGTTGGGCCTTGTACTAAATATTTTTGAAGCGGGAGAATTCTGGATTCCATCAGTTTATTTAACGTAGCACAGCAAATGCAGTACTTGTGGCATGGTCTAATGTTTTCCTCAACCAACAGAGGATTATGGGAGTTGTAATCTGAAAAAAATAAATGGCAAGACTGAATATGCTTGGGCTAGGAAGTTGAATCTTTCTTTGGACAGTAAAAGCTTAAAGGGACACTACCACTTACATAAGATGTAACCTGTGCATTTTAAACAAATTCAATTCCTATATCAGACAAATGCCACTGTTTGTTTTGTTTGCAATGTTTGAATTAATTTAATATAAAAGTAAAAATAAAATTAGTTGTCTCTCCTGCATCCATGTTGTTTTTTTTTTTATTTTTATTTTATTTTTACCCATGATGCAACATGAAATCTTCCAGCCAGTCTCACTTTACAACTGTGGGCAGATCCTGCATGATGATGTCATAAGATACACCCTGTTCTATTACTGGCTACTGTGTATCACTAGTGGCCAGGACTAGGTGGCTTTGTACACTTTTTGTTTACCTGCCATCCAACACAAGAGATGGGGATTGACCTGATCAAACAGGATCATAACTAGTGAGATACAAGTGCTGTAAAGTCACAAAATGGAGTAAAATATTTTATTAAATAAACTCACATCAGAAAAACAAAATACATAAATCTGAAATCGACAATGCAAAATATAAAAAAATAAAACCTTTTTTTACTTTTTGGTGGGAGTGTCCCTTTGAGTTTGTCTCAGAATTACTTTTTAAATAAATGGGGATTTGCATACATCTTCCAAAGGGATACACCAGTTATAGTCCATTATGATTGATAGCCAAAATCACATGTTGTCTAGTAACCGATATCATAAAACATCAGATCGGACATGTACCCATATGTAACCTGCTGCAGCTTACTGTGCTCTGTCCTCAGTTGAAGTTGTCTTTTTCCCAAGGCTGCATGTTTACTAAATAACTGTCAATAATGAAAGTAAAACTGTTGTTTTTTCTCAGGCTAGAACTGCACCTCGTTGGAGGGTTTATTGATAAAAGGCGTTTATCACAGACACTTTCCAGTCAACTGCTTAGTAAGTTATTGAACATATCTGTTAAAATGTTGGGGCCAGAGTTACATTTCTTCTTGAATATATAGACACCTGTATTTTAAAACATAAATTCTAAAGAGGTCTTCTAGATTTAGCGTATTTCCCAAAGGGGACCATGGAAGGTGCGTCCTCTCTGGAGGGGTGTGCCAGAGGGAGATTTTGTGTTGTGTACTTCAGTGTATTTTGTTCCTTTGTGTCCCATTATACATCCTTTTGATGCACACTTATAAGTTATGTAATACTGGCATGCGCAGCTTGCCCCTATGTCACTTCCTGTTTGCTTTTAATGTATCCTCTTTCATTTTATATGTTTTAACTGTAACTATTTATTAATAAGATATTTCCAGTAGAGCTTTAAGGAGCTCAAACACTCAAATGTTGCCAGCTTCAAATGTTGAGTCTTAATCAAGTTGCGCATTTAAGGAGCTATGTGTTAATAACTATTGACACACGTATCACAATGGCTAGTAAGACTTTTGTATCTAATGAGAATACTCATTATGTACTTCAGGAACACTCACATATTTCAGTAGATATTGTACTGTTTTATCTATTAATGTGTTTTGTAATTTACTGCTTTTTATTTCAGCATCTTTTGATAAGCAGCCAAATGATATACACCTAGTTACATTTTGCGTATCAGGTATTACACTTTTTTATGCATTGATTTAAAGCATGTTAATTATGTAGCATATTTTAAGATGTTCCCCAATGAGTAAGCTTGGTTATTGGTCATGATCCTGTTTCTCTGTGGTCAGTTAGCACTCCCAGGCACCATTCCAGAATGCAAAGGATAAAACCAATACACTGTGATGGGGACTCCTTTCTGTTCTGGTTTTGTATTTAGCCACTGTGGACACTGAACCACTAGGGATGCCACTTTTCCCACAAACCTATAATGGCCATGCCATTGCCTCAAAAGACTTAACATTGGCCTAATGCCAGTCATGCCAATAAAATGCCAGTTGGGTGGCAACCCTGTGGAAAATGTCTATAGTTATAGGTTACAAACAAAAGTTTCAGCCTTCGTCTTTGAACTGTTTAATGCTATGGAAACTTGAAACGGTGGAACCTTTTGTCATTTTAAGTAAATGTTTCTTTGAAATTGTGTCTCCCGCTCAGATAGGCCTAGAATAGACGTGCTCCTTGTTATCTCTGCTCTTTTTATCTTCTGTGTACTTTCAATTCTAATGTATGGATCTGTGCTATTTGTTCCAGACGTAAATGACAAGGTGGAAAAAGGAATCCATCTTCCAATAATATATGGTATAGGTAAGTAATGCCAAGTATGATTTTATTTATTTATTTATTTATTTATTATATCTGAGATGTAACTGCTAAGTTTGAAGGAAGTGAGAGATGAGGAGAGGAGGCAGGATAGAGCAGATAGAGAAAGCCAAGGAAAGAAGGTAAGTTGAAAACTACTGAGAGCATGGATGGAAAGAAAGCCACCTGAAAATACGTGGTAGTATTGATGTCTGTGCTTGATGGGTGTGCGAGATTACTAAGAAGAGATGACTTAGGTAAGTCATGATACATGACTCTTATAGAGCAAGAGAGGAGTCACAAAGGAGTTAAAATGGGGGACTGTGAGAGAAAATTAAAAAGGACGGTCAAGAAAGGAGGCAGAATAGAAAAATTAATAAACGAGAAGATAGTACAGTAGGATGAAATTAAGAAAAAGGATATACTAATGGAATGGAAAAGCATAAAGGATAAGTCAACCTTAACTTTGGTTTGATTAGAAAAAATTCCACATGTGCCTGGCTCTTTAGTCTGTCCGACAGGCTTCTGTGTCATCAGATCTGTTGGTGATAGTGTTCAGTGCTTTACCATGCTTCCATTGAGGATACATTGCGAGTGTGTTCAGGTGTTTTCCATGAGAGAGATCCTACTCTCCATCTCCATCATGGAGCTCAGTCCAGTTTGGTCTGGATGGCCATTCTGAGTGTCGAATCATGTTGCTTAATAGCTCTGCCTCTGAACGCTGTATAGGTGAAAGGCGCCAATAAATTAATTTATTAAAGGCCGCTTCCTAACATATAACCTGCAACTCTCCTGCACAAGCTAAATCTTATATTAAAGGTAAAACCGAATAATTCGGTCTTCAGTGTTTCTTGGAGCTATCTTCAAAATAAACCATGCTGGGTTTAAACGTTTTACATTTTATTTCCTTAGCTGTAAATGTTAAAACTGCAGAGATTTTCAACGCTACCTTTCAAGACCGACAACCAGATGAGGATTTGAGATCTGCTTACACTTTAACAGGAGGAACGGTAAGACCAGGAGATTTACTAACACATCATCGTGTAAAGAGCATAGCTCCCGGTGGCTGATACTCTACAATCGGTGTAGCCTTGATGTTAACATTGCGTTGACAATGTAGGGCCAGCAGTTAAATGAATGGCCTAAGAGGGATATTTTGGTAGCTTTGGGTGGCAGGGAAATAACGACAATTTTTTTTTAGGCGACTTTCTTTCTAATTCTAGATATTTTATGTAATGGAGAAATTAAATTATTTACACAAACTATTTTATAAGCACGTTTAGTAATGTTTAAACACACATTAACTGTTTTATTGTTGTGGAGCCTAGTCTTTCCTTACATTTCTATTTACATGCTTGGCAGGTATAAATGATTATATACCATATTTTTTAAATAGCTAATATTGGTTCAAATATATGGGTATTACAAATAGAATTTCTTTTTAATAATATTTAATATTTTACATGCACAGTGTAAACAACGTTTTGGATGAGTCCCTTTTAACATTATCTTCCCAGGTTTAACTCTAGGTTAGGTGCAAGATTGGTAGTGTGGGGCCTAATCTTTCAGGCTTAAAAATAAAATATATTGTGTCATGTTATCAATTGCCATGCTTGTCTCCATTTTAGATGCTTAATATTTATGATCCGAAAACGGAACAAGTAATTGTTGGGCCTTATTCTTGGAAACCTTTTCCAAATCTTGATTTCTGGCTGGAGCAAGGGGATGAACATATTCTTGACGTGAGTTGTTGCTTATCTGTGGTTGTTGTGAGATGGCAGACATGCAGCTGGTGCTTGAGAAGGTGGAAGTTAAAACATGTAACTGTAATAATATGACCAACTCGCAAAAGGAAACAATTCAAAGCAAAATTAATGTATAAATAATACAAACCAAATGTGAAACACAGTCTCTCCGGCTTAAACTATATCAATGACAATCTGGGTTTTAACGACCCACGTGGTGTCTTACTAATTTAATTAAGTAAAGAGACTTTCCTTATGTTTTATGTACTTTTTTTCCATGTGTTACACTGAAAGTCTCGACAAAAAGTCTGACCAAAATATTTTCACCTTGAAAAGGAATGAAGCACAAGGAAACAGCCCAGTGTTATTTGCTTGCATGGTAGAGCGAAATTAAATGTGGTTGAGGCCTGTAAAGCTGCCTAACTTACAGTGCTTACTGTATTGCTGTTGTGCCGATCCTGTCACAACAGCAGAGCTACTGGCATCGAGTTTTGCATCATTGAATGTCATTTGTACCTGAGATTTGTTTGTGGTGCAGCCTGTAACTTGAACTAAGTTGTGTTTTTTAGCCTGTTGTATGTATTTTTAGTATTCAAATGCATATGACTTTAAAACCGTGGCAGTGCAAACCTTACATGCACAGACAGTTAAAATATTTAATTATGTGTATATATGCCTGCTTTACCCCGCTACTTGAACTTTTTTTATATTTATTTTTCAAACCATGTAAAATTATTAGTGATTTAATTTACCTCTAAGCCTCCACTTATGGGTATTTAGAATTGCAAATGTTGCCTGGTTGTTTGCTATTGTGTCACCCATCAGCTGAAGCTGCTGCATTAACAGCTAGTGGAATAAATGAAAGGACTAAAGCTTTTTTTTTTTTTTACCTTTTTAAAAGGAAGCAAGGGTTAAAAAAAAGTGTCCCCTTCTCCACAGTAAACCTGTTGTGTATCTTTATACATACATGTGAGTTTACTCTTGACATTGTTTAAACAGTAGTTGCCAACTTTATTAGGGTGAGAAGCACAGACTTTTTTGTGTGTGTGTGTATATACTGTATTGCTAGTTACACTGTATTTGTAGCATGCTCACACCTGTGTCTTCATTTTACACATGTATATTATCTGAGCCTGTAACTTGCTTAGTGCACCAACATTTTTCTTTTCTAGCCACCGGTTAGTGTGTTAGTGCACATCCAGCTTATCTGATTGTGGTCATCCTATTTAAGATCCCCTTTGGAACATAGTAGTTTTGATTGAAAAAAATACTTGTGTCCATGAGGTTCAACCCTTCTACCATCCCATGTTTACCAATAAAAGGCAATGAAAAAACCCTTTCAAAAATTCTGAATTCTGCCTTCAGGGGGAAAAAAAAATCCTTCTTTACTCCAAAATGGCAATCAGATTCCTCCTTGGATCAACAAGCACTAAAAAAATATGAATACCTATACTATCATTCTCTATGCTGTCTTATTAAAAAAAAGTATCCAGGCCGCTTTTAAAGCCATCTAACTAACGTGCTAGAACCATCAGGCAGTGAATTCCTAATCTTAATGGTCCTACTGTAAAAAATCCCTTCTGCTGTTGTAAACTAAATCTCCTTTCTTCAAGTATTGGCAGGTGACATCTTTTCCTTTGTACTGTTCTGTTAATGTTCAGGTCCTAAGAAAGCCCTGTACATATTTATATAACATTATCATATCTCCTCTAAGCCACAGTTTCTCTAGCGTGTACAAATTTAACTTTTCCAGCCTTTCTTTATAACTAAAACGTTCCATTCCCCTTATTAGTTTTGTAGCCCTCCTCTGCACTTTCTCTAGTTCCATAATATATATGTATTTTCAAAAAAGGTGCCCAGAATTGAACCACATATTCAAGTTGAGGTCTTACCATGGACCTATGTATAGGTAGAATAATATCGTCCTCCTGTGAGTCAATACCCCTTATAGTACATCCCAGTATCTTATTGGCCTTGGCAGCTGACACTGTGCAATACTGCTAAGTCTATTGTCTACAACAACTCCTGACCAGACTGGGCGGTCTGCTTCCCAGGATGTGTGCTGGTTAGGCAGTTTATCCTTGTACTAGGATGTTCATATGTATTCTTTAATAGAATCAGAAGTTTGGGGGAAAGTTTATTTGTCCTCTAAAGGAAATGAATAATAGAAAACTGAATAACAGTGTTGCTATCTGGATCTCACTTTCACCTTTCTTTTCTTGACAGTGCTTTTCTACATCTCCATTGGCCGAACCACCACACTTTATTGCTCACATTAGATCCACCCTTCGGTTTTTGAAAGAAAATCCATACCCTGCAAAGACCTTCTTTCCAGAGAGAAAACCCAGACAATACAGGAAACAGGTGGATGGGTCATGGGAGAGAGTCTAAACAGAATCTGGGACCATTTAAAGTTGCTGATTTTTAGCTTGTTTATGTCAAGACCTTCCATACACCATTTGTCAGCTCTAATTTCACTGTGTGTAAATACCAATTTTGCATATAAAAAATATTCTGGACCATGGTGCTTTAAGTCTATGCAAATCTTTTGGAATATTCAATGATGGAAAAACAAAGGCCTAAATCTTCTTAACTTCCTATTGTGTGAATCTGCCATGTTTATAATTCCACTTTGTCTTTTTTGGGGATTTGGTTTTATGGTGTTAACTGTGGGGAATTTCACTGTGATTTCAATAGCAAATTATCCTTATAATACTGCTTTGCCTTTTATTTATTTTTATAATAATTGCAATGTATGATAATTGATTCATAATGTCTATTGATTCAAATTAAAACGGAGAGGCCTGATCTACTTTGACTTTCCCCTTCCTTCACCATATCTAATTATGTAACTTGCTTTCATGGATACCAAATACATTCCAAAGAACATCTTAGCAGTACAGGGTCAGAGCCATCAGAGCTACAGCGCAGGCCTGCAGGGTTTAACCGTAGATAACATATTACAATAATATATATATATTTTTTTAAAAAGTGGCACAATGTAGGAAGGATTCTGATCACAGTAATAAACTAATCAGCGAGGGATGGGAAAGGTTAACGTAATTTTACTGGAACTATTTTTTTTTCTTTGCAGGTTCATGTTATAAGATATTCACTTTGCATGTCATTGGCTAACTGCTGCAATCGCATGACCATGCAACAGTCAGTTGGGTCCAGGAACATGAGCTCTGTTCCTGGATCTTTTTAACCTCTTTGCGTCCTTATGATGAGTTAACTCGTCATGCAGTAAAGGGGTTAATCATTTGCCAAGCCAGGTATTCTGGATTTTGAGGTCCCATCATACTTAGCCAGCCAAATGACTGAAAATGAACTACACAACTACCCTTGAATTTCAGATGAAACAGTATACTTTATTCAAACACTTAAGTGTACATAGTTAGAATCCAAGGAACCAGAAGGTAAACTGTAATTCACAATCTCAAATATAATATATAAAACCAGTAAAAATTAATTTGTATTAATATTTATACATAAACTGAAATTTCCCTTCCCCATGCCCCAAAATATTCTAACTTCATATATATTTCATTTCACTATTAACCAGTATAACAAGGAAGACTCTTGGTTGGATCAGCACTTAAATCAAAAGAAAACTGCACTTTGCAGGGGAGTCCCATACACAGGACATAGCAAAATCTGCTTCAAATTCCCCCAAACACCTCAATTAGAACCAGAGCAAAGAGTTTGCCAGTCTACCTCCTACTTATGGGTAATGGTAATATTAAAACCAAAATTACAATGGGTTTGATCCAAGCACATCTCCTCTTGCCAGTGCCACAGCCCATTACTTGTTTGAAACATAAAGTTAATGAACAATACATACAGCTGTCTGTGTTTAAGATTTGGTGGAATCATTTGAACATTCAACACGCATAAGTGTATGATACAGTAGGTGTTAAGTTATGAACATGCACATACAGACATTACACTTTATTGGCAAGTTGTTTGGACAGAACTCTGTCATCTTCATGATGCCTGGCTTCTCACTTCCTAGGAGTAGTATTTTTTGTGTGCAGTTCAACATTCACCCTCAGGTTTCCTCAGTGGTGCAGCAACATGTCACCAGATATGACTCAATCAATATGTCAAGGATTTTAACAGATCAACCTCTTCTATAATTGCCATGTTGGAGCACTTGAGGATCCTAAATCTTGGGGGATATTTAAGAACCAACACTTAGATACTCTGCTAAACCGTTATGTTATATCTAGTATACCCAAGGCTAATAAACAAGGCATGGTGCGCATATATTTGCTTACTTCATAATCATTCCAACAGGAAACATACGCACAATTTGTACATCTTCCTTCTAGAAAACAGATATGGAAATATCCAGTTGTGTAAAATATAGTGCATTTTGGTGATAAGTATCAATAAACATTATAACGAGTAAAAATACTCTATGGACGGGTAACTTTTCCCTTTAGGACATTCTATTGTAGAGTAGGCCTGTTACTACTGATCTGTTACAAATAGTGATGTAGTTATGGGGGGTAGCAGTCAAAGGTGAACATGCAGGTGATGTGTTGCTCTACCTCGATATATATTGCTTCCCTGCTCCCTGACATAGCTTTACACTACTATTAACGAAGAGCGACAGAGTGATGCAACATCCTAGCACTTCAAATAAGTACTAGAGAGAAAAAACACACAGTGTATCGAGAGAGAAATCTGTGTTACTACTTGAGTCACATCTCCTACACCATCCCCACCATGTTATTAAACTAGATATGGGGAGCTGAGGGGTCCAAAGATACCCATAAACATTGCTATTTGCCATACTGTTGAATTCCTAGGTAGGCTACAAAACAGACATGGAAATATGTATTCAAACTCTAGCAGTTGTGCAAATTAGAATATACAGTGCAGATGTCAGCAGGACACTTTGCAAATAAAATCCAGGTTTGATTTATAATTACAGCTCTGTAAACCGATAGTTAGATGAGCAATGTGGTTTAAGGTTTATTTCCTACCGCAGCGTGTCCGTTAATTTCCAGTATGAGAAAAATAGAAGGATTAATCAACCCTTTTTAACAAAAGATTACAAAATAAAAACCATTCTGATTACAGAGTAACAAAGAAAAATTCTTGAAATTGCAAGAAATGCTGTAAAATTGCCTCACAGGAAAAGCCTATCATTAATTTATATTATTTGTGCAGACAAGTTAATAATTTAGTTACAGTACTTTCTACTGTAGAATTCTGTGGCACTGTTCACATTATAAATCAGTTACATCCTACAACTCGAGAGTTCATATTTTATACAGGTTAATTTTATCTTAGGCCTTCTGCCATCTCCATATTTGGGTTTATTGCCTCCGCCTCCTGCGATTCTTCACTTGGGGTTCCGCTGTCCAAGGTTCTAGGTGTGGATATTGCATCAGCCAGAATATCAGAAGGAGGATGTGTCTCTGGCGTAGAGGGAGCTTCAAGGTTTTCCACTTCCTCCAAGTGACTTATGGAGCTGGTCTCACTCAGTGCATCAGAATTTCTGGACAACCTTTTAAACAACTTCTGACCTGTGAAATCATAATTGTAGAGGGACTGTTAATAGACCTACATAAACTCACCAATTCTACCCTAAAACCCAGTGGCCTCAACCCTTTAACTGACTGTATAAATCAAAAGGGTAGTTTAGTCCTCTTTTAACTGAGCTATATATAAACAACCATATCAAGTGCACTGCCCACATAGACACATAGAATGTGTCGGCAGATAAGAACCATTCGGTCCATCTAGTCTGCCCAATTTTCTAAATACTTTTATTTTATATCTTATATCTAGGATAGCCTTGTGCCTATCCCAAGCATGCTTAAACTCCTTCACTGGGCTTACCTTTACCACTTCCGTTGGAAGGCTATTCCATACATCCACTACCCTCTCAGTAAAGTAATACTTCCTGACATTTAAATCGTTGCCCCTCTAATTTAAGACTATGTCCTCTAGTTGTGGTAGTTTTTCTTCTTTTAAATATACTCCCCTCCTTTACAACTCTAGCAAGCTTAAAAAGTTACCTATATGCTCTGTCTTAAACTGTAGCATCAAATCTTTTTTTTTTTTAGAATTGCAGTTTGTATTAGAGAAGTTGAAATATACGTCTCTATTTTTCTTTTAATTTCGTTTTTGTCCCTCTGTTTTCTAGTCCATAACGGAGATTTGCATTGCAGTTGTATTGTGGTTCATTTCATTTTATTCATGATCAGTTTTCATTTCAAATGTCAGGTTTTTTTATTGTGCATCTCTGCCAATCTCAGATGTAACCGGCTTGCACAACAAAATATCTTGCACTTTAACGCTGTTCAATACGTTTTTTTTTTTTAATATGAAAATAGTTTGTATTAAAACATTACGCAACCTTTAAACCTATTTATTGTTATTGTATATGTTTTCTTGTTTATACATATTCACACATAAAAACATTTTATATACATATATATATATATACATATATACACACACACACACACACACACACACACTTTCTTTTAACACCCCTCTGAATCCATAGATGATGCTATGGGAGGGAAAATGTGGCTATAAAACCTAGCTGCTGATGGGCTCACTAAGTACCTGGATGTCTTTTTACATGTCCCGAGGTTGGTGTTGCAGGTGGTGTAATGCCAGTAGTCTGTGCTTTAGAGGCATAGGTTGGCTCTGTTGACTCCAGGAATCCTGTAAATTAAAATTGAATAAACTCAAAAGTCTCTAGACTATCACATGAGTCAGAGATTCAGTATTTTTAAGTCCAGAATTTTATTTTTAACAAAAACCATCTTCAGTTCAGGCTAAATTGTGAATTCACATCGGACAAAGGCTACAGAAAGGAATGAACTCACCTGCTGTTAAATTGAAGGTTTTGCCCTTTGGTGTGGCTTGGACTGGAGAAAGCCAGTTGAGCACAGACCCAACTAGTGGAATCTGCCGTAGGACACCCTGAAAAAAGGAGAATACGACCACAGATATCAAAACATGAACAAGTGAGAAATGCTTCTAGGAGGTCGCGGACATGGTACAGAAAAAGCCTGACAACTACAAAAAAACAAACCATAAATCTGTGAAATTAAAATGTGATTTTGGGCTCTGGGATGCCATTATATACTATGTAATTCTAAATTGTGCAAAAGTAACATACTACGCATATTATGCGCCTCTAATATTCTTGACCGCTGTCTAAAAACAGTACTACTTTCTCAAAAGAGCAATTACTTCTGTTATAGAACCATGGCTGCCTCCCCATGGCTAACAGTTGGCAATGGACCAAGCTGTTCTAGAGATGGGGCAAGTTCCTTTTACTGGGCCAAGCCAAAGCCTTTAAAGAATTGTGTGGAGCAGCAAGGAAGACATCTACAAAGTAGTTGGTGTGTCAAGAAGGAAAATGATGTTACATATATTGTTTGCCCATTGTACAGCTCTGCAGAATATGATGGCAATAATCTAAGGACATTATGGGGGTATGTGTGCTGGTAAAGACATTGAGGAACTATGGGGCTGTTACTTCAAATTACAGGGCAGAGAGAAGCCTATGATTTCCCCACATGCTCCATTTGGACTCAAAGGTGATTGTTTATTTACATTTCTCTTGTGCAAATGGTAGTTCTATTCAGGTCTTACCTCCTCTAAAAGTCTTTCTTCATTAGCCTTCTGAAGCTGTTCTTCGGCTTCCAAAATTCCTTTTCTTACAACTTCAGTCATGTTCTCCAGAAGCTTGAAAGAAAAGCCAAACAGCAAATCGAGGCGTTAAAAACAGAATGCATTCAGTATATGAAAAGGTTGAATGTGCCAGCCTATGGTTAACAATCCAGCTGCGCTTGTAAGGACTGAGTTAGTTAAGCTTTCAAAGTAGTTTTTCTTCTTCTACATAATTAAAACAGGGCTGTAAGTAGGAAAACATTGTATCCTCAGTGTGTCTAGCGCTCAGCCTGGAGAGTCTTCACACAAGAAAGGACAAATCATATGTTATTACTGCTTAATTCTTAACTAAAAATGTCAGCTTAATTTTGTTCCTGCTGATAGGAGGATGAAAAGCGACTGTGCAGTATAAAAACAACTTCAATTACAGGCCTTCTGTTTAGTTATGTGTAGGATGTAAAAAAATACAGGCGGTTCCTAATGGACTCTTACTACAAGGTTTTTATTGGCTTGTGGCTGTGGAAGGAAAGGGGCTCATTTAAAGCAAGAGGCGGTCATTATTTGGGTTATCAACCTTTTTATTGCCATTATGTTGCCACATTGTTTTGTTATTTCTCCCCAAAGAATAACCTGAAAGGTCTTAAGTAGCACCTGCTTAAATTCATTGTGTTTTTTAATAATATATTCCAGCATTTTAATACACTGTAGACCAAGGAGATAAAACCTCCCTTCTGTTATAGACAATGGAATAAAACAATATACCCAACAAAACAGCAACAAAAAACAAACAAACAAAAACATAAAATAAAACAACCAAAGTAGTAGCAGCAGCAGCAGCAAAGGACTGCCTTATTTTATGAACCTCACCTTCACCCATATGAAAATGGATGAAGGACCTACTTGATTTTCCTTCACACGCTTTGAGACTCATGAAATTGAATTTCAGTAAAATACCTTTGAATTTTCTTCGATGTCTCTGCCCAACGATGCAATGGTTTCTACAAGTTCCGAAATGTCCACATCCTCGGATATCATTCCTATATATACACAGGACTTTTCTGCCCCAAATTCTGGTCCTATAACAAAGAGAAGACACCCATTTCAGATAGAGGTTTTGTGTCAGTCTAGGTAACAGTTGTGCCCCACTATGTGCTATTATCACTTATGACTTGTTCATGGTTTGTTACAGAAATGGAGCCAGGGGTGCTGCTTGGCACTGAGGAGCTACAGACGTACTGTGATTAACTTGAAGGATTTGTAACGGTGGATGATCCTTTTTAATTTGACATTAACCAAGTGCTGTATATTACATTTATGAAATATGCTGCAAGATTGCATTTAACGAGCAACTAAACTTTTTTTGTTCTCCACTGCTAAGGCACAAAATGGGTCAATACAGGAAAATTGACATATTGATTAATTGTAGCTTAATACCAGAACTGAAGAAGAGATCAGATTCCAGTTCATTTAGCTTCTTCAGGAGGGTATTATTAAGCTTCTCCTGTTCAGCTTCTTGTCTAGCCTCATCCAGTTCTTCACTAACATGTTCATACCTAAGAGAATTCAAGGCCAAACATTAGTATGAATAAAACCTCCACCTACAAAAATAAAATAAAGTTATTGTGGTCTTTTTCACAGAATAAAATCAATCATATCACAGACGTGTTTAGTGTTTTTAGTTTATGGTGGGAGGCCAGAGAATATTAATCTCAAGAGATAATGTAAGAAAAAAGTATGGGGTTTTCAGTCAAGATGGGGACCATTGGACATTAGTGGTCAGATGATGGTGAAAAAGTCTGGGGAACAATTTATATGTCAAATTTCATAGCACTGGATATATCGTTTTCAAATTACTTTTGTGACTACTTGTTGCAAAGAAGAAAAACAGAAAACGAGACTTGGTTCTTTTCTTTAGGATAAGTGAAAAGGGTAAAAAAAAAAAAACACAAACACCTTGCAAGGCCATGTTTTCTGATAAAACAGTATTAAAAAATTTGACATCTATAGTAATGAAATAGGGTAGTGTACACTTAAAACAAAATAGCGCATCACTTTAAAAAATATTTACCGTATTTTCCGGCGTATAAGACGACTTTTTAAACCAGGAAAAACACTTCAAAAGTTGGGGGGTCATCTTATACGCCGGGTGCTAAGGGTTAACTTACCTACTTTCTCCCGCTGTTAAGCCGATCTGTGGCTGTGAGGGAAGCGTTGTGAGCTTCAAAATTGTTTAAAAACTTTTTTTTTTTTTTTAAACAAACTTTATTGACCGCGCGGCTGAAGGGGAGCTTACAACGCCTCCCTCACAGCCACGGACCGGCTTAACAGCGGGAGACAGAGCAGAAAGTAGGTAAGTACTGGGGATTAGGGAAGGGGGAGGAGGGTCCCAAACGCTATAGTGTAACCTCAAAAGTTAAAATATAGATACTATTATGCGGCATTTAAGATGACTTTAACCCAATAAAATCTTCTCAAAAGTTGGGGGGTCTTCTTATATGCCCAGTCGTCTTATACGCCGGAAAATACGGTGTGTCCAGTTGCTCTTTTACATACCTCAGAACACCGAGACCGGCCCAGCTGTAGTCAACGATATAGGTAAGTCCTGCTATCCTTTCCACCTCCTGTCTGAACTCTTCCCTGAGTTGTAACGTGTTTTGAATGACTGGAATCTTTGTGTTTATACATGCCACCAATTGATCAATGTCTTCAGCCGTGGTCCCTAGAACTATCAAAAGCATTTCTTTTTAGCAAGTAGTGTAAATGAAAATATAAAGTGAGCAACATTTTACTGACCTTGTACTGGCTTCACATGCCACATGAAGCCTAAAGTTAGTACTGTTCTACACAGACAAGTTATAAAAAAACAGAAGCATACCTATTATGTGTAAGCCATATACAACATAGATATAAATAGTAAGTGTGAAGAGGAAAAAAAAAGTAATAAAGTAATAAATAAAATTAAAATAACTATAAATATAAGACGAATACACAAACAAGTTTTAAGTCGTATGGCTAGACGAATGGTCAACGAAACAGGGCGTTTAAATATATTTATTTATTTTGCCTCTTGGCTTATTTGACACTCCATTCCATCATTGAAATTTGAGGATTTAAAACATTCTATAATGACACCAAGCATCCTGCTTAATTATGATTATCAGTTCCAGAGCTGATCACCTGCAAATATAGGTGCACATTCCATAGAGGCCTAGGCTCGTTAAGGCCCATATTGTAAAAATGGCATGAAAGACTAAGTCCTGAAGGGTTAATGAATTATAATTTCAAAGTGTCACAGTGACCCAGCAGTTCCCTGAACACTTTCTTCTGCAATCAGGTCTACGTGGAAATGCTTGGCAGAGATGAAATACATGGTCATTTAGCTTGTCACTCTATATCTCGAACCGACCGTATTTCATGCACAGATGTATATGTAACAGCTGGCAGTACTGACAGATCACCTAGACGAGATGCTAAAAGGTCATTTTCTAGGAAGGGAAGTTGTAAAGGTGGTTTTATTTTGCCCTAGATTTATTTTACAAAAGAGCAGGGAATCCAAACACATTACTCAATGTGCTAATTATTTAAATGACCACTTCTGACATGTAATATCTTCCTTATTTAGTGTTAATGTGGTCCACTCTAAGGAAATGCAGGTATTAAACACTGCAGGATATTCTATTACGGCAGTACTTTAAAATGGATGGCAATATCCTATGGTAATATAGCGTAATCTATACATTGTGCAAGAGATATCATCACCAAACGTTTAGATAATCTTGATCCATGCATTAGGAAAAAGCCTGCATGTGTATGCTCATACCATGACTAGCGGGCGATCTCTCAATGTCTAGCGTGTGGCTGCTTGCAAAGCTTTGCGGGCCTGTGCAATAGGCATTGTGGGAATATGGCATAAAGACAGTGGGAATGTTCTAGCAATCTGGTAGATAGATGAAATGTCCATTCTCTGTAAAGCGCCATCATGTCACTGATACTTTTGGACTGTCACTGGTCCCTTACGAGTTAATGTATAATTCTAATACAAGGTGTGGGTAAAAACTTTCCTTAACAGTCCTTCATCAAGTTCCATACAAAGAAGTACTTATTGTGACCTGACAATAGCTGCAATATCTCCATGCTCAGTTAGCCACTCAAGGTTCTTTATGTCACTATTGTTGAGTTGTATTCATACTTACACATGTACTCTATCGGCCAACACTGTGGCATTGTTTGCATGACCCAAATTAAGAACCCATTGCCTTTCAAATATATTGTGCGAGTGAACTGATGCTGCAAAAATATGACATTAACTCTAAATAGGAGAAATTGTCTTACCAGCCGATGTCATTAGAGGGTTAAACCGCACACAAGATCCTTCATCTTCTAGTTCTACTATGTCCACACCACAAGATGGAACAAGCACAGCCAGCTGGTCTCCTAACTAGAAAGGGAGTGTGGTTACAGTGTTATTAAATGCTATATATTCTAAGAGAAGACACAACATATGACAAGGGTTTGACCCCTAAAGTTTGAAATCCTGACATTTAATGGAAAACAGAAACACGGCTAGTACCGGAACAGGTGCTGTAGGTAAGGGTCATGGAGTATTATTATGCATAAGTAGTTAGGATAAAATGAATGCTACTAGGCCGGATAGAATAGAGGTAGGATAAGATTTCTATTAATATGGAACAAAAAGACTGGTCAGTGAATTTAATTTTAATTGTTCCTCTTTCTAAGTGTATGAACGTCAAGGTGCTTATTTTGTTAGTCACAGTGTTGGCTCTTGGGAGGAATTCACCCCAACAGCTTACTGGACTGACAGAACAAGGTCAACGCATTTCACATGCCTTGGGCTTATTCATAAAAAAAAAACTTGTTTGAAGTTATTCCTTTTAGGTTAATGTTTCTTAATATGGCCATATCGTAAAACAATTCTTACCCACTGGTTCATAGCATCTGCTTCTCTTTCTATGATGCTCAAATTGAGTGTTGAATCTAAAGATTAAAAATTAAAAAAGTGGTTAAAACAAACACATGATACACAGCCCAAAAAAAATCTTCTGGCTTGCTACCACAATTCTGTATTTTGTGCTCAAATAATGAAGTGGTTTACACGTGCAGAAAATAACACTACATTCTAGCATAATGCGACCAGTATAAGTAGTTCTGAAAGAGGAAATGTACAGCTTATAAGTGGTCTATGCCTTTTATGTCCATAGTCTACTATGGCACTTTAAAGGAACTCTTCCCTACATTACCAGTAAGTCATAATGGGAATATATGGAATAAAAAAAGGTGAAAAATAATACACTGTGTTAGCAGGATTGAATACAAATGCATACAATAAGTGAAATAGACGTTTTAAATGTCTGTGGTGTCTACTGCTCACATGTGGGCAGACTAGATGGACCGAATGGTTCTTATCTGCCGACACATTCTATGTTTCTATGTGGCTTGATGACGTCACACATGACGACGGGAGGCCTAGCGATTTTTTGGCAGGGACCCACGGGATCTATTATTATTATTATTATTGTGTCTTCTGGGACTCATGCACCATGGTTCACAAAGGGGTTAAACCCCGGTCTTAAGTTACATCTTGCAAGCTTATTGTGCTCTGTGAGCGGTGCAAGCAATGTTTCTCTCTGTTCCTTCAGCAAAGGGATCTATTCATTAAGAGCAAGTTGCAGGGGAAATGTGGCCCACTTCTATAATGTATACACAAATCAGACTACTTCCTGCTAACCTGATGTAAGTGTGGGGACTACTTGTAGTAAACCACTGCATGGGTTCAAATCCTGTCACTGGCATATATATGTGGAACCGGAACAAACAAAAAAAAAAAAAAAGGAAAATTATAGTTTCATTAGCAAGGGAGGACCTGACTTTACATGTATACATAGGTCATTGAAATGTCTGCTCTCAGTTTAAATTCAGTTAAGCAAAAAAATAAATTATAATTCACCATAGGGAAGTATAATAATTCTATATAATCCTTCAACAATGTTTTCAAACCTGATTTTGAGCCTTCATAAGAGAATTTAAACACGACCACTGGAGAGCTTCCATCATTTTCCACCTTGAGGAAAGAATCGTTAAAAAACACAACTTATTAAAAGACATCCATTTTTTGTAACCCTCACAAACCCAATACAATGTGTTTGATTTTCTCTATCAATTTGGTGTTGATATCAGTGTGTTTGATTTTCTTTCTTTCAATTCTGAGAGGTATGTTTGAAATTAGCCATTGTTTGTCATAACTGTGTTAAAAGGAACTTAAACATTGCTTATACTGTAAATATAGGAGGATTACAAAAAAACCCACCACATTGCGTTTATCAGAATTGCAAACAAATGCATAGATTAAGAGAAAAATGTGTTTGTGATGTTACATATTACCAGTACATTGGTATATAAGTATAGTATTTGCTTGAATAGAAGACGACCCCCCTAAACTTTAGATCCTAATTTATAATTTTTTTTTTTTTTTAAAAGAAAAGCCTTCTTATAAGGCGAGCCTATAGGGGGAAAAAAGTTTTACTAGCATATATTTCTTTACATGTAAAAACAGTTTTGCAGGTTTAATACAAATATTATAGAAAATTGCAATTATTGTTTTTATTTTCTTTCTGTCCCCGTCATTCTAGTTCAGACATGCCATTGCTAATCCACTGCACTCCCTGGTGTCTAGACAACTTCCGATGTTGCTCTACACTTCCAGCAGGTCTTCTGAGATGAAACACCGTGAAGTCACTTGACCCCAGCGATCCTTCTCAGAATACCTGTCGGAAGTGTAGGGCCTGTGTACAGCGCACAGATACCCACTGGCTGCCTGCAAGGAGGATCCAGGTACCCTCCAGCTGTGCGGGGGACCTGGATTATAGTCCTATAGTCAGACCTCTATTTGATATAAATAAAACAAGGGATCTTTTCCAGAGCTCTTGCTATGAAAAAAACCTTGTCTTATATTCGAGTAAATACGGTTGTTCAGCTGCCTAAGAAGCCACACATAAACAGGAGACATCAAATACACATTTTAAAACACATTCTTCTCTTAATCTAAGTTACACATTGGGGGAGAGAGACACAACATGGGGGGAGGGTGGGGGAGAGAGAGACAGACAACGTTGGGGGGAGCATTGGGTAAGTCTGGGGGGTAGGGGCAGCATTGGCATAAAAAAGGAAATAAAAACAAGAAATGCATTTTTTTTATATCATAAGTTTTTATTAAATATGAAAAAGCAATTTACATGTGAATTTATACAAGTTAAACTTTTTTCCTATAGGGTAGTCTTATATTCAGGTTTTTTCCTAAAGGAATATCCAAAGTTTGGGGGGTCATCTTATAATCAGTCTCGGTCAGTAAAACATGCATTGACCTGAACACATGTATTTCTATTTCTGTCCATGCCAATTAGACAGCAAATATAAATGAAATAAATTATACTTTACCGATGTCTTAATGTGGCTTAGACTCTTTAAATCTTCAAGCAGCTTTTGACTCTGTTATGGAAAAAAAAATAGTATATTTGAGAAATATAACCTATGCATAAAAGTACAATAACTGGCTATAATCATCACAAGCCATGATGCCAAAAGTAATACTAATTCCAGTTATGGAAATAATAATATTTATTTACATGCAATTGCATGTTTGGAATTACAATTTGTGAGCTCAGGCAATAGCTGAGAATCTTGTAATCAACTTTCTAATCAAATTTAATATTACTAAACTCATTAGGTTGTTTGTAAGTTGTGTGTTTTTTATATGTACTTACTATTGCATTTTCTTTATTAAGAACTATCAATAGTTGAGTTGAATATAGATGAGTTCCTATAGTGACCAATTTAACTTCCTTTTAAAGCTTACCATATCCCGGTAACTAGAAAATAAGACACACCTCAAGGAGCTTCACCTCAATTTCTGGGTGCCGGTTCAGTGTGTGCAACGGGTGCTGGGGGCCGGTTCAGTGTGTGCAACGGGTGTAAGTGCTGGGGGAAATCTGGGTACACGTCCTTGGGGCAATGTAAGCGCTACAGGGGCAAGTCCTGTGAGCGCAACGGGGGCAAGTCCTGTGAGCACAACGGGGGCAAGTCCTGTGAGCGCAACGGGGGCAAGTCCTGTGAGCGCAACGGGGGCTAGTGCTTGAGCAGTGCACAGACATCAGCTGCCTGCCCTCCTCACAAAGAGGGCTGATGAGGCGAGATCTTTTTGATCTCCTCAGTGACTCGCACAGGTCGCACACCTAAGGCCGGCCCTGAAGGTAGCTCTTTTTGTAAAGATGAACATGCATCATGTTAATGATTAATTTAAAAAACCTGCCTGGACTGACAGGCTCAAATAGAGGACATGTCCGGGTAAAAGAGGATGCATGGCAACTCAAAGTTTTCTTCATTTAAGGAGGCACTAGTTTGCCAGTAAAACAAAGCAACTAGTAATAAAGATCTTATCTTCCTAACAGCGTAGGTCTTTTAGGCATTATAATAAATGTGGTCAAACTAGCCCTGCCTGTCCTGGAATTATGAAGAGGAATAGATGCAGTGGTTAATGCATTTTAGAAATGACAGCGAGAATTAGATTTGATCCTTATTTCTCCTCTCCCAGCAAAACAATAAAAAGCAACATAGAAACAATAGACATCTCTCCACTCTCGCTAAATAATATGGAGGATGATGAAATATTTTACATTTAACGGGTTACATTTCACAAAAACAAAATGGCCTACAACTTATAACAAAAAATATAAATATTATAAACAATACAGAAATTTACACAAAACATATTCACCTTTTATTTGTTTTGAAAAAAAATCTTGGTGTGAAATGCAATATAAGATAGTATATTTGGAATTGTAATATGCTTTTTGAGCCTAAGGACAAAGGAAGAGCGATCTGAATAATTAGGAGAAAGGATAATAGATAGGGGCAGTGTTAACAAAAAGAACATTTACTCTTAGAATTTATTTTTGATTGTTCTGCTCAGCAGTTAAACCTTACCATGTTTGTTTACAATGTTTTAATGGAACATAGGGGGTGATACTGGCGATGTGTGTACGTCTATGTGTAAAGCTGACTCCTGACAGATGTTGGAAGCCTGTGCTGCACTTCTGGGATACTTTGCTGCAGCCCAGATACAAAGAATCAGATTCTGAAAATACTGTTTGCTGGAGGATCTTCTCCTGCACTATAAAGTGTCCGGATATTTGGAAAAGGTGCAACTGATGTTGTACCTAACAAAAGTGGATTGTGCCTTGTTTCCACTTCCAGGCACTTTACAGTGCGGGAGACTTTATACATTGTATTTACACTCCATGTGAATGTTTTAACCGAAAACTAAAAAGCACACTTTTTTCCCCTCAGAAATAACACCAACATGTGATTTAATAACAAGAGACTTAGTTCGAATATGTAGTAGAGATTAAAAAGGGACACCAAAAAATGTTTTGCCCTACTATGAGAATAAACTGGCATGTCCTTGTAATAGTACATGCCAGTGTATCCGTGGACTGGCAGCTGCCATACTTCCCAGGGAAGTTGGCAGCTCAGTCTGGTCGGTGACTGTCCCTCTCTGCTTTTGCTTGTTTTTACATGGGATCAGCAGAGGAGACCCATGTCTAAAAAGGTTCCCTCTCTGCATAAAGACCCCCGATCAGACAAGTGGGACAAATTCCGCTCTTATTGGCTGAGTGTGGGCAGACACTGTCGACATGTGCCAGTCTTCTGACAAGCCCTGAGGCAGAGCTGCGAGTAAAATACAAAGATACATGTCGGGTTTACTTCGGTGAAGGGGGCACTATTTTTCTTCTAAGGAAAACGTTTAGTGTATCTTGAAATGTTCAATAGGTGATATTTGTTAGCATTAGTTGTATATGCTCACCCAGAATCCTTTGCAGTGGTGGTAGCGCTGCAAATTTAGGATTACTGTTGGAAAAGCAAGTCTCCTGGCTTTTGTGGTATGTGCAGATTTGTGTTTAACAATGCCTCAAATACGAAGTGTAATTCTGACATACCAGCTGTGATGCATGTTTTATCCGTTCAACAATCCCATTATGACCAAGGTACTGCAGCGATAACCACAATGGGAGAGCTCGTAGCTTCTCCACTGGCTGACTTGAGGTGAGGCCTGCGGCTAGCGACTGCAATGATGGAAAGACAAGGTGTCACTGTATTAACAAGTCAAACATTACATGAAAATAGAAAACTACATTGTTTGGAGTGTTTAAGGACTGACATTTACAGATTCTTTAACTTGTAAACTTATAAATTCTTTAACCTCAATGGTAAAATAAATTATAATAATTAAGTGTTTAACAAGGAAAGGCACATTTAGATACTCTCTGGTTATCATTTATGTCTTGTTACTTTTTTGCAGAGGATATTACAATAAGAGTAGACCTTTGCAGGAATTGAACCTGCAACCCCAGAGGGTGAACAGACTCTAATGCTATGGTACACTAGCACACTGAGGTATCTCATGGACATGTAATGATTGTTGAGATAAACACATGCCACTATTCTTTCTTGACTGTATGGAAAATTATATGGGTAATACTGGGATATTAGAACCAGGAATTTCTGGTCAGAATCTGTTCGTCCATTTCTGAACAGACATAAATCAAATTAGCATTATATTAAAATATAATAATTCACTCTTAGGAGTGTATGCAAAGTGCAGATAAATAATCCATTACTAAAAGTTTGGATTGCAAAAAACCTGGCCACTTAAATTATCAACAACACAATTCTACGGAATGATTGTATCCTCTACTTTGGCATATACACCAACTGCCTATTTGTTTGGTTGAGTATCAATTGACAAACACTTAGGATAGGGCCCATCTTTGATAACACTGTCTGTGGCCGGATCACGTAAGTCTTACAGTTATCTGTTCATAGTTAAATTCAAGTGGATTGCACCACGGTGTCAGTTGGACACTGCATATTGAAATTCAGACCAGATGTGTCAAAACGTTGCACAGGAAGCAATAAAGGCAGGTCCTTCGGGTCAAGTGGTTCATTTCTGTAGTGTTCTTATGATGTACTATGCAAAATCTTACCAGAGATGGATCCTCATGCCGATACAAAGTAACAGCAGGGACTGCTGGAAGTCCCAACCACGGTCCAAGTGTCAAAGTCATACTGTCACACTTTGTGGCAGCCTGGATAAAAACAAACAAGAAACATGGAACAGAATTCAGGCATAAAACCAGCATGCATGAGAAAAATGATGCTGTATAAGTGGGGCAGAGTCTTTCAACTCTTAGTACTCCCTAAGAGAGTTTGTTATGGCAATTTTAGGAGGAGGAGCAAGGGGGAAGATTGATAAAGCGGTACTAAGACCTTAAGAAGATCACTCAGCAAGATGAGAGCCAAGAAGCTGCATAGAGGCTTCCAAATCAAAGGAAAGCATGCATTCATAGAAGCAGTGTTTCAAAAAGCTATTTTAAAGGGACACTGAGGGTTTCTTCCAAAAAGAAGCACAAGTAAAAATGGACATGTACTTTTGACAGATCTAAATCAGACGAATGGGACTCAACCAAGGCAGAGCAGAGAGTAAACCTGCGTATATCTATAATGATACACATCAGGCTTACTAAGGATAAGGGAAACTCATATTTTTAAACCTTGCTTTCTCTGAGGAACTAGACAGGGGCTGCCTTCTGTCTGATTAACAGGTCATCAGGAGTGTTTAGTCCCTCTTTAAATGGAATAGTCACGACTGGGTCAAATTTAGACTTACACCATTCAAGCCATGGCACTTTCAAGCCATGGCACTTTCTGGCATTTCTAAGAAAAAATAAGTTTGGTACATTCTCTTCTCCTTTATACAACATAGTTACATTGAAGAGTGCCTTAGTACTTTTTAACTAGCTCATTTTTTTCTGCTATGAATGAATACTGCTATTCAACAGAATGATATAAAAACAAAGTTGAATACTTACCAGTACTGAAGAACTGACATAACCTAAAGCCAGGGTTGCCAGATTTACTCTGAGGAGAAAGAAAGGAAAATACATCTTAATGCAAATGAATTATTCAGCGTTTTCTTTCATTCAGCCAAGCTCTAATCTTAGCTGTAAATATTTCATGAATTTGAGGGAAGTAACTTTATTTTTGTTACAAGTCTCTTAATCTTCCATTTGGTTGCACATACTGTGTAATTCCTGGTTCCTGGACACACTAAATTTACATTTGAACACAGCGGATTTCTAGATTTGGCTTTTTTTCACAGATTTGAAGTAAAAAAAAAAAGCAATTATCTTTGGTTCAGCAGTTTTATAATGAGATTAGATAGATCATCACCCACCGATGAATAAGAACATCTAAAAAATGTTTTATGTCTGCTCTAAAAACATATTTTTGTGATTTGGCCAAGCACAAAGATTTTTATTAAAATACTGCAATTATCATCTATGTGGGTTCAGGTTTTGCACCTCAGTTAGCACTTGTGACACTGTGCTGCACAGATATAACCACAGCTAATCCTGCATGGGCAGGGCCGCTTTAAGACTGCAGTGGGGCCCCCTCAACCCAATTTTTCTACAGTCGCATTGTAAAAAACTGTATGTAAATGTAAACTTTTTAACCAAGACATTTTGACCTTGACTTTCCCTTGGTGACAAGGGCTGCTTCTGGGGTGTTTATGTTTAGTTGTAATTTTCTTCTTTCTCATTTACTGTACCCACACAAATTATATGTTGTTTTTATCGTCATAAGAAGAACTTTCATTAGATACATTCATTATGTTCATCATTTCTTATAATTTACGACAAAAAATATGATGAAAAAAAGAAAACCCACCCACTTTTTCTAACTTTGAACTAAAAAACAAGTTCAAGGGTTAATAGTGAGGAAAGAAAAAGATGAATTACATTAAATTATTATAGAAAGAGAAGCATGCAAGTGAGGAAACAGAAAGGGTAAGTGGCAACTCTGTGAGGCGCACACAATTACCCTTCTACGTGCAGCCAAATATTGTACTGGTCACAAAGCTCTTTCAGTCGGCCCAGTTTATCTGTGTGTCCTGCTCCTGGTGTTCCTTGAATAGATAAAAGGAAAAAAGCAATATTAAAAATGCAAAAATATGGTAGGGATGCGTAATATACTTGTACATTAAGGAATTGGTAGATTATATGCACTTGTCTACCGGTAGCATAATCATCTAGGTATCCCTTTTTTACAATTTTACATTTAAATGCATACAAACGCTTATCTTTGACTGGATGTGCTACCGTAAAATCAAGAATAGTGACCTGAACAAGTTGCATTAAAAAAATAAAAAAAAAATTCCAGTACAGTTGTCCTTTAACTGACAAAACAGAAGTACCATACTCACCAGCATTGGCCACCAATAGAAGAGGACATTTTCCAGATTCCAGGTCATCTTTCAGTAGTCTGTCCAGTAGAGCCACGTCCTAAAATCATGGATTGAAAAGAGAATGTACAACATTTTATAGTATATGTAACATCTAAGAACATTTGGGAAAAGGATGAATTAAAAGATACTCACTGGAACACAAAATCAGATGTGCCAACTAGTCTGAACTTTTTTACACAAGAAAAAAGGTTTTGCAATTGTCCTTACAACATACCGTTCCTATAACTTATACAGTGTGATCATTTCTCAGCGGCTTCAATGTTACGTTTGCAAAAACAAACATTCTTACATTTTGATTAAAAGAAATTACCATTTGATGTTGGGATCCAAACATGGTATTACAAGGCACTCGACACAAACAGGACAGAGGAAGCCCAAGCTGAAAGAGACAATCAGCAGTTCAATATGTAAAATGTTCTCCAATATTTGTCTTTGCTGTGTGACTGAAAGGGCTTCACTAGATCCTTTCTAAATGTGTAACAGAGGACACAACCAGCTTCATATGAATCATTTATTTCATCAATTTTGTGGAAACGGATTTGCTCTGACCGATTCATGAGCAGAAGGGATGTTGGTTCGGGGCAGGATTTGTAATAAAAAGGCACAAGAAAAAAAAAAAGTGATGTTTTAGCGACACTAAACCTTGCCTAACTCATAACAAAAAAATCTGGTATATTGTAAAAGCTCAGTCAAAAAGGACAGTAGGCAGACACATTTGTGCACCTGCAGCAGAAGCATGGATAAGCATGCTCCCAATGCATCTCTTTGCTGGCAGGGTTGAGGCCAATAGCACAAACCGCTTAGGGTGAGGATTTCAAAGGAAATGCACCAACCAAGATATGGAATGTACGGGCATGAGACCAACCCCAATTGGGAATATTGCATCCACATGTTTAAACAAGGAGGAAAATAATGTCTGCCACTCTCAGGGGTCACAGATAAGAAGCTGCGGACCAACTTTCAGTTGAACCTGCGTTTTATCTGAAGACTACAGTTAAAAGCACACTTTGTGTAAACAAAGAACAAAGGACAATGTGTAGATATTAATTCACCTTCATACCACTTTGGTAGGCTGTTTGTTGCATCAAGTGTACTGTAGTTATGTACAGCTGTTACCACGTAAAGTATAATAATGCATATGGAAGAGATTGGTAACAAAGAAAAGGATCATTATTGAAAGACAGCATTTGGGTCGAGGCTTAAACCTACCTGATTACAGAGGGACTGGCCTAGTCCTGGCCTGGAAGCAGCACTAATGTATATAACCGGTTGTTTGTTACATAAAACGTTGAATCCTTCTGTTGTGTAATCTTCATAGCGTGACTGTATAACAAGCCTGCACACTTTAAGGAGACCTTCACGATCATCCTCATGATAATAAGCAGAACCATTTTCATATCTGGAAGAAAAACACTTCAGCATGAGAAAAATCTTCACATTCTGACTGAACCTAGAACTGATTAGAGAGGGACTGACCTAGTCCTGGAAGCAGAACTAATGTATATGACCGGCTGTTTGTTACATACAATGTATTGTTTACTCACTGTCCAAATGCCAAACCATTATTACTAAAGAGGTTATAAGACTCAGGTCAGTGAGGAGGAGCAGGTTACACAACCAAACTAAAAGTCTGTTTATTAAAATGTCACCAAAAACAGAGATTTAAACAATATTTATAGATATATACCGTATTTGCTCGATTATAAGACAAGGTTTTTTTCAGAGCAAATGTCTTATAATCGAGGTCGTCTTATAATCTGACCTAAAATTGAGGTCAGACTATAAGACAGGGATCCAGGTCCCCAGCAGAGCTGCAGGGGACCTGGATCCCCCTCTCTAACAGCAGGGGATGTCTGCGCGATGAGCGCAGACTCCCCTGCTTCCGCCCGGCACGACCTTCTATAAAGAAGCCGGGTACTTCCGCTTTAGTCACAGAAGTCCCGGCGATCGTGCCGGGAGGCAGCAGGGGAGGTCTGCGCTCATCGTGCAGACATCCTCTGGTGCCCCACTAGCCACCAGGGAAAAGTAGGCAGCCGGGGGATGTCTGCACGATACGTGCAGACATCCTCCATGCTGCCCGACACGGCAGTCTATTATGACGGACCAGCTGTCCGTCATAATAGACTGCCGTGTCGGGCAGCAAGGAGGATGTCTGCAAGTATCGTGCAGACATCCCCCGGCTGCCCCCACTAGCCACCAGGGATCGAGGTAAGGGGGAGGGAGGGTGTCAGAGAGACAGGGGGAGGGAGGGTGTCAGAGAGACAGGGGGAGGGAGGGGGGCAGAGAGACAGGGGGGGACAGAGACAAGGGGAGGGGGGGGACAGAGACAAGGGGTGGGAGGGGGGAAGAGAGAGCAACAAGGGGAGGGGGGGGACACAGAGCAGGAAGGGGGGAAGAGACAGAGGGAGGGGGACAGAGCAACAAAGGGAGGGAGGGGGGCAGAGAGAAACATGTGGGGGGGGGGGAAGAGACAGGCGAGGGGGGAGTCAAAGCGAGGGGGAGTGAGACAAAGCTGGGGCAAGGGAAAGAGAGAGGCAGCATTGGCACATAAAAGGAAATAAACACAAGAAATGCATTTTTTGATATATTTTATTAAAAAAGCAATTTACATGTGAATATATACAAGTTTAACTTTTTTCCTATAGGGTAGTCTTATATTCAGGCTTTTAATTTTTTTCCTAAAGGAATATCCAAAGTTTGGGGGGTCGTCTTATAATCAGGGTCGTCTTATAATCGAGCAAATACGGTATATAAGCACATGTGTGTACCAATCAAATATATATGCATATATGTGTATATTACATTCTGATGCATATATTTTGTATGTTTCTCCCTTCTCTTTCTATTGCAGCATTCATACACTTTACCCATAAACAAAATTATATGAATGATAAATGGTAACCTCAAAATTCATATACAAACAATGATAAACTTCCACCAGCAATATTTGAACACCAATAGAAACCATATAATTAATACTTAAATTACTCTGAGTATTGTTTGCATTTTTGTATTGAGATGGCATTAGTTTATATATAAACATACACAGACACACACACACACACACACACACACACACACACGTACATCATGAAAAGACAGAATCAAATAAATATGAATCATGTTCCTTTTTGTATATAATATACATATACCTGAATAATCTACATAGCCATAGGGTTGTGTCGGACAGAATTCTGGTGGTCAGCTTGCGCAGTCTGTCTCTATCCAGTACACAAATGTAAGCAGCTAAGCTGTGTCCCAGCAGTGCCATGTGTCCCTGTTCACCGACATTCTGAATCCTACTAAATAACAGACAAAAATGCAGAGCTTGAATATACAGGATTACATACAGCCCTATTTTAGTAATGGAAACAGGTAACAAACTTTACACTCAGCAGAAACAGAATTGACCTGGTTGCAGGTGCACACTAATAGGAGCAGGACACACTCTGCCTATCAAAACAGTTAAATCGCTCTTTTTCTGTCTCGTGTCCGTCAGGTCAGACTCTCTCTCTAGAGAGACACTCGTCTTCAAATAAAATCACTTAGGGTCCCCCCTGCTATTTATCTATAAAAATAAAAAGGTCGTCATTGCACTAGCAATAGGTTCCAGTCAGTGAAGCATTAAAGCTATGGGTTAGAGAATAAAATGGCATCAATCTCAAAAAAGGACATGCCATTTAATCCCCATGTTAGCATAATTGACAACTTTTTCCACAGTTCACCGTGACTCAAGTGGACAGGGCTATGCAATACTGCGTGATAATACGTGACAACGGGTGACCCAGCAAAACTAAGCTTCAGCTTCCCTGGCACAGTTTGTCTGGATTTGAATACCTTTACACATGGGCTGTGGATGTCTAACAGCCTTACACTGTTTGAAAGACAATGCTGCCTGCACACAGTACAATACAATGTGGGGGTTATTCATTAAAAGGGGAATTGCAGTTGAGATGAACATTTAATCCCATCAGTCTACATATACATAGAAACATAGAATGTGTCAGCAGATAACCATTCAGTCCATCTAGTCTGCCCTAGTCCATCTAGTCTTGAATACTTTTATTAGTCCCCCGTTCCCGGTCTTATAGCTAGGATAGCCTTGTGTCTATCCCACGCATGCTTAAAATCCTTGACTGTGTTTACCTCTACCACTTCCGCTGGAAGGCTATTCCATACATCCACCACCCTCTCAGTCAAGTAATACTTCCTGATATTACTTTTAAATCGTTGTCCCTCTAATTTAAGACTATGTCCTCTAGTTGTGGTAGTTATTCTTCTTTAACGTGTGGTCACAGTGTGTGAATGTGCCCACAGCATGAACCAGTAACAGTCACAGGGTTAGTGTCCTGGGATGAATATGGGTCGATTGATCTGCCCCTGTCAGATATAAGATTCTGCGTCACATGTGACGAGTCCTTGCCCAGTGACGGGGGGGTCATATGTATGCACATTTATTGAAATGTCCTTGTTTTTTAAGTTCTTGTGCATTATAATGATTTTAGCCAACTGTTCGGGCACAATATGGATTAAACATTGGAGTTCCAAAGAGTACATAAAAGTATATTGAGTTACATCTACTCCAAAGAATGAAAGTGTTGATGGTTAATGTATGTATGTACAGAGTTATTTTGGGTCCTTTCCCAACAAGTTTGGGTCTGTCCTGGCATACTACTTGGAAAAAAATGATAAGGCTCAGGATGATAAAGGACACTCCTCATATGGTGACACAAGTAAATCCATACAGGTTTAAGTGACAGCATCAGTTTATCCACCGCCCTGTGCAACCCCAGCCTCAGTGCAGACCAAAGAAGCCTTATGTGTTTTGGGGTTTAGACTATTGTTTAATCATAGGCCTAACAAGAAAAAGGTTCAATCCTCAAATAGTATCAGAAAGATCCACCTACTAAATTAACAAAAGTAATTAAACTACTTAAAACACACGTGAATAGAATTTAATAATGCATAGAAAATGCATAATAAACAAGTGAAAGTTAATACATATAGAAAACAGTGCAAAGGAATATGGCTTCAACAAACAATGTAATAGTTATTCTACAAGATTGTCCCTGTTTGAGAGAAAGATATAGGAAAAAGGAGCTAGAATAGGGAGAATCCCTATTTCCCTTAAATGCAAGTGCCGGTTAATAGAAATGTATAACTTTCTGAAGAAACTGTAAATATAAATAAATAGTTAGATAGTAATTTAGGTTGAATAATGACTTGCGTCCATCAAGTTCAACCCTTTTCCTATCCAATGTTACCCGCTGTTGATCCAAAAGAAGGCAAATAAAAACCCGTTCAGCAATTTCGAATTCTGCTTACAGTGGGGGAAAAAATGTATTTTTGACTCCAAATGGCAATCAGATTTCTTCTTGGATCAACAAGAACTAAATATATATTAATGCCTATACTAACATGCATAGCCCTCTATGCTCCAGCTCATTAAAAAAGTATCCAGGCCGCTTTTAAAGGCATCTAAGGTATTTGCTAGAACCTCTTCTTCAGGCAGTGAATTCCATATCTCAATTGTCCTTACTGTAAAAAATCCCTTCCGCTGTCAGACTAAACCTCCTTTCTTAGCGGGTGACCTCTTTTCCTTTGTACCGTTCTGTTATTGATCAGGTCTTTTATAATAATAAAATAAGCATCCTAGATCAAACAAGTGTTGTGTAGGGTTTTTTTAAAACTTGACCAGTAAATTTTAAGGCATTTTCTTCCTTCAAGAAACTTTACCGGTAAGACTGTGACTCGCCCTCTTCATCATCATGCATGAGGTTTTGGACTAGCTGTAGAATGCTCACCATATCCTGACCACTGAAAATAAGAATAAGGAGAACTGTAAGAGAGATGGCAGCAGAGATCAACACTTTCTACACCTCAAGACAACATAGCCCTTTGAGTATAATATATATAATATATGGATACTAATCAGTAGTGCAATAAAAAAATGCACAGAAAATGTCAAAGTAGCATACATCTAATTCCACAAAATGATATATTATGTACATCAGGGCTCGACAAACCCCAGGCGCCAGGTCGCCATGGCGACCAGGAAATTAGACCTGGCGCCTGGGTGCTGTCAGCCTCATGGTCCCCTTGCCGCTGCCATCTGATTTTTCCGCAGCGCGAGGGGGTAAAGTCTGTGCCGATGGCCGATGGCACAGACGGCAAGCTCCGCCCCCTCGCGCAGCGCGTGTCTGAGTGCCGGGTGTCGTCACGTGACATCCTGGCACTCAGCACGCCGACCAACGGAGATCAGCTGCAGCATGAATGTCCCCCTCCCCTGCAGTGAGGTAAAGCAGCAGGGAGGGGGACACATCAAGAAGAAACCCCCAAGTAAAAAGACTGTGTGAGGTGGGTGTGTGTTTGTATGTATTGTAAAGTAGGTGTGTGTGAGGTGTTTGAATATATGGGTATATGTAAAGTAGGTGTGTGTGAGGTGTTTGGATATATGTGTATATGTAAAGTAGGTGTGTGTGAGGTGTTTGTATATATGTCTATATGTAAAGTAGGTGTGTGTGAGGGGTTTGTATATATGGGTATATGTAAAGTAGGTGTGTGCGAGGTGTTTGTATATATGGGTATATGTAAAGTAGGTGTGTGTGAGGTATTTGTATATATGCGTATATGTAAAGTAGGTGTGTGTGAGGTGTTTGTATATATGGGTATATGTAAAGTAGGTGTGTGTGAGGTGTTTGGATATATGGGTATATGTAAAGTAGGTGTGTGTGAGGTGTTTGTATATATGGGTATATGTAAAGTAGGTGTGTGTGAGGTGTTTGGATATATGGGTATATGTAAAGTAGGTGTGTGTGAGGTGTTTGTATATATGGGTATATGTAAAGTAGGTGTGTGTGAGGTGTGTGTATATATGGGTATATGTAAAGTAGGTGTGTGTGTGTGTGTGAGGTGTTTGGATATATGTGTATATGTAAAGTAGGTGTGTGTGAGGTGTGTGTATATATGGGTATATGTAAAGTAGGTGTGTGTGAGGTGTTTGTATATATGGGTATATGTAAAGTAGGTGTGTGTGAGATGTTTGTATATATGTAAAGTAGGTGTGTGTGAGATGTTTGTATATATGTGTATATGTAAAGTAGGTGTGTGTGAGGTGTTTGGATATATGTGTATATGTAAAGTAGATGTGTTTGTATATATGTAAAGTAGTTGTGTGTGTGTGTGTGTGTGAGATGTTTGGATATATGTGTATATGTAAAGTAGGTGTGTTTGTATATATGTGAAGTAGGCGTGTGTGTTTATGAATTGTGTTTATGTTTGCGTGATTGTCTGGCTCCTAAAAAAAATTTCTGGCTCCTAAAATCAAATTAAATTTGTCAAGCCCTGATGTACATATCGCTCATTGTATATATTTCCCAGAGAAAGCCAACTCCCACTGGACAATAATAGTTCAAATAATAGGGTTTAGCACCCATCAACTAATAAATATTTCTGGTGCTCAGTCTAGAAGAAAGCATGTTATATAAAGCATAGCCAATAACCGTTATGAAGAACATTTTTGAGGTTGAGTGTCCAATCCTATGCAGAAAACGAGTTACAGGTTTCAAAGTCTCTTCCCCCTTTTCCATCCTGATGTTCCCCTTTTAGTTACACCTCACCTTTTCGTCAAAGTGCTGAGCTTTGTGTTTATTGGTTATTGGGTGGAGCCCTGTTTGTGCACCTGACTAAATTGAGTGCCGTTTCTATCACTCGTCTATTGATGTGTCCTCTATCGTTACCACTAGTGTTGATCATACCCGAACCGCACTGTTCGGGTTCGTACCGGACATTACGGTGTCTGTGCCACGAACCCGGACATTTCACTTTATGTCCGTGTTGGAGTTCGAGGTTCGGCTATAAACCGAAAAGTCTTTAAACCGAAAGTCATTCGGTTTATAGACTTTCGGTTTATAGAATAGCATAGCATTACATGTATTCTATAAACCGAAAGTCGTTCGGTTTATAGACTTTCGGTTTATAGAATACATGTAATGCTATTGGCTTTCTATAAACCGAACTAGAGTCCCCATTCATAAGAAATTCTTATGAATGGGGCTCTCGTACATGTATCCCATAAGCCGAAAGTCTATAAACTGAAAGACATTCTGTTTATAGACTTTCTTTTTATAGAATAGCAATAGCATTAAATGTATTCTATAAAACGAAAGTCTATAAACCGAATGTCTTTCGGTTTATGGAATACATGTAATGCTATTGCTATTCTATAAACCGAAATAGAGTCCCCATTCATAAGAATAGGGACTCTATTTTGGTTTATAGAATAGCAATTGCATTACATGTATTACATCTGAGAGTCAAATAGAACCCAATTCTAATTGTTTTGGGTGGTAAATAGTACATTTGCGTCTTGCGGTGCACTTCATATCTGAGAGTCAAATAGAACCGTCAAATACTGTGCTTACAGCGCACTTTGAAAAATTCTAATAGTTTTGGGTGCTAAATAGTACAGTATTTTTAATTTGTTTGTATTTTATTTTTTTGAATTTATTTCTCTATCCATATTTGTTTGCAGGGCACTTGTCCTACTCTTACCCACATTTTAATTCCTTTTGCAGCCCTCTAGCCCTTTCCAGTACTTTTTTAGAGGCATTTTAGTGGCCAAAAGTCCGTGTCCCCATTGACTTCAATGGGGTTCGGGGTCAAGTTCGAGCACGGACCCGGACTTTTTTCCGAAGTTCGGTCGAACCTCTCGAGCCCGAACATCCAGGTGTCCGATCAACTCTAGTTACCACTCATTTCAGCACCTCTTCTCCCAATTTTTCAAAGGCAGTTCACATACCCAAGCACCTTATTGCTCAGTGTTTACTTGGACCTCCAGAGTTCATAGCCACAGCAAGCATAGTCTGAGTAGCCCCTCTTAGTGCCAAAGGTGGCACACATCATAGTTCACCATTAATGGTTTATCGCAAAGCATACTTCATGGATCAAAATAATCTACACCTTTCCAGGAGGAAGAATTCATACCTTTAGCCATCCACTAGATCTTTTAAAATCATGTTGTTTTAATATGTCCCTCTGCCCATAATTAATTTTCTCTGTGCAGATATTTTCTATCAACATATTTATTTGTTAGGGTCACTCACCTTCCCTGAAGAGGTCCAGGGATATCTTTCCTGGTATATTTTTTGAGATCTCTCTCTTCCTCTGCTGACCTAGGTTTGTTTAAAAAAAATAAAAATAAATTGCATATCACAGTGTATGCAGTCTATCAACAACAAAATAGGTAATAACTTGTTGTTTTTTTCAGAGTAACACAAAAAAGGACGTAAAATAATAATAAAAGAAACTAAACAAATAAAAACCTGCAAATGTCTAAGGGCCATTAATATAAATAGTCCATTACATACAATGAAACAAAATGTATGCACCAGGAAGTTTACGCAAACAGGGCGATGTACAGCAACTATCGGAGGTGAAGCCAAGTTATTTTCTGTGGTAATATAAGTTGCTAAACTTGTTTTCCTTTCAACTTCCTTGTAATCTCTTAAAACTTTTTCTTGAACTGGCGCCAATGTGTATTTCTTAAAATTCACCTGAAATGCTAGACTTCCAAACGCTGAAAGGACTGTATGAACAACACCTCTTTTACAATCCATAGCAAGCAACGCAGCTGTCAGAACATGGAATGAACATCATTATTTTGTTATTGGAGAGATAAAATGCAGCATTAACAGTCTTTGAACCATCACTCTCTGCAACTTCTTCTGAATTGTATGATTAATCACAATTTGCATTTTGCAGGGCCTCATGTGACAGTATGTACAACACTGCAGCTTTTTGAGCAGATCTCAAAGGGGTTTATCCTTTTTAGAAGAAAGATTAAAAGGTATCAGCAGAGCAACCATTGTACTTCTGACCAAGTCTGCAGATGCTGCGTAATATGCTCATCAGTGGGTATTTAAAATATCTGTACTTAAAGAGCTACTAAACTTTATTTATAGAAATACAAGTGAAACAGCCAGTGGCCCAAGTCTTAGGAAAAACAGACGTGGACATTGTGGTTCATGTCAGTTTATCCTCTGACTGGTATTTGCTGATCTGGTGCTAGCGCAGTGAAATACCCTCATTCATACAGGTCACAAACAGATGGGATCTTATCGAAGCCCCCTGTATTAAAAGCATGTAACATGATGGTCTCTTTCTGAAGCGGCAGGGAGAGACAATTAGATTCTACAGACCACAGATGTGAGCAGAAATTGGCTTTAGTATCCAGATCAACTCTGCCTTAGCCGAGAGATACAGCTAATCGCAAACTCACTTCTATATCTAAAGTCATGCCGGGTTTAGTCTGGAACAGTGGCAAAGGATGTTTAACTTTTGCTTCCATCAGGAAACAGGGGGACCAAATTGCTAGGCCCCATCCTTATTCAGGCAGAAGCAGAAAAAAAAAAATGATTTAGTGCTACTATGCACATCCTGCCTCACTTGATAACACCTCTCAGTTTTCAACATGTAATTGGCATTCCCAAGTAAAAACTCCAAAATCCAAGATGTTCTTAGGCTGACTGGGGTTGTGATTGAAAAAAGGTGCAATTGCTATTTGTTATGTATAATGGTGAGTACTTTTCATGTGCTTTTTAATCCCTGTTTTTATACATAGAAGCAGGACTTGCAAATACAATGCAAACACACTACTTTTGACAGGAGCTTTATACATTGGCAAACACGTTTTGGAGCTTTTTACATGGGCGCCAGTTTTATTAATAATCCCCATTGTGCTCTTTTATAAACACATAAAAACAGACTGGGGGGTTTCCTTGACTATATAGGTTTTATTCTCCATTTCATCTCTGCAACCTATGACAAGATGTTCAAGGCACCCGACAGTGTGGCACGGTCAACACGGGTCAAGCAAACAATGGAATAGATGGTTTGCAAGAGAGAATTGGGAAATCAAGCCATCCCTGCTTGGATGACACACACCCATATCATAACAGGATGCCGTGGTACACACTGGTGTGAGCATTCCTCGCTCTTTGGCTTGATCATCTGCATCCCTGACAAACGTTTAACTCCAAAGCTGTGCAACCGTGCGCCAAGCTTAAAATTGTCTTTCCCCCCACCACCCTTACTGCTGACTTACACAGGACTTCACTTTTAACCAAAAAGGAAGATTACACAATGGTAGTGATTTAATCCCTTAAAGACACATGACATATACATAAGTCATGAATCTAAACAATATTCATATCTGCTTTATAGGGAAAATATGTAATCAAACCAAAGTCATATGTTTCCTTAAAAAGAAACAAAAAAACCCCAATATATAGTTTGTACACTAAATTAGAAAGAGACATTACAGTTACTACTGCTATAGTGTTAGAGATCCAAGACGACTGCTCCCTTATTTAATTGATATTACATAGTGGCAAATGAACACATCAGATGGTTGGCAAGCATCACTAACTACAACATGTAATTATGCTTCACTTATAATTTTTTGGAATATTTTAGGTTTGCCTGCTCTAAGCCACTTCACGGATTTGACAAACAGGTTTATCTGTCCGGTGTAATGTCCTGTAGGTGTAACAGCTGTGTAAAGAAGATGCCACAACAATGGTTTATGTGAATCATAATATCGGTCATAAAATACTGCACCTATGATCATCTTCCAGTATTTTCATGGCTTCATTTAGGTTCTTTCCCATCTCTGCCAAGGTCGGGTCAACGATCTACAAAAACCAAAGGGTAGAAAAAAATAAGATATATAATCAAGTCTGTCAAAAATAAAAGGAGGGGGACAGAAACATTTTCTACAAAAAGCATATTACAAACAAAAGAGATGAAAAAAATACAAAGCCCCAAAATGCACAAAACACAAAGAACACACACAGTTAGCAGATGAAAACCAATCATAATATAGTGATCCTAGTGCAAAATGAGCAACAGCAGCATTGTAACTGTTGCTAGACTACAAATCTCCTGATGCGAGACTAGCTAATGGAACTTGCCATGTAACAGCAGTTGGGGAGGTTTTGTTACATGGAGTTTTTGCAATATTACTCAACACACACACCAGCCCCGGGTAGAACAAAAATGCCTGGGTGATCCGTCACAATCCATTTATTTTCTGATTTACAATCCAGAGTCCCACTAAATCATGTCAATGTCTGGTAATCAATGTATAGTGCACATATACAATTTTACATAGATCTAATAAGGTATGTACACACACTTGTAACCACTCTCTCTATCAGGACTAAACAAACATTTGTGGAAACTAGCGTTATACACACTGAAGAACCAAACTGATTTTGAAAGGGCTGATAAAAGGTGCCTCCAACGACATTAAAAACCACAGTAACATTTTAAAGGTGCAGTTCCTATGTTGTGCATTTGTTTAATACATGTGAAATGCACTTATATTTCATTTAAAACAATTTACAGTTCTCCAGTAGTTTAACATAGGAAATATCACAGGGGCTTCTAATTTTATTGACATATAATACACAAGGCTTGGAAAGATGGGTAGGACTGTTGCTAACTATTTGCAGTTTTTAGGCAAAAGGAAGTGAAAAGGACAAAAATGATCAGATAGAGCAGTTATTTATTTCACATGATCCTTTATTTCACACGATACAGTCCTTATCTGAAAATATCCCATCATTTCCCAGAATTTGTTTTCATGGATGTGTATCTTGTACACATGAAATAAAGATCAGTTTATGAAACACTCGCTGGGCCGCATATAATGTAAAGTTAAATGCTTGCACTTGGCCCTTGGAACATGACTGTAACAGGGGACAATGTGTACAGCTGCACTAAATGTTTCTGGATTTAAGTTAGACCAAGGAACACACAAATGTATATAGTCCCAGTGATACACAATAACAGGAGGAATGCCGTTTCTCCACCCTGTTCTATAGTATCCCTAAGAGGCTGTGTTTAATAAAGGTTAATTATTGTCTCACTCTCTCCGCTTTTTCAGCGTGTATATCATAAAGCCCAACCTTCCTTCCAATCAACCGCTGAATGAGAGCCTGGCAAACGTCTGTAGAATTTAGGGGACGAGTCAACATATTCAGGCGCCTATGTGACCATAGATTTTCAAAAAGAAAAAACATCAGACCTCAGCAGTACCATTTTAAGCAGCTGTGGATACCTGGCACAAGCCAGCAACAACCTAAGCTGGCACATTCCTAAGAGACATTCTTAAGTATTCACCCTTCTTCATAACACATATAAATATCTGGCTCAACAATGGCACTTTCAGCTGTGTGACATTTACAGAAACCAAATGTTTTGTGCACTAGAAAAAGCCATTGTTTCCAGTTTGTCTGTTTCCTCGTCAATTTCTCATTTAAAAGAAGGGCACCCCTTGGAGAAGTATTGGGCATGTAAAGAGGTGGCAGTGTGTGCACGAAAACTGAGCATTTGTAGAGGTGTAAGCAGATGGCACCTGCGCCCGCACCCATGACTCCACAGTGATAGATTACACACATTGTATGGGAGCACTGTGATTGGCTCTGAAGTGGAGTCAGAGTACACCCATTTCAGCATAGTAGGAGAATCCAGCTCTGCAAGACAACCTCAAAAGGTAACTTTCAAAGGTAGCATGCACAAAGTGAGTAATAAGGCAGGAATGGAGAATGGAATCAGATTATGGAGGAAGAGAATGATTTTCTTGTGAGGTTATCAAGTCCTAGACAGGTATATTATTACATTTCAGGGCTTTAATATCAAACATGAATAAAAACCTGGAAAAAAACCCAAAAACAAATCATAGCAGCACAATGCCCAAAGACTACCCTAAAACCGACGTGGTGTCCATAGTTAAAAAGGGATCAAAATACCAGCCGGGCAAAGACCTGTAAGCTTGCCTGAAAGATAGAATGCAAACAGTGCTGGTAAATGGGAAGTTCTCTAATTGGACAAATTTGATAAGTGTGGACCTGTACGTCAGTGTGTGTGGCAGCGTGGACCTGTACGTCAGTGTGTGTGGCAGCGTGGACCTGTACGTCAGTGTGTGTGGCAGCGTGGACCTGTACGTCAGTGTGTGTGGCAGCGTGGACCTGTACGTCAGTGTGTGTGGCAGCGTGGACCTGTACGTCAGTGTGTGTGGCAGCGTGGACCTGTACGTCAGTGTGTGTGGCAGCGTGGACCTGTACGGCATTGTGTGTGGCAGCGTGGACCTGTACGGCATTGTGTGTGGCAGCGTGGACCTGTACGTCAGTGTGTGTGGCAGCGTGGACCTGTACGGCATTGTGTGTGGCAGCGTGGACCTGTACGGCATTGTGTGTGGCAGCGTGGACCTGTACGGCAGCGTGGACCTGTACGGCAGCGTGGACCTGTACGGCAGCGTGGACCTGTACGGCAGCGTGGACCTGTACGGCAGCGTGTGTGCAAGTGTGACTGTACGGCAGCGTGGACCTGTACGTCAGTGTGTGTGGCAGCGTGGACCTGTACGTCAGTGTGTGTGGCAGCGTGGACCTGTACGGCATTGTGTGTGGCAGCGTGGACCTGTACGGCATTGTGTGTGGCAGCGTGGACCTGTACGTCAGTGTGTGTGGCAGCGTGGACCTGTACGGCATTGTGTGTGGCAGCGTGGACCTGTACGTCAGTGTGTGTGGCAGCGTGGACCTGTACGGCATTGTGTGTGGCAGCGTGGACCTGTACGGCATTGTGTGTGGCAGCGTGGACCTGTACGGCAGCGTGGACCTGTACGGCAGCGTGTGTGCAAGTGTGACTGTACGGCAGCGTGGACCTGTACGGCAGCGTGGACCTGTACGGCAGCGTGGACCTGTACGGCAGCGTGTGTGCAAGTGTGACTGTACGGCAGTGTGGACCTGTACGGCAGTGTGGACCTGTACGGCAGTGTGGACCTGTACGGCAGTGTGGACCTGTACGGCAGTGTGGACCTGTACGGCAGTGTGGACCTGTACGGCAGTGTGTGTGCAAGTATGGCTGTACGGCAGTGTGGACCTGTACGTGATTGTGTGTGCAAGTGTGGCTGTACGTCAGTGTGGACCTGTACGGCAGTGTGTGTGCAAGTATGGCTGTACGGCAGTGTGGACCTGTACGTCGGTGTGGAAAAGGGAATATCTCAGCCCCGTTCAAAAATGGAAAAACTGTGTAGTTGGGCACGTACTGTGTGTGTGGAAATGTGTCAGTGTGATGGTCTGTATTTTTGTATGTGTGTGTATTTGTATGTGTCTATTTGTGTACATATTTGGCTGTGTGCGAATGTGTGTATTTAATGTGGTGGTTTTTTTTTTTTCTCTGTGAGTTTCATTGCCGTGGAGTCTGATACTCTCATATGCTGCATATTATGGTTTATATTAAAAAATAAATATACACACACAGTATATAAATATACATAATTTTCTCTGAATGAAAAATGAACGCAGCCTATGCACACATACATTTTTGGTGAAATGGCCCATCACAGAAAAAACTTTCACACCCAAGTGTGTGCTTTAAGGAAAAAAAAATAAAAATAAAAAAAAAGTCAAGAACCACAAGGCAATAGGAAATAATTATTAGATATGGACAGAGCAGCAGATAATAGAACATAATAATAAAGAATAAATAATGTCAATCATTACCTGCATTATTAAAGGGATTCTGTCACTGAAACATTGTGGATACTGTGAATGTAAAGAAGGAAAGCTAAATTGCCGGCACTGCATGAATTAAGAGAAAATGGTGTTTAAATATGTGGTCTCTCCCGTCTTCCATTAACAAGTAGTTCATTCAGGTGATGTCATAAACAGGAGACACCATATACATTTAAAAAACACATTTCTCTTTATTTATGCATTTGCAATTCTGCCAGTGCAATGTATAGATCAGGTTTGTTAATTTTTCCTGCTTTACATTCATAGTACACGTTATGTTTAGGCTATGTAGTCCTTGTAAATATGCAAGCATGTGCATTAAATAACGCAGCTCCATTTTCTGAATCATCCATTTTTCCATTCCTTTAAATCTCTCATTTGATGCAGTTCATGTACTTTGGCAAGGTAAACTGTGGATGTAGTTGCTATGGTAACAGTCTGATGACTGTTACTATGTCAATAATGTAGCACGTTTTGGATTGGACACAGAATTGTAATTCACTTCCTTTTGGTTGTTGTACCTCAATTATATTGAGATACCTTGTTATATTGCTGTGAGTTATTTATCAAGTCCCATAAACTGATAACCAATGTTTTTACTTTTAATTTTTTATAAAACCCCATGATTTTGTAAAATTCACATTTTTGTTATGTAACAATATATACAAGATAGCTATAACTTAGTAGCCACAGCTACTATTGATGGCTTTTTCCATTTTTATAAAGACAGAGAAAAGAAATTGGCATTGTAATGAGTTGGAGATAGATGCAGCACACCCAAGCCACGTTTTATACGGTGAATAAATTCAATTTATATATTTCTGCTGATGGAATCTCTAGCACGTCTGGGATACACCTGGAGGGCTATGTGTGGTCTCCAAGGAGGTAGTGCTTATTCAAACTGATGACTTGATAACCAGAAGATAAAGGTAACGTGTCAAGAGAGCAAACATGGAAGCTGTGGCAATTACCCAAGCTGAGTATCTGTTTGTATATTAAATAGAGTTTACCGGACCAGTGAAAGTCTCACAAATGGAGGGGTCTAGGGGTGTAAGGAAAACAAAGAAGAGGAATTTGAAATGCACACAACTTTAATGAAAGCTGGAATGTAATGCAATGTATAGCTTTCTCCTGCAATAATAATCAGTGGATTAAATGGTCATTCTATGCCACTTTATTCACTGAAAACACGGTTTTAAGAATTAAAAAGGGCATCTGTAGTGTAGATAAAATGTACAGATGCTGGGGTAAAGTGGCTTCTACAATACAGCGTACTCATCACACAATGAGCAGCTCACAGGTTTCCAACAGCTGTAACATGTGAGGAAACTCACTAACTTATTCAAAGTTCCAATAATTGTTATAAATTCATTAAAAAGCGTTTAGTTCATTGTGCTGGGATTTAGTGACGGTTAGTTTGCAGTAAATAATCAACATAATAATTCCCCTGATAACATCACTTTCTTGGCCCATGTCATCTAAAATGTCAGGGCAGCTTACAGTTACAAGCAAGTTTCACAAAGTAGTATTATCAAGGTTATATCGTTATGAGTTTTACTTCTAACTCAACAACACAGCAGGTAGAAAAATAATTATTTATATATAAAGGGATCTGATGAAACAGATGTATGCAAAATCACCCAGCCTCAAACAGTGACATCACCCGGCCTCAAACAGTGACATCACCTTCCCACAACACATCAGCAGCCATATTGATGTATCTGACATCCATCTTTTCATCTACCTGCGGATATCTTCACCAGGAAGTGGATTAAAAGGTCTACACAATAGAGAGAGAATTGCAGGGAATTAAGATGGGAATGTCAAACCTAAGGCCAAAGTACAGGAATTGGAAATATTCTCCAATGCAGCTGAATGGTCTTAAGTTTGAAATTCCCATCTCATTTCAATGTAATTCTCTCTTTATTAAGTAGTAGACCCATAAATATTCACACCTCTAGGAAGGTAGCCAACACAGCTAACTTGCACATCCAAGATCCCTATTTATACAGTTATTTTGTTGCAAGATAAATCTACTTTTAATCTTAAAACTATAAAATCCCCTGTATTCTTAAAAAAAAATAAAAAAATAAGTGTGCTATGCATTTCAAGGTCTTAGTATGAACCTGGCATTTGAAGGGTTAAACAAAATTACTGGTCACATCAACACATGCCCTCACAGAAAAACTTCTAAAAGATCCAAAATGAAGTCTTCTGGCTCATTAAAAAAAATCTGCAATCATCACAAAGAGATGGAAAAGTGTGGACATATGAGGTCAGCTCTGCACAAGGCACAAATCATTCCATTTATAGAGGCCAGGATTAACGTTTTCATGGTGATTCGAATTGCAATACTGGCAAACAAATACAAAACCCAGTATTTAGAGTAAAAATAAAACGGGTCAAGCACCTATTAAAAGGATTGCATACTGCGTGGTATCCTGAATCATTTATAGCTTTTGCAATTAAAATAGCCATGGTTATTTTACATTATTGGGAAAACAGTAAGGAACTTCAGAATGGGTTGTAGACCGTTGGTTTCTGTGTGTTGACAGTTTTACGTTAATACAATTGACGATCTATTAAAAGAGAAACAGATCATAAAAACGTTGTAGCTTAAAAACAAATCTTTATTTAATTCTTAATAATTTACCATGGTACTAGATAAACATTATAGAGCTTCTGGATCCACATTTTCCAAAACCTTGTCCATGTGTTTGTGTTCAGTACAGAACACCGCTCACTTTGGGAGAATGCACACGCAAAATTTTAAGTGATTTATTAATGAGCAAATTATGAGTGGCATAATAATGTGCTACTGTATGTTTGGAAACTAAAATGTACACAGTTTCTGTGTTCCAGATGTTAGTGTACTGTTCATGTAAAACAGTATCACTTTATCGATAAATATATTTCTACACACTGTGCTCATTATCTCTGTGTCACATGTTTATATTCCTACCAGAAGCTGAACTTTTGATTCAACAAATCTTGTGGAAATAAATAAATCATTCCTGTTTTATATGAAGCATAGATTACACATGGCCCAAGTATATTATTAGATTTAATGGTATTTTTGAATCACAGTGCAGTATGGAAATAGGACAGCATTCTTGACAAAAACATTACCATTTGATTTCTTCTGAATAAAGTATAATCTCCTACATTTAACTAGTCAGTGAACATGCAATCTAGAAGCAAGTTAACTATAGCTAATTACTTTGCTTCCTTGCACAGATGGATACATTCTGAGTACACAGTATAAATATTATGTTGGCCAAAATGTATTCTGATTACTGCATTTTGTAATTACATGTGACAGGCTCCTGCTTGCAGCTGTTGGACTCTGTAGTGAATGGGCAGTGCTCAAAAGTATTGTTTGGGCAAAGAACACACCAGGAAGAATTCTAATATTGATTGCAAAATAGATTCACTAAAGTAAAGCCAGGACAAATGTAATTTTGTTATGTTATCAGGAGTTGACAAGAGCCAAACAGACACACACAGGTGCCAGAGCAAATACATTACACAGTGTGAGACAGATAATGGAAAAATAAAATAGAAAAAGTTGGTGAGAACATTTTAGTGGAACAAAAGTTTAATCGTGTGAGCTGGTGAGGGGTAAACAGACTAAAACGTTTACAGTGATTCAAAAATCAGGAAATGTAAAAGAATAAAATAAAACCTACCAAAAACCATCTTGTGCTAAGCACATTGATTTGCATTCAGTTGAGAGGTGAAGAAAAGAGATCACAATCACATTATGAATTGACAGAAAAGTCACAAAACCAGTCTGGTGGTACCTCATGCAGGAGTTTGTTAAGACCAGGGAAAGGCAAAGTGTCTGAGAAAGTCCATAGAATATCCACCATATATCCACATTACAGCAAGTATGTTGATGCTTACCCCTGTTCACAGGCAGTGTAAAATCACAGATTACAGTGTAAAAAAAAAATCAAAAAAATCATGAGTAGCGAAATCAACTGACTGTGTGGAAAATGTTTATCAGTATACAAACACTGCAACACATCTTACCCTGTCTTAGTGCTGTGAATAAGCCTGGTCGGTCAGGAAAACATCTTGTGCTATGTAAAATAACTTCATACAACAAGAAAGGCAATGCACATTCGCCATGTGCTTCACACCATCTTTCATTTAGAGCCGACAAAAACCCTGCATCAGAACACTGCTAGAATTCAAATAATGGATACAGGCCCGAAATGCACAGTGGAAACTAATGCCACCACCCCTGGTAAAAACATGGAAACATAGAATGTGTCGGCAGATAAGAACCATTCGGTCCATCTAGTCTGCCCAATTTTCTAAATACTTTTATTAGTCCCCAGTTCCCTATCTTATATCTAGGATAGCCTTGTTCCTAACCCATGCATGCTTAAAATCCTTCACTGTGTTTACCTCTACCACTTCCGCTGGAAGGCTATTCCATACATCCACTACCATCTCAGTCAAGTAATACTTCCCGATATTACTTTAAAATCGTTGCCCCTCTAATTTAAGACTATGTCCTCTAGTTGTGGTAGTTTTTCTTCTTTAACGTGTGATCACAATGTGTGAATGTGCCCACAGCATGAACCAGTAACAGTCACAGGGTTAGTGTCCTGGGATGAATATGGGTCGATTGATCTGCCCCTGTCAGATATAAGATTCTGCGTCACATGTGACGAGTCCTTGCCCAGTGACAGGGGGGGGGGGGTCATATGTATGCACATTTATTGATTTATTGAAATGCACTTGTTTTTAAAGCTCTTGTGCATTATAATGATTTTAGCCAACTGTTCAGGCACAATATGGATTAAACATTGAAGTTCCAAAGAGTACAAAAAAGTATATTGAGTTACATCTAGTGTTTCTGTGGTGATGGAGTACCAAGTACGAGACACTGTTCTATGTTCAAATATTTACATGAACATAAATAATTAAACCGTTGTGTTATTAAAATCTACTGTGTTTGGTATGGCTTTTATCACTCCGTACCCTGAATATTCCGACACCCACATCTGTCACAGCCCAACCTGATACCCAGTACACATGCATCATAAAAAGTATAAAGAGCTGCACAACAGCTCGCATCAAATACAGAGGAAGACATGCACAAAATCGGGCTGGACGATGCAGCTATCAGAGCTGATGGGAACGTATCATCCAGAAACTTTGGTACCAGGTTAATCTTCAATACATTTGTTGAGGGGATTGTACACCTGCTTGAGACACTTTTCTAAATTCATAGATTTATACTTTTAAAAGTATTATCTGCACACTATTAGTAATCCACAAGACATTTTAATTATTAAATATCTTTTTTTTCTTGTGGTTTACTTCAAACAGCAAGAAAGCAGAAACTACCTGAAAAAGTCATCTTCCAATCACTCCATAAAGTGGCCCCTTGTAGAGAGAGTTTGAACACGAATATTGCACATCAAAATACACATCCCTACAGTGGCTATGGAATGAAATCTCCTAAAATGCTCAGACAGACTGTGCCCATATGTCTGGAAATTACTGGCTAGCTTTCCTTTAAGCCTCAAATGACAAACTATTAATTCATGCAGTAATTATTGCATAGGTCATAGATTGCAGTGGTACAAATGCAACAGACTAGGACGAAAAAAATGACTGAATATTGCTATGGCATTGTGTACAATGTCTGTATAATGTATTTATACAACCAAAAGCTACTAATTGTATGGAGCACTTGCATATTTCTTACCGTAGGAGGAATAATACAATAAAGAATTCAATTTTTAAAAAAAATGAATTAATGCATTTCAGATTTCAAATACTGACGTTACTACTGAATAGGAAGCATAAACAGAAAACAATATAATTACCTACATACCAATATGGTAGGCATTAATAATGCAAGATAATGGGAATATATAAAAAAAAAAAAAAGTCTTTGCACAGGTTGAGTATCCCTTATCCGAAAATTCTTGGGACCTGAAGCATTTTTAGATAACGGAAAAACAAACCCCCCCACATACCCTCTTTAGGCGCTCCTGCTTACTGGCTCATAGCTAGCCTGGCTACTCAAATCTTCTCTATTCAGTTTATAACAAAAACATCTTCCCCATCCTCCCATCCACCGCCATCTTAACCCCGCTACTTCCGCTTCTCTGCATGCACGCAGGTAGGAGTGCTTTAGAATGCGGCTGCAAGGGAGGGGAGTATCCCTTATGTCAACTGACCCTTGTCCAAAATAAAATTTGGGATTTTGGGTACTTTCGGGAAATGGATTTATAGATACTAAGCGATTTAAGGGATACTCAACCTGTGTATTTAAATAAATGGCACTATGTAGTTTTCCTACAAAGTTGATGCACGGTCTAACAGTGGCACAATCACTGTATAACAACGATATACAATGATAGCTTCTGACAAAATCTAGACGTGATCATTATAAAGACAGCTCCTGACAAAATCTAGACGTGATCACTGTAACGACAGCTCCTGACAAAATCTAGACGTGATCACTGTAACGACAGCTCCTGACAAAATCTAGGAGTGATCACTGTAACGACAGCTCCTGACAAAATCTAGGAGTGATCACTATAACGACAGCTCCTGACAAAATCTAGGAGTGATCACTATAACGACAGCTCCTGACAAAATCTAGGAGTGATCACTAACGACAGCTCCTGACAAAATCTAGGAGTGATCACTATAACGACAGCTCCTGACAAAATCTAGGAGTGATCACTATATCGACAGCTCCTGACAAAATCTAGGAGTGATCACTATATCGACAGCTCCTGACAAAATCTAGGAGTGATCACTATATCGACAGCTCCTGACAAAATCTAGGAGTGATCACTATATCGACAGCTCCTGACAAAATCTAGGAGCGATCACTATATCGACAGCTCCTGACAAAATCTAGGAGCGATCACTATGCGCTGGAATCGCAACTTCTGATTGTATAAAAATACAGCTTAATTTTTTTTCTCTGCTTAAGTTAAAATGGTATCCAGAAATGTGGTGGCGGTGGTGGGGTTACAAAACCTGTTGCCTCCCCTTTCAGCACAAAAAGGAACAAAACTCTGCATGTTTCAGTTCCTGGCTGGTTCCATAGTCAGTAGGAAATGTTATTTCCAAAAGGAAAATCTGGGTTATCAGTGCCGGTATTACACTGAATTGCTGACATCTTCACAGTGAATAATAGCTTTAGGACTTACTAAACCAAAAATGGCTTTAATCAGTGAATGACGTCTCCATCTTTAAAAAACACTTCATGAATGGTGCTCCAAGCACTAATAGATTGCATACATTTAATTAAATACAAATATACATTAGATAACTTGCAATCTATTTATTGGTCATGCAAACAGCTTGAAAAAGATATTCATTAATTATTTTTCCTGACATTGTAAAAGAGTCTAAGAATAATACATAAACACTGTGTCATTACATTGAATGTCTAATACCCACACTACGCTGGAGCTATTTTTACAATGTGGATCATCTCCATAGCTGTAATTAGCTATTCTGCACAGTCACTATTTTAGGCAATATATCATTCAAGCTAGATTTTATTATAAATCATGTTGTAAAACAACCAAGCACTCACAGATGAAAGAATATGCTACAAATAGACTCTTAGTCATCGCACAAAAACCACAATTACATAACATGGATTACACCACCATTCAAAAGTTTGGGGTCACTAAGAAAGGTCTTTGTTTTCCATTGAAACATAGATCAAACAAGTTGCAAAAAGAATAGGAAACACAGGACATGGACAAGGTGAAAAATAAGGATTTTTAATTTAAATAATAATTGTGTCCTTCAACCTTTCCTTTTGCCAAATAATCCTCCATTTTAAGCAATTACAGCCTTGTAGACCTTTGGAATTTTAATTGTGAAATTTGATGAGCTAATCTGAAGAGATTTCACCCAATACTTCCTGAATCACCTCCCAAAAATTGGATTGGTTTTATGGGTACTTCTTACACACCTTACGGTCAAGCTGCTCCCACAACAGCTCAATAGGGTTGGGATACAGTGACTGCTGGCCACTCCTTTATAGCCAGAATACTAGCTGGTTGCTTTATCCCTAAATAGTTATTCCAATATGGTGCCTAAGATCACTGCATGGGTTGATGGCGGTGGCCTGAGCGGCATATATTGGTGTGGCATGATTTTTTGACATCGAGGAATCATAGCTACACCATCTAAGCATAGGCATCAATCATTGATCGCCGCCTATGCACCATTTACCGCATGACGTGCCAGGACATCAATTGTCACCAAAGGCATATTTTTGCGTGACATGCCTGGCATGTCATGTGTCGGGCAGGGGTTAAGGCCAAAATTGCATTATCTTTACTCGCTGAATAGTGTACTTCCCAAATAGTTACATAAATTTATGGAGTGTAGTACATAGAAAGAAAAAACTGGTGTAGTAGAGTCTTTATACGAATGAGATGAACAAATTATTACCGTATATACTCGAGTATAAGCCGAGTTTTTCAGCACATTTTTTGTGCTGAAAAATGCCCCCTCGGCTTATACTCGAGTCGGTGTCTGGGGAAAAAAAAATAATCTAAAACTTACCTCGTTCCTGCTCCGTCTCCCGGTGCTCTGAAGGTCCATGGCTGTGAGGGAAGCGTTGTGCGCTCCCCTCCAGCCGCGCGGTCAACAAAGTGTGTTTTTTTTAAACAAACTTTATTGTTCCGCGCGGCTGGAGGGGAGCTCACAACGCTTCCCTCACAGCCACGGACCTTCAGAGCACCGGGAGACGGAGCAGGAACGAGGTAAGTACTGGGGTCTGGGGAAGGGGGCGAGGAGGGTGGCATAACGAGCATTCTAAGGGGCAATATCCTGACATATTAAAATGGCATATTGGGGGCAAAATCCAGGCATATTAAATGGCATATTGGGGGCAAAATCCTGGCATATTAAATGGCATATTGGGGGCAAAATCCTGGCATATTAAATGGCATATTGGGGGCAATATCCTGGCATATTAAATGGCATATTGGGGGCAAAATCCAGGCGTATTAAATGGCATATTGGGGGCAATATCCTGGCATATTAAATGGCATATTGGGGGCAATATCCTGGCATATTAAATGGCATATTGGGGGCAATATCCAGGCATATTAAATGGCATATTGGGGGCAATATCCTGGCATATTAAATGACATATTGGGGGCAATATCCTGGCATATTAAATGGCAGATTCGGGGCAATATTTAGCAGTAACTGCCTCATTTCTCACCCTAGGCTTATACTTGAGTCAATATTTTTTCCCAGTTCTTTGTGGTAAAATTAGGTGCCTCGGCTTATATTCGGGTCGGCTTATACTCAAGTATATACGGTATATTCAAAACAAGTTAGGGGCAATGATTGACTTACATACTAACTATACAGTACATCAGTATAGGCCCTTTATTATAAAATGAGCTTGGCAAATGAAGTAGACTTTAGGAATTAAACCGACCAATTTACAAACCATCCTACCTATTTGTAGGATCCAGAGTCAGCAGACAGAGCACAGACACCTGTGGTTTGTCCAGTTCTGTTGTAAATTAGATTCCAATACATGCAGCAAAATCTTGGATGCTGCCAAGCATCAAAATCTGAGACACCATTTCATTTGTGTTCACATTTAACCATCATTCAAAAAAGTGTTATGCGATCATTTTATATATATTTTTAAAAATCTATAGTTTGTACTAGCCATATTTATACAAAGTTACCAATTTAATGACCATGAGATGAACATGCAACCGCATAAGCCATGCCCCATGTATTGCAAACACTTGAAACAGCTGAGTTCAACAGAGAATTGCTGATTCCACAGCAATAAGTAACGATAACTCATTCTGATAGGGGAGAATGAAAACTGCTGCATGGAAAACCAGCCCGTCTCCTCGTTCTCAGTGAGGTCACTACATTTTAAATTTAACTTTACAGGAGAACTATAATTTGCTTTTAAGTACCGTATTTGCTCAATTATAAGACGACCCTGATTATAAGACGACCCCCCAAACTTTGGATATTCCTTTAGGAAAAAAACTAAAAGCCTGAATATAAGACTACCCTATAGGAAAAAAGTTAAACTTGTATATATTCACATGTAATCTGCTTTTTTTAATAAAATATTATATAAAAAAAAAATGCATTTCTTGTGTTTATTTCTTTTTATGTTACATATTTCTTTTTATGTGTACAGCTGTCCGTCATAATAGTCTGCCGTGTCGGGCAGCATGGAGGATGTCTGCACGTATCGTGCAGACAACCCCCAGCTGCCCGATTTACCCTGGTGGCTAGTGGGGCAGCAGAGGATGTCTGCACGATGAGCACAGACCTCCCCTGCTGCCGCCCGGCACGCTCGCCGGGACTTCTGTGACGAAAGCGGAAGTACCGGCTTCTTCATAGAAGCCCCGGCGGTCGTGCCGGGCGGAAGCAGGGGAGTCTGCGCTCGTTGCGCAGACATCCCCTGCTGCTAGAGAGGGGGATCCAAGTCCCCTGCAGCTCTGCTGGGGACCTGGATCCATGTCTTATAATCTGACCTCAATTTGAGGTCAGATTATAAGAGACCTCGATTATAAGACGAGGGGGATTTTTCAGAGCATTGGCTCTGAAAAAAACCTCGTCTTATAATCGAGCAAATACGGTAATAAATAAATAAATGCAGTTGGTGTAACTGCTCATTTAAAAGGGAGCTCCCTTCTCAAATGTTCAATAAAATCTGAGGCATTCCATTAACATTATGTCAATAAAGTCAGATAATTAAGAATTATTTATTTTAGAAAATAAATAAATGTATGCATTATTATATTTCTATAGAGATGATCTCTGAGTCTCAATATATCCTACATATATTTTAATGTATTATAAGCAGATTTGAATCATTATAGCACAAAGGCCTGTGTGCACACTATGCAATCAGCCTCATTTTAAATCAAGATCATTTGCATCCACCAGTATTTCAAATATCACAATGTAAGTCCTGTTATGATAGAAATTTGGTAATATTCTGTGCAAATAAGTTTGTCTTCTATTTGATTATGTGGGGAAGTCAGTCTGATTACTTGTGTTAGTCTGTATAGTTATTGCAGTAATCACTGCATAGTAGCAAAACAAGGTCGAGCACTCCAGTATGGTAAAAAAGTAGCACAAATATTTTAATAAAAGCTGTAGCTAAAATGAAAATACAAAACCACAGTGTGTATAAGAGACATACACAGACACACACAGCATATGGTCACGTGACACATTTCGTACCAGTCAGGCACTTAGTCGTAGGTCTGTGGTCACCTGACGCGTTTTGTACCAATCAGGCACTTAGTCGTAGGTCTCTGAATGTCTCTTATCCACACTGTGGTTTTGTATTTTTGTTTTAGCTAAGGCTTTCATTAAAATATTTTTGCTACTTTTTTTACCATACTGGAGTGCTCGACCTTGTTTTGCTACACTGTTTCGTGCTGCCGTCAGTGCCCCAGTCCTGCTGCTGTCATGGATGTATCATTTACGCTAAGGGATTCTACTCGAAGTCTGGTTTCCACGTTGAAGTACCCCATTGTTTGGCTGTTAATCATTGCATAGCCAGAGTTATTATGCAGTAATATTGAATTAAAAACACAGAAATGTGTAGGATACATGATCAGTTAACTGATCATTTCAGCCTAAAAATAAACACTCCATAAATATGCATTAATTGATTAAAAAAAAGCCTACATGGGCATTTTATGGGGGAACAAATATTTTTCCCTGAAAACCTGTGACCACTGCAACTCTAAGGAGCCAATCAGAGGGCTCTCACAGGAGTGCATGTGGATGCCAAATCACTAACATAGATTTTGACATCAGAGACATAACTTAGTGGGGCCTGAGGTTACAATTTGAGCCTGTATCAACATCCTCCCCACTGACATTTTTGAAAGTGGGGATATGAAGAATCGTTACAGAGGTATTCACCACAATTACTATAATAAGGAAGCAAACCAGATTTCCGGCAATCTGTGTAAATCAGCAGTGTCATAAAATATATCATATCCGGATTCCGACACCTTCCATTATTGCCACAGTACAGTTGGGAAGGGAGTGGATGGCGAGGTTTCCCTGCTCCCTCCTAAACAAACAATAAGTTCTATTGTGATTTTATTCTTATATAGCAAGCAAGTAATAAAATGTGAAATGCATTTTCTGGGGTGGGGGGGGGGGGTCTTTTAAGAAATGGTAAAAAAAAATACACATATTTCCAATTGCAGTGCAGCAAAACAAACAAACAAACTAAAATCCTAAGTGTGTTTAGGAGCAGTCACCAAGCAGGTGATGATATTACCACACCGATGTTCATACTGCTAAGCTGTGTCTTAACATAACAAGAGAGGGATTCCTGCCTGCCCCCAGTGAAATGTAATATCAGATTCAAGGCATTCAGTATGGGAGGTATCCCAGGGAATTAGGATATGTGTAACTGGATAGCATGGGTTCATTATGTGGTGGTTATCAAACAATGTTTGTAACCACCAGCTGCATTCAGAAGAGAAAAAGTAGACAATAAAATGTGTTTATAGCACTGCTACGAGTGTAAACCTGACTTACAAACCTTAGGTGCAGTCACATCAGACATTATGTACAATGTTACAACAAAATAACTACAATAACTGGTTAATTGTCTAGCATACCTCCAATATCAGAAAGACATTGGGCAAACATGGGATTCATGCAGAAACCTCTACTCTTTCAGAAACATTCCTCATTAGGTATGGTGACAGCGATATAGATCATTGAAGGAACCTGAATTCCGCTGTTGTATCAGCAAATTATACAGGAGAATGTCAGGCCCTCAGTCTGTGAACTGAAGATAAAATGCTGCAAGACAATGATCAGACATGCACAAAAAAAGTCTATATCAGATTTGTTTTTTAAAAGACAGGTAAAAGTTTTAAACGGGCCTAGTCACAGCCCAGACCTATTAAGCCGTCCAGTCCATTGAGCTGTTGTGGTAGTTCATAACCAAACACCCCTACATTTCATCCTGTTAAATTTAGATGGACCAATATTCCTCCACACAGCCATGAGACTGATCAATAACTACAGGAAGCATTCAGTTGCAGACAATGTTACAATTACTTTTTAACATTGAGTGTTCCATAAATTAATATTAAAATGTTTCTACACTCAGCTTCTCTTTTATTTCATGTTTAAATGTATCTACAAATCTCAGAATATTCAGCACCAAAACTATAAAACAATGCAGAACATTGTTTATATTTGTAATATTAGAAATTGTAATGAATGGTCTTCAAAGCACAAACCCCCCCTTACAAAAATAATAAATAAATCACAGGACTAAGAAAAAAAGTTAAATATAATTCTTCAAAGCATTTAATATACAGGCCAATTCAGAAAAGTTGCATAGCTAGACATTTACAATTTAATTACCGAGTCACAGCATTTACCCAGAATTCCCAGCATAATGAAAAGGAGTAGGTCAGCCCTCCAGCTACTGTACTTGCATTGTATAAAGAGCAAAAGAGAACCTAGAGAGACTGGTAGGACAACTAGTAGTCGTCCAGTTATTGTTGGTCAACAAACCCAATAACACTGAACAGTAGCCTTTATCCAAAAACAAATGAAAGATAGTAGGCCCAAGAAACTATAAGCTATCAAGGTTATTTGCACCTACAAACATCACTAGAAAAAGCTATGGGATTAGATTCTTACATTTTTATTTGCACTTTTATCCTGTGATTTAGTCTATTCTTGGCAATAACCTGTGGATTCAAGCATAAAGTATATTTAAATAGCTACAACTAATAGTTTATGCAGTGTCTCTCCATTCTAAAGTCACTAAACATTTGGGATAAACTCTAAATCACAGAAAGTGGTGTAATCCCTTTCTTATCTGCAGATTTCAAAGTGTCTACATTTCTTTTCCTCAAATAATTCCAGATTTTCCACTATCTCTACAGCAATGTAAATTTTATTCCATTTCCTGATTCCACCTGATGCCACCAAACCAATCCCACAACTACTTTACTTATGCAGATTTGAAGGCTAGCCCGATATTAACACATCAAACACATATTAGACAAGACTGGGAAGATATACAGGAAGCAATCTACACATCCTTAATTTTAATGCCATATTACTCCAGTACTACATAGCTATATGCAGAAAATCCCAAGAGACTTATGTCTGTCCATTGCAGAGGAGAGGGCCTGTGCACTTTTTCTCCCCCAACCTCATTTTTGCAGTGCGATTTGGGAGACTCCCAGCCCCATTAATCATGGGGAAGCATTTGCCCAGCTCTGGTTATCATAGTCGGAGGTCCAGGCTGCTGCAATCTGGTGTGGATCCCAATATTTAGGCATAAAAATAGGCCACAAGGGACAATTTGGAAGCACTTTGGTACAGAATAGCCCATTTGGATCAACAAAGCTATCCAAAACTCGGAGCTCCAATATTGCTGCCAAAAATGGGTGCATATTGAGTAGTCCCTCTAGTACACCAACATTTTCTCCATTCCCCTCCGCTTACATTTAGTTTTATAAAAGTAAAAAAGACCCTTTGGTACTGTGGAAGAAAAATGTGAAATTGTCTGACATTAATGCAGTCAGCTCCATGCACACACTTACATATACATATCATCACAACTTATAACTTAAAAATTAAATACTTAGCCTACAGGGAGCAGCAAAGAAAGAGGGAGGTGGAATGGTGGATAAGACCTATGCAGGTGACAGCGTCAAATGACTGGACAAGGATGTTCTAATAGAACAGGGACGCTTGTGATGTAATGATGATGTATATTAATTCTTTTTAATTAGCTTTATGTTTCTGTGGTAACAGTAAAAAAAGAGATGAAGAATAATAATATGATCCTCTGGTCTTCAAAATCAGAATTATATGTATAAAATGTGTTTGCATTTAAGCCCAAGATATGATATAAATGCCATTCATAACTTAGATATGACAAGGGAACAGAACTAACTAAACACAATGCAGTCCAGTACTCCAACAATAAATTTACACTACGCTAGTGTCTGTTATAAATTGGTAAGGACCCATTACTGCACCTGTAATGTTCAAAAATGACCCTTAAGGTTATGCCACAGCATCATGGACATGTGTTTTGAAGTTTGAATACAAAGCTAAATTACATTGCAAGACTGTGATAGTGTGGCTTATTTATCCAACAAATACTCACACTTTATATTATTCAAACCACAGTTAGAATTAGAATGTCCCCCAGATGCGGATTCTTAAAGGGACTGTCATTGTCTGTACTTTGAATAACCATTTGGCTTAACTGCCACAGCTTTCCCACTGCCACAGCTCATTTTCATACCAAGTCAATAGGTGGTGTCATAAACATGAGGCGCCTCAGACACATCCAGAACACATTTTTATCTAGTCCATGAACTTGTTTGCATTTCCACTATCTAAATGTACAGGTCAGTTCTGAATTATGTGCATTGATAATGCAGAGTGCACAATGTGGTTCCATGACTCTCCACTGAGATTCATGGGAACATCCATAATACAAACACAATGATGACATCTTACTTATGCTTGTTGGTTATCCCTATGCATCTCTGTAGGATCGCTCTCATTGGCTCCTATGCGATGCTGAGGATGCCTATTTTTAAAGCCTATTTGGTAGAAATCCTTTAACAAATAAGTTTCACCAAAATGTAAATAAAAATTAATGTATCCTTAAGTGCTGGACTTAATATGCATTCATGTTTAAACACCATTGGGGACTCACTTCATTTGTCAATCATATTGATATGGTAATTGTATTTTTAGCTTAATGTATTCAAGCAGAGCAGGATGGTCATTGTTAGGCTGAGCAACGCTCCTGCATGGTAAATAATAAATGACGCTAAAATGCAGAATAATAAACTTGCTTCCTTGTGTTGCTGCCCAGCCCAATGACAGTGATAAATGAGTGACATATGTAACGTAGCAGGTGCTGACCTGAGTGAAGGGTCTCGGCATGGTGCTTCCAGAACTGCTCGTCATTCCTTGGGATAGCTAGTTATTTCGTTCTCAGCCCGGTCTAAGAGATTGTTCCTGTCCGTACTTCCGCCTTCGCCGCTCCTCCTGCTTCGAGCCTACTCGCTGTCTCCACGCTGGCAGCGCTGACGTTACCAGGCAGCAGACGGAAGCGCGCACCGCAGCGGGCACGAGCACTATTGTACATTCTGAATAAGCGTAAAGGGAAACTGAAGAAAGATTGGAGCGTGTCAGCTACCGTACTGCAACTGTGACATAATACCCTGGCAGATAGAGCTTAGGGAAGTAAGGGAAGTAAGGGAAGGGAAGGTGGAGCAGCAACTCAGCGACAGAAATTAGTGACGTGGTTAAAGGGACTCCTTTTTATGATGTCGCCTATTGGCCTGATATGTAAATTATAAAAATTTACCAATGAAAAGTAAGGCATTTGCATATAAAGCCACACATTTTTTTATTTGTTTGCAGTGCTGGTTACCAAAATGTATTTATAATTTTTCAAACTATTTTATCTTTAAATTTACCTTTTAAACAATGTGTAGGTGCAGAGTTCCTGCAGAGTTGGAGTTGGACTGGTGCCAAATGCATTTTCCAAATCTTAATGCATATTAAAGTACATTGAAAGTAGTTTACAATGCATTTTTTACATTTTGCATTGCTTAAAATATTAAAATCTTACACTTTTTTTTTCTCACAAATTTGTGACATTACAGCAGTTTGCAAGAAACCAGGACTGCCCACACCAGCTGAGTAAATGTCAGTTTCTCTTTTTATCTGCTGCAGCAACCGAGAATAAAGCCATTCAAATTAATGGAATATTCTGTTTCTCTAGTGATGTCATCAGACAGTGTCTTGCACTTTTAAGAGATTCTAGGTGTACAAGAGCAAGGTCACTTAGATTCCACATATTGCATTGGATTCCACCAGCAGAGCAGCAGAGGAAGTGACTAAATGGAAAAAAAACTGATACATGCCTGGTGCCTACACACAATCAGTGCGGCAGTACCTGTTGGATAGGATGCAGATCAGGGCTTTAGTAGAATATAAAAAATGTGATCTATCCAGAATGCCTGCATGAAATCACACTGGAAAAAAAACTTGTGCACTATGTCTTCTACATGCACCAAAGTGAGTTTGGGGACTAGACTGTCCCTTTAATGTCTGGGTTTACATTGAACATTGTGTTAGTCTGAATATCAGGTTTCGATCAATCATTAAAAATATAACCATTTGCCATAGCTCCCAACTCTCCTCCACTTTCCCCCAATGACAACATATATGTTATAATATAGGTTAGAACCAATATGCTCTGATATTAGGCCAAATTCTGAGCTTTCCAGATTGCCCCAACGTACCTCCAATTATGTTTGCAATTCAGAAATTTGAGCCGATTACACACCAAGGCAAGAGCAAACACCAGAGTTTTTCAGCGGAAGAGAACATGGCACTGGGCAGGAATGGGGCACCAGCCAAGAAGACAAGCCTGAGGAGGAGGAATAACATCTGACAGGAGGGCGTGGATCATGTGAACAAAGTTGGTGGGAACAAGCACTCCATGGAGGTGGTGAAAAAAAGGTATGTGCTTTCAAAATACTTATACATCATAGGCCACATGCAGAGGCGGCTCTAGACTTTGTTAGGCCTTAGGTGAAAGTCGAACATGAGGCCCTCATGGACACGCATTATTAAATAAAATAAATGCAAGTGATAATAAAAAATGAACTGTATAAATAGTATATTTCAAGATCAGACTTAAATCCCAGCTTCTAGGAATTTACAGTTCCTAGAATTTTATTTGTCTCATAATTATTCTACAAATATCTATTTTGGTATAACAAGCCAGAAGTACAGACATCCATGTACTTGTACCTTAAAGGTATTAGAATGTTTAATTCTTCATTCAGTCCAGGTATAGGTTTGGCAAGCAATGAGTTTAGCATAGATTTATTTTATGTAACCGTTAACTTATTCAGGAAATAGCTATGATAATAGCAGGCAATGTTAGATTAAAAAGGATTATTATTAATGGAATGTCAGTATACACATGTTTAGGATGTAGATAACTCTGCATTTTAATTATACATGAATGCAATGAATACAATCTGTATTGTATTGTTTTAATCATCTTCCTTCTTTTCCTGCAGCAACATCTGTTGACGAGGAGAGCATCCTCCTGGCGGTGGTAGATCCCAGTTTTACTGGCATATTATCCTATTGAGGTTGCTGTCCATGGTGCAGTCACTGAGATCCAGTAGGACATAGCCTGGATGAACCAGCAACTCACCATGATGGTGAGTAATCAGGATCTGTTCCATGCCCAGGTAATGGAGAGACAGGATTAGTTCCTTAGCTGAACAATCAAACATCAGCAACCAGTATGCATATTAGCTTAGATAACAGTCAAATTAAAGCTACATGGTTCTCCCACCAGGCTACAACAAAACTAGTCTAGGGTGCTGCAGAAAATAATTAAAATAGAAGAAAGAAGCAAAAGAAAAGCACTCATATTAGCACTCTGGAGAGAATAAATACCATGATTACAAAAGTATATGAAAAAGTATGAAACTTTGTTATGCAACAAATGCTTTAATGTCCAATACACAAATCCAAAGACAATAACAAAACTATTAAAAACTATATAAAATACCTACCCTTATGCAAAGGAGTAAACTAATCCATCAGTATACTTGTCAGGCAACTGCTTATATATATTAACAATCATATGCACATATGTAGCAGGTAATAAGTGCCCATGTAATTTGTGCTGCTCTAAAGACAAAATAGATCCAGATGGATCACTGATAATTAATGCGCTTAACAGTAGTTGCCTGAGAGATAGCCGTGGATCCCAAATGAATGTGTTATTTCCCTCCTCATAGGCGTGCGCACGGGGTGTGCCGGGTGTGCCTTTGCACACCCTAATCAAGCCTCAAAATTGAGGCTCTCTCACCTCCGTGCAGGGCCGTCTTTAACGCGGGGCAAACGGGGCAGCTGCCCTGGGCCCATTTACTCCTGGGGGGCCCCAAGGCAGCTGTCCCGTGGGCCCCCAGCCCCTGCTGCCGCGTTCACAGCGCATTGCGCTTGTGAACGCTTTTTTCCGGCAAGCCGCATCCGATGGATGCGACGGCCGGAAAAAAAAAAACTGACGCCGGATGTGACGTCGCGTCACATCCGGTTTCTGTTTCCCTCCTCCGTGCAAGAGGGAAGACTGCACGGAGGAGACATCCGGCGGGGGACACGGAGCAGCTTCATGTAAGTACGGGGGGGGGGGGGCTGCCTGGCACAATATTCCTGGTATCTGACTGGCACTATATTACTGGGTATCTGATTGGCACAATATTACTGGGCATCTGATTGGCACTATATTACTGGGTATCTGATTGACACTATATTACTGGGTATCTGATTGGCACTATATTACTGGGTATCTGACTGGCACTATATTACTTGGCATCTGATTGGCACTATATTAATGGGCATCTGATTGGCACTATATTACTGGGTATCTGATTGGCACTATATTACTGGGCATCTGATTGGCACTATATTACTTGGCATCTGATTGGCACTATATTACTGGGCATATGATTGGCACTATATTACTGGGTATCTGATTGGCACTATATTACTGGGTATCTGACTGGCACTATATTACTTGGCATCTGATTGGCACTATATTACTGGGCATCTGATTGGCACTATATTACTTGGCATCTGATTGGCACTATATTACTGGGCATCTGATTGGCACTATATTACTGGGTATCTGATTGGCACTATATTACTGGGTATCTGATTGGCACTATATTACTTGGCATCTGACTGGCACTATATTACTGGGTATCTGACTGGCACTATATTACTTGGCATCTGATTGGCACTATATTACTTGGCATCTGATTGGCACTATATTACTGGGTATCTGATTGGCATTATATTACTGGGTATCTGACTGGCACTATATTACTTGGCATCTGATTGGCACAATATTACTGGGCATCTGATTGGCACTATATTACTGGGTATCTGACTGGCAATATATTACTTGGCATCTGATTGGCACTATATTACTGGGCATCTGATTGGCACTATATTACTGGGTATCTGATTGGCACTATATTACTGGGTATCTGATTGGCACTATATTACTTGGCATCTGACTGGCACTATATTACTGGGCATCTGATTGGCACTATATTACTGGGCATCTGATTGGCACTATATTACTGGGTATCTGATTGGCACTATATTATTTGGCATCTGATTGGCACTATATTACTGGGCATCTGATTGGCACTATATTACTGGGTATCTGATTGGCACTATATTACTGGGCATCTGATTGGCACTATATTACTGGGCTCTGGCTGGCACAATATTACTGGGCTCTGACTGGCACAATACTGGGCTCTGGCTGGCACAATATTACAGGCATCTGACTGGCATAATATTACAGGCATCTGACTGGCACAATATTACAGGCATCTGACTGGCACAATATTCCTGGCCTCTGACTGCACACTATTACAGGCATCTGACTGGCATAATATTACAGGCATCTGACTGGCATTATATTACAGGCATCTGGCTGGCACTATATTACTGGGCATCTGGCTGGCACAATATTACTGGGCATCTGGCTGGTACAATATTACTGGGCATCTGGCTGGCACAATATTACTGGCCTCTGACTGCACACTATTACAGGCATCTGACTGGCATAATATTACAGGCATCTGACAGGCACCATATTCCTGGGCTCTGACAGGCACAATATTCCTGGGCTCTGACTGGCACACTATTACAAGCATCTGACTGGCATAATATTACAGGCATCTGACTGGCATAATATTACAGGCATCTGACTGGCACAATATTACAGGCATCTGACTGGCACAATATTCCTGGCCTCTGACTGCACACTATTACAGGCATCTGACTGGCATAATATTACAGGCATCTGACTGGCATTATATTACAGGCATCTGGCTGGCACTATATTACTGGGCATCTGGCTGGCACAATATTACTGGGCATCTGGCTGGTACAATATTACTGGGCATCTGGCTGGCACAATATTACTGGCCTCTGACTGCACACTATTACAGGCATCTGACTGGCATAATATTACAGGCATCTGACAGGCACCATATTCCTGGTCTCTGACAGGCACAATATTCCTGGGCTCTGACTGGCACACTATTACAAGCATCTGACTGGCATAATATTACAGGCATCTGACTGGCATAATATTACAGGCATCTGACTGGCACAATATTACAGGCATCTGACTGGCACAATATTCCTGGCCTCTGACTGCACACTATTACAGGCATCTGACTGGCATAATATTACAGGCATCTGACAGGCACCATATTCCTGGGCTCTGACAGGCACAATATTCCTGGTATCTGACTGGCACAATATTATTGGTATCTGACTGGCACAATATTATTGGTATCTGACTGGCACAATATTACTGGTATCTGACTGGCACATTATTACTGGGCTCTGACTGGCACAATATTGCAGGCATCTGACTGGCACAATATTGCAGGCATCTGACTGGCACAATATTACTGGGCTCTGACTGGCACAATATTACTGGCATCCGAAAGTTACAATATTACTGGCATCTGAATGGCACAACAATTATGGCATATGTGTGTGTGTGTGGGGGTGGGGGGGTAACATTGCGATGGATGGCGGGATTGCATGCAGGGGAGGGGGCAGGGTCCATGGGGCCCAAGCAAATGCTTGCCCAGGGTCCAATCACTATTAAAGACGGCCCTGCCTCCGTGCTGCACTGCCGTCTGCCGCCCGAGTTTGTCTCCTAATCCGATCCTTCACTATGCGAGCGGAAGCGCCGCATAGTGAAGGACGGACTTTCTCCTCCCTCAGACCTCCCCTGTAATGTACGCGTTCGCGTACACGCGTTCCGTGACATCACGCAGAGGCGGAGTCACGGCAACGCAAGGGTGAGGCCCAGCCGCAGTGCCAGAGGAGAGGGTGCAGAGCGGAGCACAGGCACATCGTTTTTTCCCAGGAGGGGTTCTGGGGCGGCCGGCTGGCTGGTAAACTTTAAGTAAGTGTTTTTTTAAGTTAAAAAATGTGAAATGTTTGTTTACATTGCTAAATGCTTAATTAATAAAAAAAAAGTTTTAATACAGTTTTTAAATGTTTGTTTATATTGATAATTATATGAATGCGGGTCTGTATGTAAGTATGCAGAGTGCATTTGTGTATGTGTGTGTGTGTGTATAGATATATAGATAGATATATATCTATCTATATATCTATACACACACACGTGTGCGGCGTGTGTGTTTGTGCTTTAGGGTGCACACCCTAATGCAATAGGCTGCGCACGCCTATGCACACACACGTGTGCGGCGTGTATGTTTGTGCTTTAGGGTGCACACCCTAATGCAATAGGCTGCGCACGCCTATGTCCCTCCTGTGGACCTTATCCGGAAACTGGCCACTCGTATAGTCCGTTCCATAAAATAAATTAACTGACCATTCTTAAACGCTGCAACAACTCAGTGTGGCAGTACTCACTGTGGAAAAGGCTCATCCAATGAGCTGCATGAGCTTACTGCTGATTAGCACATAGCAATTGGTTGTTGAACTCCTCCTCGATGTTGTCCTGCCTCGTCTCCCTTCCGAGCGATTGCAGTGTAAGAAATATAGGGTGCCTTTATAAAAAATGTTATTTTATATCTAATACATAGATATCTGCTTTTGGTGGGGTGGGCGTGTAATTAGGTTTCACAATGAAAGGTCATTTGCACACAGAAGAGGTTGCAAACAAGGCTACAGAGATGACTTCTTTAGATTGTGGGAAAAGCCTTTCACAGTTATTCCCAGTTCTTACTTGCTTACAGATAGGTGTGACAAAAGGGCTTGCATTTATTACATACACCATAAGTCTCCAAACTGGGTTGAACTGGTTCTTTTATCTCTATGGGAGGTATCTTGGAGGGATTTTGGGATACTTAATTGAGTGAACCACTTTTGCTAGTGAGTCTTGTCTGTTCCTGTGTGAGGAGGGAGGGCTAGTCTTGTATGTTCCTGGCGTGAGGAGAAGACATCCAGCAAAAGACCCAAGTTGAAGGCACAAGAAGATATGCAATTAATTATAAGTATACCTATTTCCGTTACCTGTTGATTATGAACCAGTTATGTGTAATGTGTACACTGTGTATTTCCTGTATAACCTGTGACAGTATTTCAATTTAATAACAATATACCTTTTTATATACACTTGTCTCTGTGCTTCATTCCTCACACATTCCCTAAAAGAATAACCCCTGTAGGAGGGTGTAATCATTTCTTACACCAGCATACACTTAAAGCCCAGCATACAGGTCTGCATCCATGTCAAAGTGCTCCACCTCCGTGAGTCAGGCCAGTTTGGAAGATTGCCAGTTAAAGGGAAATCCCCAAATACTTAGGTCACTCCCAAATGCTGCAAAGCTTAGCAGTCATATTATCAAAAATATTCAATTTTTCAATACTTCAACTGATAAATGTTGTTCAAATGCACACTTTAACGCCAACACGCATTACACCGCCAAAAATACAGGCTTCCTCTCGGGCCCAGAAGTTAGATTTTAGATGGGACCCATATGTTAGACGAGGCCCAGAAGTTAGATGGGGCCATGGGCGTCCGCAGGGGGGGGGGCAAGGGGGGGCGATTGCCCCCCCTGGATTTTTGCATTTCCCCTTTTTTTTAATTATTATTATTTTTTTTCTCAGTATGTAGCCTCTAGTTGTCCCTAGGGGACTGCACACCAGTTGCTGGGGTAGGAGGTGACACCCAAAGCTGTTGCTCTCTGCAACTCTGCTTGCTGTAATACTGGTCTCCCATCCACATTGGTGCAGGTCTCTGCAGCTGTCAGTCATGCTGCATGGAGAGCCAATGACATGGGTGCCCAGGGATATGAAGTTATAGCCCGCCCCTCAGCCCTCCCATGTGGCAGCATGACTGACAGAAGAGAGCCTGCAGGGGAAGATACTCAGGGACCACAGCTGAGCCTCTGTAACAGGTAGGAAGAGCTAATAATAGCTTTAAGGTACATGGCAGAGTGGGGTAAATCCAAGGAGGTCCCTCCCATTTCCCTGAGGTCTCCATTTGTCGCGTCTGAGCAGCTCTTCTGACCAGGCTCTGCTCACATCAACATGGTGACAAGTGGATGGGGCAGAAAAGATAATGGATGATAAAATGATGTGATAGATGGAAGCAGATTGCAAATAAAATGGGATAACATGGGGCAGAAAAGATAATAGAGGATGAAAAGAGGTGATTGGAGCAGAATACAGACAAAATTGTGACATGGGGCAGAAAAGATAAAATGTAGGTGAAAAGAGGTCACTGACATGGAGGAATAAAACATATAAAATGATGGGGAAAGAGATGGCAAACATGGAGGAATAAAACATATAGAAGAGGGGGAAAGAGATAAAGAAATGTCATGGATTTAGGAATTTGGGTGTTTAGGGAATCTGTTGCTTTGTGTTTATATTGTGTGCTATAGTGTTGTATCTGGTGCTGTGGGGTTATATTGTGTGCTATAGTGTTGTATCTGATGCTGTGGGGTTATATTGTGTGCTATAGTGTTGTATCTGTTGCTGTATGCTGATATTGTGTGCTATAGTGTTGTGTCTGGGGCTGTTGGGTTATATTGTGTGCTATAGTGTTGTGTCTGGTGCTGTGGGGTTATATTGTGTGCTATAGTGTTGTATCTGGTGCTGTGGAGTTATATTGTGTGCTATAGTGTTGTATCTGGTGCTGTTGGGTTATATTGTGTGCTATAGTGTTGTGTCTGGTGCTGTTGGGTTATATTGTGTGCTATAGTGTTGTGTCTGGTGCTGTGGGGTTATATTGTGTGCTATAGTGTTGTGTCTGGTGCTGTGGGGTTATATTGTGTGCTATAGTGTTGTATCTGGTGCTGTTGGGTTACATTGTGTGCTATAGTGTTGTATCTGGTGCTGTTGGGTTACATTGTGTGCTATAGTGTTGGATCTGGCGCTGTGGGGTTATATTGTGTGCTATAGTGTTGTATCTGGTGCTGTGGGGTTATATTGTGTGCTATGGTGTTGTGGCTGGTGCTGAGAGGTTATATTGTGTGCTATGGTGTTGTATCTGGTGCTGTGGGGTTATATTGTGTGCTATGGTGTTGTATCTGGTGCTGTGGGGTTATATTGTGTGCTATAGTGTTGGATCTGGTGCTATGGGGTTATATTGTGTGCTATAGTGTTGTATCTGGTGCTGTGGAGTTATATTGTGTGCTACAGTGTTGTATCTGGTGCTGTGGAGTTATATTGTGTGCTATAGTGTTGTATCTGGTGCTGTGGGGTTATATTGTGTGCTATAGTGTTGTGTCTGGTGCTATGGGGTTATATTGTGTGCTATAGTGTTGTATCTGGTGCTGTGGGGTTATATTGTGTGCTATAGTGTTGTATCTGGTGCTGTGGGGTTATATTGTGTGCTATAGTGTTGTGTCTGGTGCTGTGGGGTTATATTGTGTGCTATAGTGTTGTGTCTGGTGCTGAGAGGTTATATTGTGTGCTATAGTGTTGTATCTGGTGCTATGGGGTTTATCTTTGCTATGTTGTTGTATCTGTTGCTGTGGAGTTTCAGCTAGAGCTCTGGATATTTATCTGGTGCTGTGGTTTATATATTGTGTCATGGGTTTTTAGCTGGTACTGTGGGTTAATATCTGGTGTTGTGGGTCTATATCTGGCACAGTGGATTTATATTTGGTGCAGTGAGACTATATCTAGTGTGGTTGGTTTATATCTGGTGCTGTGGATCTATATTTGGTGTAGTGAGGCTATATCTAGTGTGGTTGGTTTATATCTGGTGCTGTGGATCTATATTTGGTGCAGTGAGGCTATATCTAGTGTGGTTGGTTTATATCTGGTGCTGTGGATGTATATTTGGTGCAGTGGCTATATCTAGTGTGGTTGGTTTATATCTGGTGCTGTGGATCTGTATCTGGTGCAGGCTTTATCAACCCTTTGTATGCCTTCACTGATAATGACAAAGCTCCTCCACTTCATAACAACTTGTCAAAAAGAGGCGCGGAGCAGAAAGGATGACGGTAAAATTATGCCCCCCCCCCGAAAAAATTTCTGCGGATGCCCATGGATGGGGCTCAGAAGTTAGATGTTAGATGGGGCCCCGAAGAAGCCTGTCCTTTTTGGAGGTGAAACGCGTGTTAGCATTAAAGTGTGCACATGCACTACTTTTTTATGGACTACTATGTCCATAATAGCCAAATTCAACATGAAATGAGCCTCTATCATAGCATAGAAGTCTATGGGGGTGATAGATGCTGTTTTTGGTTTGGTGTATTTCAGTCTGCTTCATGGTTCAAAAGCATTCGGTATGTAATCGGCCCTGATTGCCGAATTGCAAGGTTATTTGAGGTCACATCAGGGCATATTGTATATCTCAAAATTTGGCTTCCGATATGACCCCTGATCTACTATGAATCTTTCCGAACTTGGGCTAATTCATTTGGGCCTGAAGTTCGGCATATACTGTGTAAACCCTTAAAATGTATTTATACAGTGCCAATAATTTACGTAGCACTAGGTACAGAGCATAGAGGGTGACTACATACTAAGTTAGACAAACAAGAACAGACTGATACATGAGGTAGAGAGCCCTACTTATAATATAGAGATAATGGGGGACATGAGTGAAAAGGTCAAAGCGAAGGTGGTGGTAGTAATGGTATTCTGGATGCTTGGTGCTAGGTGAGTTTGGCCAGAGATTAATTATGTGTGTTCTAGTTGTATGAGTTGTAAGCTTTCTATTCTTAACAGTGTTTGAGGACAGTGAGAGCTAGGTGGGATTGGCTAGAGGCTAAATAACAGGTATTCTAGTGGGCCCTTCCTTAAAGAGGAACCTAGGTAGAAGTTACTATGTGTCTAAGAAACTGGCCTCGTTCAAAATCTGCATCAAATGAAGCATGCAGATTTCAATGGTGAATATAATGGAAAATAAACCCAGCACCCAGATTGCACTCAGAATTTACTCCAGCACCCAGGACTTGTCCCAGCACCCAGATTTGCATTTGGGACCTGCCTCATCACCCAGGTTTGCACTCAGGACTTTTTCTCTCACCCTGCTGCTGCCGTTGCCTTGTGCTAACCGAGCATGTGGATGTCACGTGACACATGAAGCTCAGATTATTCAGTAGTGCTTGGGGGTGGAGCAGTCTCCTCGTGCTGCGCTACCAGGCAGGAAAAAAATTATGACATTTTGGAAAATGCTATGCATGCTTCCAACTTTGTGGGAACAGTTTGGGGAAGGCCCTTTTCTATTCCAGCATGACTGTGCCCTAACGCACAAAGCAGGGTCCATAAAAACATGGGTGGATGAGTTTGGTGTTGTTTGAACTTGACTAGCCCATACAGAGCCCTGACAGTAACCACATCGTACACCTTTGGGCTGGGCCGCCATCAGAAATTTCAGGGCCCCTTACTGAAAAAATGTTGTCACCCCCCCCCCCCCCCCCCAATATCTGATAATACCCTCCTACCCTCCCAAAGTAATTTTTCCAGGTTTTTGGATATCATGCCAATGATTTAAATACACCCCAGGACATGTCCCATCATCTGTATTGCACATCCAGGATTTGCTGCTGCCCCATTACCCGCATTGCACATCCAAGACTAAATCTTAATCAGTGTTAGTTTATCCATTAATATGCCACTGATAATTTGTCCATTAATACGCTACTGACAATTTGTCCATTAATATGCCACTGATAATTTGCTCATTAATTTTCCACTGATAATTTGTCCATTAATATGTCACTGATAATTTGCCCAGTAATAGCCACTTATAATTGGCCCATTAATAGCCACTGATAATTTGCTCATTAATAGCCACTGATAATTTGCTCATTAATAGCCACTGATAATTTGCTCATTAATAGCCACTGATAATTTGCTCATTAATATGCCACTGATAATTTGACCATTAATAGACAGTGATAATTTGCCCATTAATATGCCACAGCCATTTTGACCAATACACCCCCCCCCCCTCCTCCCCCCTTCCGCAGTACTTACTTACTTACTCCTGCTCTCTCCACCGATGGTTTACAGCCACCGGAAATGACCTACCATCATTTCCGGCAGCTGAGACAATAGCCATGTCCGCATTCTCCTGGATGTAGACTGCCGGCTGCTGCCTGATTGTGACTGCATCCATGTGAGACAGTCACCTGAGCAGCGGGGCCCACAGGGCCACTGCTTTGGGACACCAGGAATTAATTATTTTTTTTACAAGTTTTTGTTGTAAGGGGCTGGAGACGTGTGTCTCGCTCGTCACGCGCTGATGGCGACCCTGCCTTTTGGATGAACTGGAATGGCGATTGCAAACCAGGCATTCTTGTTCAACATCAGTGCCTGACCAAATGCTCTGGATAAATGGGCAAAAAATTCCTGTAGAAAAACTACAAAATCTGGTGAAAAGCCTTCCCAGAAGATTGGAAGCTATTATAGCTGCAAAAGAAAGACCAACTACATATTAATATCTGTATTAAGAATGAGATGTCATAAAAGTTCCTGTTGGTGTAATGGTCAGGTGTCCCAATACATTTTTCTATATAGTGTATGGAACATACACTCATTTTTACTTTAAAACAATTTACAGTTCTGCTGCAGTTTTACATTGAAAATAATGTTACCGAGGCCTTGAAATTCAATGACATTCAATAAGGAGGGCTTGATTTGTAAAATATCTATTACACTTTATTTTGGAGACAGGAAGAGTTAAAGAAAATAGGTGATCAGACATCTGTTTATTTATGATTACGTTACATGATGCAGTACTTAGCTAAACAATTTGGGACACTGTAGGTGGAATTGCACCTTTAACAGTGTAACTATCACTCCATGGACTGTTATCAATAAGTGGACTGTGCTCACTGCTGTCATAAAGATTATACGATTCATTGTAAAGGTCTATAAATATGAACTATATACTATTGATTGTGTTGAATAAACATACCTCATGGTTGAGATCTTCTGGAGCTTAGTTTAATGAGTTTGTAAGGCATCTTCCTATGCATATAACACAAAACCTACACATAATAAAACACACAGACACAGATATGTTAAAGAAAATGCTGTGGTCTTTCATTTAGTTTACAAACATATTGCAACAATAACTTTTTTAATCACTTTAGAATTCACCTAACTTGTAACCAAACATCTCCGGTCTTTAAACCCCCAAAGAGTTAACTCATGACTAACCAGAATTTACACATTTCTATAACCAATCCCAGCTAGCCCACTCCCTCTTTAACAGGACGGACTAGAGCACTGAAAAAATATTTCCGCTTTCAGTGCTCCAGTGGTATTGTCATGATGCATCAATGTTGAAGCATCGTGCAATACTAAAAATAAAACCTTTCTCGGCGTTTTGATTGCTCCGGGCAAGCAAAACCAGCATATGAAGCGAATGTAATCACTTCCTGTGGCTCTGTAAGTGATGCTGACTCACCTCTTCTAAGGGCAAGAGCACAGGAAGCAGGAAGTATCTGGTTCCTGTGCTCTTTTGCCTCATCACAGAGGCAATCTGTAACTGCCAGGCAGACTGGCACGCAGTGAACACTTTGGATCTGCCTCCCTCTCCTCAAATTTTTTTTTAAAGAGGGAGAGAGACAGATCAAAGTAGTAAAAATAAGTTACAATAAAATAAAATAAAACAATAAAAAAAATTGAGACCCAATGGCTTTTATAAAAGCCATTCCTTGCATTTAACCTCTTCCCTGCCATTGATCACGCGTAAGCAGTGATCTTGTACATCAGTGCATTTTTTGCTGTTTGTGCATTTTTTAGGGGTTTATTGTTTTTTCCTTTCATCTATTACAGTACTACAAAGGCTCTTATAAGAGCTATTAACCCCTTCCTTGCCATAGATCACTGCTTACGCAATGATATTGACGCCTAAGCAATTTTGATCTGTATGCATATTTTTTGATTTTTTTTAAAGCTGTCTGAGCGCATGTATAACAGTCAGTAACAGCAAATTAGTGGCAAAGGCGGTTTGGTGATTGCTCAGATGAGCATAACTATTTGCCTGGTCAGATCAATATTTGTGAATATTGATCTGACCAATTTGGATCTGCCTCCCTCTCCAACCTTACATTTTTGTAAAGGAAAGAGACAGATTAGTATTAGTGTTAACATAAAATTATATAAAATTGTCAGGTTTTATGAAACCCCTTCCCTGCCATGGATCACTGTATAAGCAGTCATCTTGAACAGCAACACCTTTTTTTTGCTGTCTGCATTTTTTAGGGTTTCAATTCTTTGTACTGTAATACATTACAGTACTACATAGGCTCTTCTAAGAGCTAATAACCCCCGGCCTCCAGCTCAAACTGAAATGCGCTCCTCACAAATGTGACCTTTTACCACCCAAACAACCCAACACACCTATACATGGATGGTATCACTGTACTCAGGAGATGTTGCTGAACAAATTCATGCCTGAAGTACAATGTATGTGGAAACAAACCTCAAAACGATTGCTAACCAAAACTTTGACAAAGGCTTTCAGTAGAATTATCCATTGGAAAAATGGAAATGGTGGTATTTTAATACTTAGTAGCATCACTTTCACTTTAATCACTTTAATTTTTGACATTCAAAATCCCCCTGTTGTATTATACTGACACACATCACTTATTAATCAACATAGAAGATCCATTTCTTCCTTCCTCAGGATTTATCACATTTTTTTATTTTATTCTTTTATAAACACTAGGCTTCCACAGCAGACTAAAGAGTTAGATATAGAGGAGGAAGATATTCACTAGTGATACACTAAAGAAATATGATCTTGGTCTTTTGATATTTAAAGAGGGAGGGGAAAAAAAGAAAGAAAAACATATATATTTTTTTCTGTTTATCACTAATTTATATTATCTACTAACTAATTTAGAATATATTTTTCGTTCAAGATTTACCATTTTCAAGGTAAACATTAGGCACTTATAGCTGAGGCAAAGTTAGATATAATAATCCCCTGCTGTATTTTACTTATGTATATTTCTATTACTATTATTTAGCATCTATGATTTATCAGTAGCTTCTTCTTTTTTCTTTCCTACAACTGAGAGGAAAAGAGAAGAGATTAGTTGACACTACTAGTTACTTAGAGCGGGCATATTCACAATGTTATGGTATGGGTCCCTGATCTGACTCATCCACTGAGAAGCAAACAACTAAGACAAAATAATAGGATGGGAGACAAGAAGTAGGAAGCTCCTTGAAAGTGGAGCATAGAGGATGACTAGGAAAGAGATAGGTGGGAGAGAAGCAGGGGGGGAGGGTGGGAGTAGAATGGAACGAGGAAGAGGAAAGGAAAAGAAAAAAGGACAAGCTCATATCCCTAGACTAATAAACAAACTAATAAACAAACTTATATAAACAGGGCAGAACAACAAATCTCACACATAGATATAACAGACTTCACACTCGACGTACTCCGCATTTGGCACAATTTTTGGTGTACCCTTTTTGTTCCTGCGGTGGTGGGACACTTGGTCGGGCATAGTTTTTATAACATACCTGACCTTAGAATGGAAGTTTATGTGTGGATGGGACCGTGTGAACGTAGTTTGATCTGCCCAGTGGTGCTCCGACGTGGAGGAAGGAGGAATCTAGATGGCTGGGATGTCGCTTAGATTATTTTCTCTCTCACCACAAAAAAGAGGTAACCTCTATAATACTTTGACCAACAACAAAATAGACATAGCACACTTCCAGGAAACCCACTGGTCGGCTCCACATAATAACCTCTGGAAATACAGCACATATCCTCATGTATATACTTCCAACCTGATTGGGGGAAAGAAAAAGAGAGGGGTTGCTTTTGAAATTTGAGTTAGAATACGAAGAAGCGGATAATAAAGCGAGATACCTGATACTAATCGTTAAAATTAACTATGTTTCATATACCCTACTTAACAAATATGCCCCCAACCAGATATCAGCACCATTTTTTGACAAAATAATGGAAAAGAGAGATAAAAAACAAAAAGGAATCCTAATTATGCGTGGAGATCTGAAAAGTGTAGTCAACCCTAGACTTGATCGCAGGCCACACAACGCGACAGGGAAAAACAAAAACACAATTTTACAAACGTTCTTGGAAAAAAATTCTCTTTATGACTGTTGGAGAGTGACACACCCAAAAGAAAGAAACTACACTTTTTACTCCAACTTACATCAAACATACTCTAGGATCGACTACTTTCTGGCCAGATCTCAATCCTTGGAATTAATTAAGAGCTTTAAAATAGGATCAATAACGTGGTCAGACCATGCCCCCCTTGTTATGGAAATAATTAACAACCCACAGTATATTTCAAGATCTAAATGGAGATTAAATGAATCCCTTCTTAACTCAAAAAATCACATTAAAAACTGAAGAGGCTCCAAAGTTTTTCTTGGTTAATGATAATGGGGAGACCTCATAAATTACCTTGTGGTGTACTTTCAAAGCATACATGAGAGGACTGGTAATTAAATTAGGATCAAGGGTTAAAACTCTAGCCAATCTGTATATTAAACTTGCCAAGCTAGAGAGAAACAAAAAATTAACCCTCAACCCCAAAATTTTTAGCGAGATAAAGCTTTTGAGAACTGAAATCAACCTAAAAAAGCTGGAAAAAATTAATGGTTTTACTTAAACAGAAATGGTATTACACATCCAACAGAATAGTGAAGGCCTTGACAAACAGGCTTAAACATAAAAGAAAATCAGAGAATCCACAAGATAATAGTTGGGGATAAACACCAAAGCAATATCCAGTGCTTTCACATCCTATTACAGAACACTTTACAATATACCGCAGGTTTCAGACCATCAACAAAAGATCGATACATTTTTGGACATTCTAAACCTACCCAAAATCTCTGTAGAGCAAAAACTACTGAACAGTCCTATCTCCCTACTAGAGGTAAATAACACAATAAAAAAAAAAAAACTAAAAACAACGAAATCTCTGGGCCCCAATGGGTTCTCTACCCCTTTGTATTCCAAATTTCAACCCATAGTGTCACCTCTATTACTTAGACTATTTTTAAATATCCCTAAAATTGGAATTCTACCAGAAGAATTGCTACAGGCAATGATCACACCAATTTTAAGACAGGGAAGGACCCAAAATGTACATCCAATTACAGGCCCATCTCTCTTATAAACCTTGACACTAAGTTATATTCTAAGATCCTAGCGGAGAGACTGATGCTTGTAATTCCATCTCTCATACATCTGGATCAGACAGGGTCAGAAGCACCGCGGACTATACGAGGAAAATACTTAACCTAATACATAAATCCAGATACCAAAATCTCAAAGTAGCCTTCTTGGCACTAGATAGTAGACTAGCAATTTATAGAAGCTGTATTATATAAATATGACATAGGGGGTCTCTTCAGAGACTACACTATGTCACTATATTCGAATCCCACAGCAAAAGTCACAGGGCCAATGATAGACTCTGAATGGTTCCATATTAATAACGGCACCTTCTAGGGATGTCCTTTAGCTCCTATGCTATATATACTAAGTATAGAACCCCTGGCGGAGGCCATACGGCAAATAAAGCAAGATATTGGGTATGGTACAGACTTTTATAAGATTTCTCTTTATGCCGACGACGTCCTCCTGTCCCTGTCAAACTCTCTCTGCTCAATTCCAGCTTTGTTCAATGTGATCGCTGAATACGGAACATGTTCTAACTATAAAATATATATTTTTTTAAACTCAAATCATAACCACACCACTTACGCAGGCAGCGCTTGAAGCATTAAGTTCCACAGGTGATCTAAACTGGTAAGGGCAAAAAATGGACTACCTGGGAATAAAAATCGTTAACGATATAAACAAGATGGTAAGCTCCAATTATAACACACTAATTACAGAACCAACAGAACAAATGGAAGGGTCTGGACATCTCCTGGTTGGGAAGAATAAATGTCATCAACGCCTATATACTTCCAAAGATATTGTATTTATTCAGGCTTATACCATTGAGAGATAATAAAACAGTGAACTGGATGAGCAAACCCAAAATATGTGCTGCAAATCACAATATAGTGAATAATATAAAACACGTGTCCACCTGACACCGGCAGCTGTAACAAATAGCAACAGACAGCTTCAAAAACTGTGCAAATGGAAACAAGCAAAAAGTGTAGTCTCAGCGCACAGTGTCTGGACACTTCAATAGATCAATCAGTGATATGTGACAAAAACGTGAAAAAATGATAATAAATCTTTCGTGAGGAAAAAAGTGGACCAACAAAAAAAAATGCACTTATACAATGAAACACAATAGTGCAATATAAACGTGTAAATACTTATAATGGAAGATGTAGTCCTTAAGGTAAACCTGTGAAAATATAAATGAAATACACAATGGTGCAGAATGTATAGTACTGTAGATTAGCACTTCTATTAGTGAAGAAATCCACTCACAAGATGAGCTCCTAACTACATAGGAGCTTGGTACAGGTGAGTGTATATATATACATATATACTTGCCCCCTCCACGGATGGTAACTTTCAGATTTCAGTGATGACACAGATGATCAGTGTTTCGTAGAAAAAGATCTTTTAATCCGAATGAGGCAAGAAAAAATGTGAACAAAAAAACACTTGGAGAGAAAAAGAGTCCTGTTTTGACGTTAGCTCCGTGCGCCTCGGTGCCTCGTCTGGACTTCCTGGTTCAATCAAACCCCGCTGGTACGGTAGCTCTCAGTGTTCAGAATAGCCCAACGCGTTTCGTCCAGTCTCGGACTTCATCAGGGGAAAATGTCAATGTTAGCAATGTGTTCGGTTTATATACCTTTCCACATCGTTCGCATTAACACTTAATACGAACGTTTTCTCCTTATGTAAAACCGAAAGTATTTCGTCTATGCAGTTCCCATTCGGCTTATGAAAAAACCGAACAGCCTTCAAAAAACGAAAGTCTTTCTGTGTTGTTTCCAGTTCGGTTTAACTAGTTCGTATAATACATAGTAATAAGAACTTCGAACTTGTGTATTTCGTTCTAATGCAAGTCCCCAGCGTAGTATTCACATGACTCCTCCGTTCCATTCATTAAAAAGAAACATGATTGCAATTTATTATAAAAGCCCATATTCATTCCGAATGGATGATGGGGTGCATTTAAAAATATATATATTTTATTACTGCATGATAGCCTCTATAAAATTAGAAAAGGATAATATATATAAAAAATATATATAATATATATATATAAAATATACAAAAAATACAAAAATATATAATGATATATATATGAATACACACATAAAAACATACATAAAGAATATAAATATAAAAACATATATGTTGAGAAACGCATACCCTCTGTTTCTACAACATATTTGATGAAGAAATATATCTCAGCCATACATACAAATAAATAAATGTAAAATAACGGTGGATGGATACACTGTAATGGAGACAAAAAAGAAATGTGGCTGAATACACCAGATGTGCATGATATTGTTGCGTATAGTGTATTGTAAAAGCCGAATAAACTATAAAAATGCCTTCAATTCAAAATCCAGGTTTATACCATCCGGATTTAGGGTATGTAGATTATAGATCCAGAAAGCTTCTCTTTGGAGGAGCTTCCTTGACCTGTCTCCCCTCTTCCAAGTCATGGGAATGGATTCTATTCCCATGAACTTAACTCCTTCAAGGCCCCCCTTTGGACAATTATGGCAATGATTTGGGAGGCTGTATTTGAATCGATCACAATCTTTTCCCATTAATCCAAAATGCTCTAATATTCTAACTTTTAAGGGTCTTTTAGTTTGTCCCACGTATTGGGCCCCACATCCACATTCCACAAGGTAAATGACAAATGTGGTGTTGCAATTGATAAAGCTCTTAACTTCAAAAGTTTTTCCCGTGCTGTTAGATTTAAATTCAACGGTTTTCCTAATTTGATTGCTGCATGCCTTGCAATTTCCACACTTGAAAAAGCCATTTATCTTGTTGTTTTTTAGCCAGCTTGACCCATCTTTTTTAGGAATCTTTTTAATGATGCTCGGTGCTAGTTCTGATTTTAGATTCGGAGCTTTCCTAAAAATTACAGTGGGTTTGTTCCCAATAATGGGGGCAAGGATCTCATCTCCCTGGATCACATTCCAGTGTTTACATAGAATTCTCTTGATTTGCGGTGCTGCTACATTATACTCAGAGATAAAAGATACTCCAAAATCTTTATTTTCCATCTTATTTTTTGTTGTTGGTTTTAGGATTTCCTCCCTATTTAGTAATTCGACTTCTTGTTCTACTTTAGCTAGGTCTTTTGCTTTGTAGTTTTTTTGTCTGAACCTATCCTTGAGAGTCTGGGTTTGTTCTCTGAATACCTCTATGTCGCTGCAATTTCTTCTTATTCTTCTGAATTGTCCTTTGGGTATATTGTTTAACCATTGAGGATGGTGGCAACTTCTCTTATCAATATAGTTATTGCTATCCACTTTTTTAAAAAAGGTCTTAGTTTTCAGGGAGCTATTCTCTACATAGAGATTTAGATCCAAAAAGTCAATAGTCTCCTTACTGTGTATGAAAGTAAAAGTCAAATTATAATCATTATTATTCAAATATGTTTTGAAGAGTGACAGGTTGTCCTCCGTCCCTCTCCAGATAAAAATGACATCATCTATGTATCTTCTCCATAGGACCAGGTCAGCGCCGAAGGGATTACTTTCCCCCAAGTATTGCGTCTCCCATTGACCCATGAACAAATTGGCATAACTCGGCGCAAACCTGGTCCCCATGGCTGTACCACATTTTTGTAGATAGAATGCCTATAAAGTCTATCAAAAATGCCTATCAAAGTAAAAATAGTTGTATTTTAAAATGAACTCAATAGCCTCCAGGAGAAATTTGGATTGATTTAAATCCATTTTATTGTCTTTATCTAAAATTTGTTTGATGGCCTCCACTCCTTTAGAGTGGTCTATAGATGTATATAAAGCTGATACATCAGCTGTGACCAAAGTGAAATCAGATTCCCAGGAAATATCATTGAGTGAGTTGATTATATCTGTGCTGTCTTTGATATAAGATGGAATCTGTACCACATATTTCTGCAAAAACATGTCCACATAATGTGAGAGATTGCAGGACATAGACTCAATGCCCGAAATGATTGGACGACCTGGGGGATTTTCTATACATTTGTGGATTTTAGGCAAAAAGTAGAAGTATGGAACCACTGGATTGGGTACAGATAGGAATTCATGTTCCTGTTTATTTAAAATCCCCTGTTCTTTACCTTTATCGACTAAATTCCTTAGCACTATCTGGAATTTAAGGGTAGGGTCCCCCTGTAACTTCTGATATGTGTTAGTGTCTCCTAAGAGTCGATTAGCCTCATTTAAATAGCCTTCCCTATTCATCACAACTACCCCACCTCCCTTGTCAGCCGATCTGATGATGATATTGGGGTTGTCTTTGATTTCTTTTAGAGCCTTTTTTTCTTTTAGAGAGAGATTGTGATGTTTTTTAATTTTAGTGAGATCCAGGGACTCAAGATCTTTGAGAACTAATTTTTTTATAGACATCCAAATTGGTGCCACTTTGAACAATAGGGACAAAAGAAGATTTATCTCTTAAATTGGTGTGATTGATTTTTGATTGGGAGTCTTCCTTTGTTGGAGGATTATTGCCCTCCGATCTTTGGGTGTGGTCTTTGTCATTATTTCTTGCAAAAAGTCTCTTAATTGCCAATTTCCTTATAAATTTCTGAGCGTCCACGAATAAATTGAACTTATTTGGTACTTTAGTGGGGGCAAAAGTTAAACCCTTATTTAGGACTTTTTCTTGGTCCCCCGTGAGTTTCAATCCACTTATATTGAAAATACTCATATTTATGTTCTGTTTATTTTTTAATGGTCTCTGTCCTCTATGTCCTCGTCTGGTCCGTACTCCCACCTTTTTCTTTTTGTTGCGTCTTTTGTTTTTAAGTTTAAAGGTTGGTTTTCGATTTTTGACCCTCTTTTGGGGGAGTTTGCTCTTATACTCGATTTCAATCTCTCTGGGGAGGATGGACCTATCTCTAAAAAATCTTTCTTATTTGTGAAATCTCTTGGTCTCCTTTCTGAGAGATTCCATCTTTCTCTAACTGGACTCCTATCATTATACCTGGTATATCTCCTATAATTGCCATCTTGGTCACCCGGACTTCTCTCATATCTCCTATATGGGGATCTGGTTTTCCTTATTCCCCGTAAATTTGTGAGAGATAGCGAGGATTATAAAAGAGGAGTCCAAAGAGAATGGAAAAAGAGATCCACAGAGATTTCCCATCAGAATACATATGAGGATAGGAGATACAGAGATCCACAGAGAAGGGAAGAAAGGGCACCCAAAACTTATCCTCACATTAAAGGACATCTCTTTAATTCCAGACTGGACTCTAACTACAGGTATAGAGATGATTCCAGAAACAAAACGAGAGAATGGGGGGGAATAAGGAAAACCAGATCCCCATATAGGAGATATGAGAGAAGTCCGGGTGACCAAGATGGCAATTATAGGAGATATACCAGGTATAATGATAGGAGTCCAGTTAGAGAAAGATGGAATCTCTCAGAAAGGAGACCAAGAGATTTCACAAATAAGAAAGATTTTTTAGAGATAGGTCCATCCTCCCCAGAGAGAATGAAATCGAGTATAAGAGCAAACTCCCCCAAAAGAGGGTCAAAAATCGAAAACCAACCTTTAAACTTAAAAACAAAAGACGCAACAAAAAGAAAAAGGTGGGAGTACGGACCAGACGAGGACATAGAGGACAGAGACCATTAAAAAATAAACAGAACATAAATATGAGTATTTTCAATATAAGTGGATTGAAACTCACGGGGGACCAAGAAAAAGTCCTAAATAAGGGTTTAACTTTTGCCCCCACTAAAGTACCAAATAAGTTCAATTTATTCGTGGACGCTCAGAAATTTATAAGGAAATTGGCAATTAAGAGACTTTTTGCAAGAAATAATGACAAAGACCACACCCAAAGATCGGAGGGCAATAATCCTCCAACAAAGGAAGACTCCCAATCAAAAATCAATCACACCAATTTAAGAGATAAATCTTCTTTTGTCCCTATTGTTCAAAGTGGCACCAATTTGGATGTCTATAAAAAATGAGTTCTCAAAGATCTTGAGTCCCTGGATCTCACTAAAATGAAAAAACATCACAATCTCTCTCTAAAAGAAAAAAAGGCTCTAAAAGAAATCAAAGACAACCCCAATATCATCATCAGATCGGCTGACAAGGGAGGTGGGGTAGTTGTGATGAATAGGGAAGGCTATTTAAATGAGGCTAATCGACTCTTAGGAGACACTAACACATATCAGAAGTTACAGGGGGACCCTACCCTTAAATTCCAGATAGTGCTAAGGAATTTAGTCGATAAAGGTAAAGAACAGGGGATTTTAAATAAACAGGAACATGAATTCCTATCTGTACCCAATCCAGTGGTTCCATACTTCTACTTTTTGCCTAAAATCCACAAATGTATAGAAAATCCCCCAGGTCGTCCAATCATTTCGGGCATTGAGTCTATGTCCTGCAATCTCTCACATTATGTGGACATGTTTTTGCAGAAATATGTGGTACAGATTCCATCTTATATCAAAGACAGCACAGATATAATCAACTCACTCAATGATATTTCCTGGGAATCTGATTTCACTTTGGTCACAGCTGATGTATCAGCTTTATATACATCTATAGACCACTCTAAAGGAGTGGAGGCCATCAAACAAATTTTAGATAAAGACAATAAAATGGATTTAAATCAATCCAAATTTCTCCTGGAGGCTATTGAGTTCATTTTAAAATACAACTATTTTTACTTTGAAGAGGCATTCTATCTACAAAAATGTGGTACAGCCATGGGGACCAGGTTTGCGCCGAGTTATGCCAATTTGTTCATGGGTCAATGGGAGACGCAATACTTGGGGGAAAGTAATCCCTTCGGCGCTGACCTGGTCCTATGGAGAAGATACATAGATGATGTCATTTTTATCTGGAGAGGGACGGAGGACAACCTGTCACTCTTCAAAACATATTTGAATAATAATGATTATAATTTGACTTTTACTTTCATACACAGTAAGGAGACTATTGACTTTTTGGATCTAAATCTCTATGTAGAGAATAGCTCCCTGAAAACTAAGACCTTTTTTAAAAAAGTGGATAGCAATAACTATATTGATAAGAGAAGTTGCCACCATCCTCAATGGTTAAACAATATACCCAAAGGACAATTCAGAAGAATAAGAAGAAATTGCAGCGACATAGAGGTATTCAGAGAACAAACCCAGACTCTCAAGGATAGGTTCAGACAAAAAAACTACAAAGCAAAAGACCTAGCTAAAGTAGAACAAGAAGTCGAATTACTAAATAGGGAGGAAATCCTAAAACCAACAACAAAAAATAAGATGGAAAATAAAGATTTTGGAGTATCTTTTATCTCTGAGTATAATGTAGCAGCACCGCAAATCAAGAGAATTCTATGTAAACACTGGAATGTGATCCAGGGAGATGAGATCCTTGCCCCCATTATTGGGAACAAACCCACTGTAATTTTTAGGAAAGCTCCGAATCTAAAATCAGAACTAGCACCGAGCATCATTAAAAAGATTCCTAAAAAAGATGGGTCAAGCTGGCTAAAAAACAACAAGATAAATGGCTTTTTCAAGTGTGGAAATTGCAAGGCATGCAGCAATCAAATTAGGAAAACCGTTGAATTTAAATCTAACAGCACGGGAAAAACTTTTGAAGTTAAGAGCTTTATCAATTGCAACACCACATTTGTCATTTACCTTGTGGAATGTGGATGTGGGGCCCAATACGTGGGACAAACTAAAAGACCCTTAAAAGTTAGAATATTAGAGCATTTTGGATTAATGGGAAAAGATTGTGATCGATTCAAATACAGCCTCCCAAATCATTGCCATAATTGTCCAAAGGGGGGCCTTGAAGGAGTTAAGTTCATGGGAATAGAATCCATTCCCATGACTTGGAAGAGGGGAGACAGGTCAAGGAAGCTCCTCCAAAGAGAAGCTTTCTGGATCTATAATCTACATACCCTAAATCCGGATGGTATAAACCTGGATTTTGAATTGAAGGCATTTTTATAGTTTATTCGGCTTTTACAATACACTATACGCAACAATATCATGCACATCTGGTGTATTCAGCCACATTTCTTTTTTGTCTCCATTACAGTGTATCCATCCACCGTTATTTTACATTTATTTATTTGTATGTATGGCTGAGATATATTTCTTCATCAAATATGTTGTAGAAACAGAGGGTATGCGTTTCTCAACATATATGTTTTTATATTTATATTCTTTATGTATGTTTTTATGTGTGTATTCATATATATATCATTATATATTTTTGTATTTTTTGTATATTTTATATATATATATTATATATATTTTTTATATATATTATCCTTTTCTAATTTTATAGAGGCTATCATGCAGTAATAAAATATATATATTTTTAAATGCACCCCATCATCCATTCGGAATGAATATGGGCTTTTATAATAAATTGCAATCATGTTTCTTTTTAATGAATGGAACGGAGGAGTCATGTGAATACTACGCTGGGGACTTGCATTAGAACGAAATACACAAGTTCGAAGTTCTTATTACTATGTATTATACGAACTAGTTAAACCGAACTGGAAACAACACAGAAAGACTTTCATTTTTTGAAGGCTGTTCGGTTTTTTCATAAGCCGAATGGGAACTGCATAGACGAAATACTTTCGGTTTTACATAAGGAGAAAACGTTCGTATTAAGTGTTAATGCGAACGATGTGGAAAGGTATATAAACCGAACACATTGCTAACATTGACATTTTCCCCTGATGAAGTCCGAGACTGGACGAAACGCGTTGGGCTATTCTGAACACTGAGAGCTACCGTACCAGCGGTTGTTTGATTGAACCAGGAAGTCCAGACAAGGCACCGAGGCGCACGGAGCTAACGTCAAAACAGGACTCTTTTTCTCTCCAAGTGTTTTTTTTGTTCACATTTTTTCTTGCCTCATTCGGATTAAAAGATCTTTTTCTACGAAACACTGATCATCTGTGTCATCACTGAAATCTGAAAGTTACCATCCGTGGAGGGGGCAAGTATATATGTATATATATACACTCACCTGTACCAAGCTCCTATGTAGTTAGGAGCTCATCTTGTGAGTGGATTTCTTCACTAATAGAAGTGCTAATCTACAGTACTATACATTCTGCACCATTGTGTATTTCATTTATATTTTCACAGGTTTACCTTAAGGACTACATCTTCCATTATAAGTATTTACACGTTTATATTGCACTATTGTGTTTCATTGTATAAGTGCATTGTTTTTTGTTGGTCCACTTTTTTCCTCACGAAAGATTTATTATCATTTTTTCACGTTTTTGTCACATAACACTGATTGATCTATTGAAGTGTCCAGACACTGTGCGCTGAGACTACACTTTTTGCTTATACCATTGAGAGTCCAACCCATAATTTTAAATGATCTGCAAAAAGCTTTTGGGAGACTATATCTGTCAAAGCAAAAAAAAAAAAAAAACAAGAATAAGTAATACCATCTTAAAGAAAAGGACCACTAAAGGGGGAGTCTCTTTCCCAGACATCATAAACATACATGAGTCTGCGATGTTTACTCATTTTTTAGCATGGGATAGGAAATCGAACAATCTCCCGATATAGTTCCCCCTAGAACAGACAGAAATCAAAGACCGGGACCTTTTCTTTCTGTTCTGGGCTCACTCTGAAGTACTACAAAGCTTAATAAAGAAACACTCCAATCCATTTATATGTGACACTCTCACTACTATAAACAAATTAAAAAATACATTTAAGATAGGAGACTCTTTATTGCTCTCAACCCCGATTGAGGTGATACAACATTCCCTCACTCATTCATACATACTGATTCATACACTCTCACTACTATAAACAAATTAAAAAATACATTTAAGATAGGAGGTTCTTTATTGCTCTCAACCCCAATGGAGGTGATACAACATTCTATCACAGATATGAGCCTAAAAAGATGGCAACAACAAGGAATAACATACGTAAACGATATAATGAATCAAGATACCATAATGTCATTTCAACAACTAAAAGAACTATATAATCTACCTTTCAGTGAAACTTTTACATATTTAAGAGTCAAGAACTATATCTCACAAAAGAAGATATTACCACCTCATCATATAGAAGACTGGCTAGGAATTCATAAAAAATCAAAACAAATTTCTAAAAACTCTAAACGCTTACAAACTCTAATGCACGACGAAAAAGATACACCCACCTGTAGATGGGAATCTGACCTAAACATCACAAACCCCATAGAGGACTGGGTTAGAGCTTATGCAATGACAAGACAAAGCATTCAGTCAGTCTGATAGAACTATATGTTAAAATTATTAAACAATGATATCTTACCTCAAACAGACTCCATAAGATAAATAAAGCGAACCCAAACATATGGTGGCATTGCAGGGCCCTAGACAAGTTGAAATTAAAAACACAAGACCTTATGGTCGAACTTTTTAAACGTGAGATCGTGCTTTCACCTAAGATGTTTTTGTTACATCTGGACCTTCCGAACATCACAAAAAACAAAAGAACTTATTGATACATATTGGCGAAAATAACAATAGCAAGACATTGGAGGCAGGCAGGTGAGATAGTTTGGAAGGAAGTCCTCACACAAATAGGATTCCAGCACTCAATTGAGAAGGGGTTTTATGGAAGAACTGGGAAACTTAATGAGTTTGGAGAGGTATGGAAACCTTGGGAGGCATATGTTAATACTATAGAATAAGGACTTTTGGTATCTGGAATGAACTTGAGTGGGCCACTAAGATATAATAATCCTCCCCATGGGAAGTCTCCATCTGGGGGCCACAGAGCAGATCCAACTAATGAAAGGAGAGTTACTGCAGTGAATGAAGATGTAATATAGATGACTCTGGCCACATATTCAACCAAACCTGTAAAGGGTCAATCCGTAGGAGATTACATAGAAGAGTAATTCTTTGAAGCATTGGGCAAGAACTGAGGAGACAATAGCCTCTCTGGTTGGCTAGGAGGTGAATTTGTAGGAAGACAAATGGATATGTATATTTGTATAACTTATGAAGATTAAATGTGTTATTTATTGTACTTTTGTACTTTGCATAATACTTTTTTTTTTAAATTACCACCATTTGAAATATCTTAGGATGTCTAGTTTCCAAAAATATATGGTTTGATGGGGTAAAATACATTAGCCGGCTTCAAAAATGTTCCAAATGGAACATGGGCACAGGCTGACTACATGTAAAAATTCCAAGCTGTAAAGGTGCACATCCTAAAACCTATGCAAACCTATGCATGTACTCAGGAGATGTTGCTGAACCCAAATTTAGGTGTTGGTTGGCAGTGTCAAATACCAGAAGCTGAAAATTCATGCCTGAACTACAATGTGTGTGGGGAAAAAAATGACTTACCAACAACTTTGACAAAGGCTGGTGGTAGAATTAGTACATGGAAAGTGTTAAAATATCACCATTTGGAATACCCTAGGATATTTAGGGTTCCAAAATATATGGTTTGAAGGGGTAAAATACAGTCACCGGTTTCAAAAGTGTCCCAAATGGGACATGGGCACAGGCTGACTACATGCCAAAATTCCAAAGTTGGAAATGTGCACCTCCCAAATGTGGCCTTTTAGCCCCCAAACAACCAAATAAACCTATGCGTTGGTGGTATCCCTGTACTCAGGAGATGTTGCTGAACATATATTATGTTATGCAGTGACACATAACAGGTTCTGTAAATACATGCCCAAAGTACAATGTATTTGGAAACAAAATAAAAAAATTACTAACCAAAACCTTGACAAAGGCTGGTGGTAGAATTAGTTGTCTGCCTTCAAATATGTCCCAAATAGAACATTGGCGCAGGCTGATTGCATGTCAAACTTTCAGGTTGGAAATGCACCCCCCCCCCAAATGTGATGTTTTAGCCCCCAAACAAACTAACAAACCTATGCATGGGTGGTATCACTGTACTCAGGAGATGTTGCCAAACACATACTGAGGTGTTGTTTGGTGGTGACACATAACAGGATCGGTAAATTCATGCCTGAATTACAATGTATGTGAAAAAAATGACTACCCAAAACATTGACATAGGTTTTTGGTAGAATAAGTGCATGGAAAGTGTTAAAATACCACAATCTGAAATACCCTAGGCTGTATAGTTTTCAAAAACATATGGCTTAAAAAAATGTCCCAAATAGGACATGGGCGCAGGTTTTCTGCATGTGAAAATTCCAAGTTGGAAAACCAAAAAGCGCACCTCTCAAATGTGCCCTTTTAACCCCCAAACCCCCATAAAATTAACATCGTGCAGCGTGAGCCCTGCTGCCTAAAAAAAGCATGCAGCGAAATTAACCCCTTCAACCTCACATGTGTACATGGTCAAACTGACCATGTACAGTCTAAATGTCTTAAGATCTCCCTTCACTGGAAGTAATGGGCCTATCTCAACCCCTGTAAAATAGCCCCATTGAACAAAAGGAGGAGACTCTACTACCAATATTAATATTCCCAACCTTTTATTATTGCAATGCAAAGGCTAAGTCATTTGAAAATTGAGGTGGATCACTATGTGCACAGCTAGGTGCCTGAGCAAGTGTCATTGATCGTTTTGACCAGCACCCGCTCAGTTAACGACAAATGACCAATATATCTAATTTTAATTTTCTCAGTACCCTCTTCCGCCTTCACTCCCTGCTGCCCCATGCACCCACTAAGGATCGGTCATGAGCTGAAATTCCTTAGCATGGCTTAGAAGTGGACCATTAGAATTGCCTAAAGTACACCTGTCATATAAAAATGATCACCTTAAAAATAATAGCATATTATTATACTCTGTGCTAGGTGCGTATATAAATAAAAAGACATGTTAAACTGTAAACTGTTACCGTGCTAACAGTCTACAGGACAAAACTGGAATTATTGATGCACATTGTGGTGTGCACTAACACACAATCCCACAATGCTCAGCATTCAGCCTCAGAATGAGGCTTGCAACTGGACACTATTTGTGGATAAAATGCTAAGAGTTTTCAGCATGTCTCGATACAAGGAAGAAGTCCAGGAAGCAGCATTTAGGGAAGAGTTTTAACTTAATTTTTATATTTGCTAGGAATTTAACCAGCAGGTAGATATGTAGGTTGAATTACAATGCCTACTTGAATGAGATATTGTTGTTAACAGTTTTTTTGATGACAGATACATTTCTGATCTTGGTTTTACTGCAACAGAATCATTCTCTTGGTGCTGTGAGGATAAGCAACCTTTAACATGCCTACTACTTACAAGTGGATAAATACATGTGTCACTTTATAATCTTCACCACCAACCATGGTCCTAAAAAAGTCTCACATTCCATTCACTGTTGAAATGTCCCATGAACATAGTAGTATTTTTTTCCTTGGATGTATGTGAACTCAACACTCACGGGACAATTTGTGCTCAAATCCCTCTTGTCCTGCTTGGCTGCCAGGCTACCAGGATCACAATGAGAAATGTTTAGAATAGTTTATGGTACACAGACGTTGAGTGATGATCTTGCTGTGGTGCCCTGAATCCTAAAGTTCTGTTAATGGTCATGCCCTACCAGAGTGCCATCCCCTGACCATACTCTACCAGAGGGCTATACCCTGACCTATGCCCTACCAGAGGGCTATCCCCTACCAGAGGGCTATCCCCTGACCTATGCCCTACCAGAGGGCTATCCCCTGACCTATGCCCTAACAGAGGGCTCTCCCCTGTCTGTGCCCTACCAGAGGGCTAACCCCTGGCCTATACCCTATTATGGCTATTCTAGAACCCTGTTAGAGTGTCCCGATCTCAGAAACCTGTTAGAGGGTCCCGTCTCAGAACCCTGTTATAGAGTTACCCTGTTACGGGTATGTTTCTATGTGTTGGTGTCTGTGTTTCTGTGTTATTCAGTTTGTAGTTTCAGTCTTTAGTTTATAGTTAGGGACTTGCCTGATTGTGAGGTACCTTGATGCTGGTTTGCAAGTTTACATCTTATGGCCATGAGTGAACCAAACCGTAGCCAGAGTCGGGATGCTAGAAGTCAGAGGAGGTCAATAAATACGAAGCCGCAGTTGGGGTGCCAGAGGGTAGAGTAATCCAAAAAACAAGCCAGGGTCAGGGAGCCAAGGAGGAGAGTAGTCAATAAAAGGAGCCGAAATATCAGGAAGCCAGAGATCATAATATCCAAAATAATATCCAGAGATTCAGAGGAGTAGGGAGTCAAACAGGCAAGCCAGGAGTCAAAACCAGGGGAGCAGACAAAACACTAGGGGACTGGGAGCACAAATTACCACAGGCAAGCTGCAGTAACACTGAGCGGTGGACTGAAGGTAGGATTATCCTACCTCCAGTAGCAAGGACCCGGTGGCGGATCTAACCACAGGTCTGATATTGGGTCTGATAGCCTCTGATGTTACATCAAGACTACAAGGGGTATACTGTAATGTTTCTGACTGTCTCTAAAGGCAGTCTAGCAACAGAGTGATCCCTTATCACTTCCAAAGACCAAAGGCATGCTGTCTTCCAGTATGGCACCTGCTGGCAACCACTCTGGGGATTGATATGCATTGTGATCCAATTGTGAACAATGGAAGTTTGTCCCTGGACGTACCACATTTTCTGAAAAGGACATTATTGAACTGGAAAAAGGGCAAAGACGGGCTACAAAACGAATAAGTGTAATGGAAAGTTTGAGTTAAGAAAGACTAGAAAAGTTAAATTTGTACACACTATAAAAAAAGGTGTGGTAAAAGAAACATGAGAACATTATATAAATATATACAGGGCCAATGTAAAGGGCTTGCCAAAGACCTGTTAATTTGCAGAATGGTACAGAAGAATGGAGCTTTCGTCTACAACAGTAACTTAGTAACATAGTAATATAGTGTGAAAAAAGACGTAAGTCCCTCAAGTTCAACCCTTCTACGTATCATAAAATACATATTTTAATGCCTAATTATATTGTGCTTTTCTTAAACTCCTAAAATACTTACATTCAAAGTTCTTACTAATTGTGTTCTGTAACATTAGCATATTTCCATTCAAGTGCTATTTGAAAAAATATACATTTTATTAAATCTGGTCTTTATTGATACATTTTAAATGTTTTTACTTTCTTGTGTCAACTTCTACCTTATAAAGCAGGATCTCTATCCATCGTCTGTCAGACATGTGGGAACTTATAGAGACAGGGCCACTGGCAATGGCAGTGGTTAAAATGGAGGTGCTTCTGTTGTAAGCGGTTGTTTTTAGCAGTTGTCATGGTGACAACCTGTTGTTTATAAATACAGAACAAAGAAGATATTTTATTTAATGTGGAGAACTCACAAATGATAACAGAGATATAGAGCATCTCAAACATCGTTTGACCGACCGTATTTCCTCGAATCTAAGAACCTTTTTTCAGATTTTAACAGCTCTGGGAAAGGGGTGCGTCTTTGAATCGATGGCATCTTAGACTTGAAGAAATACAGTATTTATTCCTACTTTTATCTCTTACTGACAGATGGGAGCAGCAGGAGGACAATTCAACAGCACTAAAAGCAGAGGCTGGATTGATTGAGGTCCTGCAGTTTCTGTATAAGTTAGAAGTTGACACAAGAAAGTAAAATAGGAAAGGAAATATAACTCTAATGTTACAACACAATGCAATAACTGAGAATTTTGAATGTAAGCATTCAAGCAGTTTAAATAAAGAAAGCACAATACAATTAGGCATTAATGAAAGCAAATGCATAGATTAAGAGAAAATATATTTATATGTGTGTGTGGTGTATCCTGTATATTACATCACCTTGTGGCCCAATAAGCAGAGAAACATGTGGAAATAGGAAGGAGAGGTATTGTGCGACACATGGGGTCATAGAGGGGGAATGCTGTGTTCAGACACATGGGGAGAAGAAGCAAGGGAGATGTAGGCTTTAAAGGAATGGTAAACATGCATGGGAAGATGAAGGGCAGTGGGATAAGGAGCGAGGTAGGTAGATGAGGACAAATATGGCAGAAGGGAGGTTTGGACTGAAGTTGTATGATGGAAGCAAGATGAAGTAGATAGCAGATAGGAGCAGGGAGAGAAGCTGAAGTAGAGAGGAGGAGAAAGAAGATGAAGGCTCCTAAATTACAAAACAGGCAGGATGCTTAGAGCAGTGATTATATATTGGTAAGCGCCGGCATGGTTCCGTTTTAAACATTTATTTTATGGGCTATAGCCCCAGATATTTTAGAAACCTAGCAATGCCTCTAGTCCTAGGTTTTCTAATTAGTGGAGGACATAGAATCTACCCCGATGTCTTATAAAGAAATGTTTTTATACTTTAATAATTGCAACTTGTTTTTTTTTTAAATGGCAATATTTGCTCCCTTAAAGGTACAGTAAGATTTTCTCCCCACCTGTGTTACTGATAATTGGTGAGTAGATTATGTTTTTTGTTAGTAGGAACTCATTGTGTTACATTTGTGCTAATCCAATGGATTCGGAGGGCTGCATTCCACTGTCTGTAAATTCTCTTAACTGTTATGTGCCTTGGTGCGCTAACCCATTATAAAGCCCAGCAAATGACAGGTGGAAACGAGTATCTTTTGTGAGAAGACGTGGGTCTCTTTCTCCATTACTCTACACACATAGTGGAAACACTGGTTAAGGGAGATGTCCCCTAACAGCCTCTACTGGTATCATGCTTCAGTGCTGCTGGCATGTGACACATCACTGACAAACAGAGATGGTGCAACAGGTTAACTGACAAACCAGAAGTACCGGCTGAGTGGCAACCTTATAAACAGCAGATAACTACTGTTCCCAATGCAGCTTCCAAGGATCATGTCACAGTTGTTTTTCCAAGCTTATCTCCTATGTTAATACTTACCTGTGTACAGTTTGCTACCTTTCATCCCATACTATTAAAGGGACTGTATCACCTAAACATTTTGCACAATCAATGTAGAGCATAAAAAATATTTGCATACCATGCCACAGGTAATGTCATACGCAGGAGACTCCACAATAATACTGGCATCCTGATGGCAAAATATTACTGGCATCTTGATGGGCAAATTGGCTGGGGCATCTCAATGGCACAATATTACTGGCATCTTAATGGCACAATATTACTGGCATCTTACTGGCACAATATTACTGGCATCTGAATGGCACAATAATTATGGCATCTTAATGCCATAAAACACGTTTCTCCTAATTTAGGCATTTGCTTGCAGTTTTGCCAATACATATATAGACAATGTTCAATCTTTTTTTATGCTCCACATGCACAGTAATAACAGTGTTCATGTGATACAGTCCCTTTAAATGCTTTTAATGGCTAGTTCATATTTTGTATGCCTATTAAAGCTTTATGATATCAACGTGTTTATAACTTCTGGCTACTAGTTTCTCCCATTTATTGTATTGTTTTGGTTTGTGTACCTTAGGGATGAGTGATGGGATGCTGGAAAGTTTTTCCTTCTTTCCATTATGAACTATGGACATTCTGTTCTGCCATTCTCTCCTAATTTCATATTTTCACATCGTTTTGATTTTTTCTTTACACTGGTTTACTGTTATGCACACATCACATGGTTAGACTAGTTTATGACATCACAGTTATGTCAGAATGCATGACATCACAAGGCCTGTGACCATACCCAGGAGAGAGAGAAAACCAAAGCTATTTATAACTTAGTGTATCTTTGGTATGGGTTTTATTTATCAAAGCTCCATCTGGGAAGAGGTGAATATAATTTAAGAAAATAAAGCTGCAACTAAAAAAAAACAGGTTATATTGGAAATATATGAGGACAACCAGCAGGTAAGAAATTAGGTAGTGTGCTTTATTTTATGTTTAAATGCTAATACATAGATTTAGCTTTGACATCAGAATTGGACAAATTACCAAAGGAAATACAGTGGATTTGGGTAAATAGATAATGTAGGGCATAACCCATATTTTCCTCTTCCTTTGTAATTTTTTTTACTTGGTCACTATAGTTCATTCTGAAAAATGCGCTACTTGAATTATTGCCTTATAACTTGCAAAAATGTTTTTTAAAAAACTTAAAAACATGGGGTATTTCTAAACTCAGAAAAAATATTAGACTCTATTTAGCAGGGTATGTTTCTATGTGTTGGTGTCAGGTTTGTTCATAAGGTATTTTAAATGAGTAAAAGATTTTTGAAGTAAAAGTTAGAAAAAGTGTTTCTTTATTTATTTTTTACTGTTCATCATATTTTATAATTTTTTTAAAGTAAATTTGTTAGTGACCAGGAACCCGACAGAAACAGGAGGTATGATGCAAAAATACAGTTATTAATAATAATAATAGCAAAAAAGGTAAAAATAGTGAAAAAAAGCAATATGCAGGAAGCAAATCGGTGGCAGGAACCAAAGTGGGTAGTCAGACGAGCCGGAGTCATGAGAACGGAGATCAACGGACTCGGGAACAAAGCCAGGCATTAAGAACCATCTCCTTGGGAAATAAACGTTTGTCTCTAATCTTATTGAACGCCTCAACCAGGTGGGGCGCAACTATTTCAGCCACCTTCTTATAGAACAAAGTGGTAAAACCGTCCGGTCCTGGGGCTTTATTTATCCTAAGATTATTAATAGAGTGTCTGATTTCCATTATTGAAAAGGGCACCTCCAGCTCCATCATCTGCTGCTGAGTTTACTTTGGGAGACCTTTTTGTATGATGAAAGCCTTCATTGCCTCTATATATTTAGATAATAATAAGTTATATAATCCATGATAGAACTTTTCAAACGCTTTACTAATACCTAACGGGGATAAATGTGTTTTTTGCCCATCTATCATTTTAAAAATCCTTGTTCTTAAAGATTTTACCTTAAGCTGATTTGACATCAGTTTATCATCCCTGTTGCCTGAATAATACCATTTTTGTTTAGCATTCTTCAAGGTTCTAGAGGCTCGTATATATAATTGTTCCCTGATGTCTTTCTTTAGTATTTTAATCTCATTAGTTCGCAATTCCTCCACCGAGATTTTGTTCAATCTATTCAATTCAGCTAGCCTTATATTCATTTCTGAGATGTTTTTTTCCCGTATTTTATTGATATAGGACCCCAAATTGATAGGGTAGCCTCATGCCACTCTCTTAAATGCACACCATATGGTTGGGGCATCCAGTTCGCAGTTCGTATTAATTGAAAAATATTCCTGTGCCATAGCCTGTACACCTTCGACGTTAGTTTGACTATTCAGCAAAAAATCATTCAACCTCCATGAACCCCTTAATCTTGAATAATTTTCTTGGATTTCCAGCTCCACCGCGTTATGATCGGACCAGGCTACTGTTTTGATTTTAACACCCTTGCAGTAACTAATTGTACCCTGATCCAGTAGGATCATATCGATCCTGAAGTAAAATATATGTCTGTTAGAGAAAAAGGTAAAATCTCTCTCTAGTGGATTAAATACCCTCCATGAATCATATATGTGAAATCTCCCCAACATAGAGTGGAAATTTCTCGCAAGGCTTCTCACCGATGGGGAGATTATTCTAGGGGCGATGCCCCTCCTGTCTTCTTCTGGGTCTGCAACGCAATTAAAATCTCCCAGGACAACTAAAGACCCCTGTATGTACTCATATATCTGATTTAGGGTTTTATTAATAAAATGCATTGGGTTTTTAGGGGCATATATGTTTAGTATTGAAAAAAGTCTATCGTTCAATCTACAAATCAAGAAGACAAATCTACCATTCAAATCCGTCTGTTTATATATCAGTTCGTATTATATCCCGGGAAATCAGGATTGCTACTCCATTCTGGGTTTTTTCTTTCATTGCTGAATATTCCATAAAAGGGAACTTTCTTGATTTCAGCCTATGGGCGTCTATCTCGTTCAAGTGGGTCTCTTGAAGGCACGCTATATCTATCCTTTATGAGTATAGTAAATCAGACGGTGTCAATCTGCGTTGAGCTATGTTCAGGCCCTGTACATTCAGGGATACAAATCTCAAATTCCCCATCTATCCGCGGACCCTCTTCCAGCCCCGGGGCCCCACCAGACACATCAGTAAAAACTCCCAGTCCTAGGCAACGTGAAGTAGACAAACAAAACAAGATACAATATTGAACATTTACCCCCCCATCCACACCTTCCTTTGATGCGTATATCCCGCATCTTACCCATATTTCGCTCCAAAACGGAAGAAGCTTGGGAGTCAAGGAGATTAGGTATCCTATGGTTATGTCTTAGGGAATGTGAGGGAAAAAAAAAATATATATATAATCCTCTCTTTTCTTTATCCAGAATTCAACCAACTTGTTTCGTAAGTTACACAACTCCTTGTTCATATGCTCTTTCTACCCTCAGTTCACTACTCACATTCTACACCATGTATCCAGACCATCCCATGCCCCTGTCCAATCATGAGAGCCAACGTGACCTCAACTGAGCAAGCTATTATTAACTCTCTATAAAAAACTGGGCACGTGCATATACCTAGCATCGTTCTTGACCATTTTACCTGTGCAGCTTATTACAATTATTACCAACTTGTTTATAATTCCAAAAATGTCCCCTTATTCAAAACCAATGTGTCCAAAGATTTCAAGTGGATCTACAAAGTGGTTATTTAAACTTTCTTAAACCTTTCCCGCCCAAAACTTTGGGATGAGCCTATTTTCTCCTGCTTCTCGCTATATTACTTATAAATTCTATCATAGATTGTCAATCTTCTAGTCGTCCCTATCCTTATATTTCAGACCTATATCGTGAGGAAAAAAACAAAAAACAATCCTATCTATTAAAGGGAGAGAGGGGATTCGAGAGATAAGTCGAGAGACTTATAGTGTAAAAGAGAAGAAGAACGGAGACGAAGAGAAGAGAAAAGGAAAAATAAAAAAGGGTTGAATTTGTAATTGTATTCCACGTACTAATTAAGCCCCCTTTCCCACGCTTCAATGTCTAGTACATATACATTCCCTTTCAGAGGGTGAAAAATCCAACCCCCCTATCTCGTAAAAATGTAGCCCCATAATATGAGGAAGCAGGCATAGAATGAAAAGTATAACCCCCCTATTGGAGAGGAGACTTAAAGCCTGCTTTCCTATTTCAGTGATCGAGGTTAATACTCATTGGGAGGTACCGTCCATATTCTGGTGCGGTGTTGTATTTGCGTAGCCAGTGCTTTGCCTCCTCTACATTATTCACAGTATATGAGGTTTCTGCACTCCTGAAATGTAACTTAGGTGGGAAGCCCCAGTTATATCTAATCCTAGATTCTCGTAGAACCTCTGTGTAAAATCCGAGAGCTCTCCTTTTAGATCTAGTAGCAGCCGATAGGTCCTGAAAAAATTAGATGTGTTTGAACGTTGAATCAGTGGGAACAAAATTTTTACTCGCAAGAACAACTTTATGTTTTATGTAGAAGGAGGAAAACCTAAGAATGATATTCCGAGGGACTTCATCTGGCAGACTGTTTGGTTTGAAAGTCCGGTGAACCCTCTTGATGCTAGATTCTATCAGGGCTTCCTGAATTCCCATTGAGGAGAAGAGATCATTCAGAAAGGGTCTCAATTTGCTTGATTCACCTCTTCTGGTATGCCTCGAATTCTAAGATTTTTGCGCTGAGCTCCATCCTCTGCGTCATTAACTTTGATCTCTAATTTGTTCATTGATATCTTCAACTCTTCTATCTGTTCGTTCAAAGTCTTGTTAATAAATTCTAAGTTTTCTAACTTCTGTTCGCATTGTACAATCCTTTCACTCATTCTGGAGACATTTTCATTTGTTTCACTAAAATGTTTTACAAGCTAATTTTTAAACAGCGCCAGCTATCTATCCAGGCACATCTGTAAATAATCTTGGGTTAGAATTGCACCTGGGAGAGGAAAGGCACTACCCAGTGAGGGAGATGACACAAAGTCAATTTCCTCCGTGTTGGATACATCTGGGTCCGTATAGAGAAAGGTACAATAGCTATATGGATTTATGAGTATGCAATGACCGGCGTAGAAGACTATATATATAACTTATCAATTCAGATGTTTTCCAAAAAGTTAGCCTTATTTGAGAGTTTATCAACCCAAATAGTAAACGAAAGGATAGTGAATGTAATAGCCCTGTGTGAAAAACTCTTGGAATAGACTAAAATCCTCTCCAAGTTGAGTGTAGGTAACCCCAATGTAGAAATAAGGGGGAGAATGGGTTATACAATCAGCCCGGTTCGGATCTTTTTATCTTCCCCGGAGCCCTCCAGTAATGCTGTGGGGTTCCTTTCTGCAAACGTTCTCCACTTATTGAGGTAAACCCAGGTACTTGGATAAGGAGTTTGTGATAATAGGTGGTGTTTAAACTACAAGCTGTTAGCAACTATTAACTCCTAAACCGACCCAAGTACAGACACAAAGGAGTCGTTCCCAATGATTGTTAGTTCAGAGCTGCCAGCCAATCCGTCTATCTGTCTACTGAATGTATTCTCGAGAGATCAAAGTAAAACAATTTCAGCTACAGGACAAGAATATCTTTGTACTCTAAGGGAGAGGAGTAAAAGCTCCTGGGGCTCGCTGCTCTTTGAACTTTTGACAGTTATTACACATATATTGCTTAATAACCCTTCAGTAGACTTATCATCAGCATTAACCCCACCAAATCTGTTAAATTAAATGGTTAATCAATCACTTTTACACAAGGGTTAACTTATCTGACGCGGGTGTCCATCCGCTGGATGCTCATAGTCGGTTTAAACGAGGTTGCCCCAGTTAATCCCAGCACCCGCAGGTACAGCTAAGGAAGGCTCGTTTGATATTCACTGCCCGCACGCAACCAGCCTCCATGCATGTAGCCATCCGGACAATCGAAGAAAAGCAGACCTCAAACCTCTTCAGCAGCGGCCTCGTTCCTAACCCCCTTGTGCTTCGAGATGCTCCGCCCACTCAGCGTCTCACGGTATCCCGCCCTGAGAAGTAGGCAATTTTTTTAAAGGAATGCCAGGCAAGAAAGCCTCTCTGAGCCTGTTATCATTGAGGATGACAAAGGTTATCAGTTACTCAAGATCCTTAGGCATATCTCTAGCTGTAATTTCATCCTTAATAGAATTGGAGGTCCCATGCGGAAAGGCAGCCACAAGAGCCTTGTTGTTCCAGCCAGCCTCTGCTGCCAGGGTACGGAATTATATGGCATACGTGCAGCACCGAAATTCCAGCTCTGGGGCACCCACGATCACTCCACGGAGCGTTCACGTGTGCCATATTGCAGGTGCGGTACCTCTTGTGGTTAAAGCTTCGGAAGGGAAAAAAATTCACTTCCGACTTAATTAGCTAAAATCTAGGGTTAGGGTTAGAATAGTTAGGGTTACAAATAAATTAGGGTTAGCATAAGAGATAGGGTTACAATTAAATAAAAATAAAAATATATTAAGGTTTAGCATAAGGGTTATAGTTAGGGTTAAATTTGGGGTTAGGGTTAAATTTAGGGTTGGGGTCAAAAAAACTGCAGAAAAACATGGAAACTCGGGACAACATTTAGAAACTGTTTAGACAGGGTCTTTTTTAATGATTCTATTTGTGTAAATTATTTTTTAGTCAGTCAGTTAGAAAAAGTGTTTGTTTTTTTTTGTAGTAAATTATAAGATATGATGAACATAGTGGTATCTAATGAAAACCCTTCTTATGACGATAAAAACAAAATATAACTTGTGTGGGTACAGTATGTGAGAAAGAAGAAAATCACAGCTAAACACAAACACCCCAGAAATGTAAAAACAGCCCTTGTCACCAAGGGAAAGTCAAGGTCAAAAGGTCTTGTGACTAAGGGGTTAAAGGACACAACAAGTTCAGGGTAATTGTAAACAATGGGTCTCTCTCTCTCCCAGAGAGGATTTGCCCACGTACAGTGAAAAAATAAGGACGAGCAAACAAGCAGTGCCACAGGGGAGGTATAATAACAAAACCACTAATATATTACAAAAATGTCCACTTAGAACCGGCATCTGGAACAGAACAAAACAGAACGCCTCAAACTGTGTAGTGAAAGTGCAAAACAAAGGGTACTTACAGTGCATGGACACTTGAAATCAGCAAATATTTAAATGCCCTTAAGATGACTATTACAATTTAAGTCAACTGTGTTAACAAATTTTTCTTAAGAGTGCAAAAAACAAATGCAATTAAATATGCTAAAAATAAATGTTTCCAAACAATGAGTGTAGTATATAAGAATATAATGATCAGTGTTATATAAATACACTTAGTGATATTTAACACAGTGAGTGTAAAAAATAATTATTAGTCTTATAACAAATAATAGTCAGTGTTTGAAAAACAGTGGCCCCGGGTGCCACTGACTAGGGGGGTGCCACCGGTGCTGCCGGCACCCCCCGCGCTGCTTACCTTTTCTTTTTTTTCTTTTTCAGGCGGCCGCATCCTCTGGATGCGACCGCCGGGTGGGGAAAAAAAAAAAATCACAGCGACCGGATGTGACGATACGTCACATCCGGCGACTGTGTTTCCCTCCTCCGTCCCTCGAAGTCTTCTCTTCCCTCCTGCACGGAGGAGGGAAACACAGTCGTTCGTCCGGGAGAAGCAGCGATTTGGTAAGTGATGGGGGGGGGGGGGGGGGAGCAGTGGCACAGTATTACAGGCATCTGGCTGGCACTGTATTACTTGGCATCTGGCTGGCACTGTATTACTTGGCATCTGGCTGGCACTGTATTACTGGGTTCTGGCTGGCACTGTATTACTGGGTTCTGGCTGGCACTGTATTACTTGGCATCTGGCTGGCACTGTATTACTGGGTTCTGGCTGGCACTGTATTACTGGGTTCTGGCTGGCACTGTATTACTTGGCATCTGGCTGGCACTGTATTACTTGGCATCTGGCTGGCACTGTATTACTAGGTTCTGGCTGGCACTGTATTACTTGGCATCTGGCTGGCACAATATTACAGGCATCTGGCTTGCACTATATTACTGGGTTCTGGCTGGCACAATATTACTGGGTTCTGGCTGGCACTGTATTACTTGGCATCTGGCTGCCACTATATTACTTGGCATCTGGCTGGCACTGTATTACTGGGCATCTGGCTGGCACTATATTACAGGCATCTGGCTGGCACTATATTACTTGGCATCTGGCTGGCACAATATTACAGGCATCTGGCTGGCACAATATTACTGGGTTCTGGCTGGCACAATATTACTGGGTTCTGGTTGGCACTGTATTACTTGGCATCTGGCTGGCACTATATTACTTGGCATCTGGCTGGCACTGTATTACTGGGCATCTGGCTGGCACTATATTACAGGCATCTGGCTGGCACTATATTACAGGCATCTGGCTGGCACTATATTACTTGGCATCTGGCTGGCACTATATTACAGGCATCTGGCTGGCACTATATTACTTGGCATCTGGCTGGCACTATATTGGCATCTGGCTGGCACTATATTACAGGCATCTGGCTGGCACTATATTACTTGGCATCTGGCTGGCACTATATTACAGGCATCTGGCTGGCACTATATTACAGGCATCTGGCTAGCACTATATTACTTGGCATCTGGCTGGCACAATATTACTGGGCATCTGGCTGGCACTATATTACTTGGCATCTGGCTGGCACAATATTCCTGGGCATATGACTGTTACAATATTCCTGGGCACTGAGTGGCACACTATTACTGGGCACTGACTGGCACACTATTACTGGGCTCTGACTGGCACACTATTACTGGGCACTGACTGGCACAATATTCCTGGGCATCTGACTGGCACAATATTCCTGGGCATATGACTGGCATAATATTCCTGGGCTTCTGGCTGGCATAATATTCGTGGGCACTGACTGGCACAAAATTACTTGGCATCTGACTGGCATAATATTCCTGGGCACTGACTGGCACAATATTACTGGGCATCTGACTGGCACAATATTCCTGGGCTCTGAGTGGCACACTATTACTGGGCTCTGAGTGGCACAATATTCCTGGGCACTGACTTGCACACTATTACTGGGCACTGACTGGCACACTATTACTGGGCTCTGACTGGCACTATATTACTGGGCTCTGACTAGCACAATATTCCTGGTATCTGACTGGCACAATATTCCTGGTATCTGACTGGCACAATATTACTGGGTTCTGAGTGGCACACTATTACTGGGCTCTGAGTGGCACACTATTACTGGGCTCTGAGTGGCACACTATTACTGGGCTTTGACTGGCACTATATTACTGGGTTCTGAGTGGCACTATATTACTGGGCTTTGACTGGCACACTATTACTGGGCTCTGAGTGGCACACTATTACTGGGCTCTGAGTGGCACAATATTACTGGTATCTGACTGGCACAATATTACTGGTATCTGACTGGCACACTATTCCTGGTATCTATAATTGTACAATTTTCAAACATTGAAAAAATTGTGGGTGTTTTCTTGCATTTTTATTATGGGGGGGGGGGGGGGGTGCCACACTCAGGGTCCGCCCCGGGTGCCAAATGCTCTAGGTACGCCCCTGCACAGCTCCTATATCCTAGGAGCGTGGAAATACTTATTTGAATAATGTATACTTGCCCCCGCTCTCTGGAGATATTTGTGGTGGTGAGGGGATGCAAGGAAGACAAAGATTCGTCCACTTGGAATTTAACAATTTATTCTCACAAACGGACTGACATCAAAAAGAGGAAAAGTCAACAGTAAAATCCACAGTAAAATGATACAGCACCAAGTCCTCTCGACTATCAACTTGCTGTACGCCTCGAGGCTGATTAGGACTTCCAGGTGTAACAACAATGCAAGTACGGTGGTTCACAGATTTGCCCAGGCTAGGGCTTTATCAGACAGCAAAGAAATCTCAAACCCAATTTTGCTACTGTCTGTGGGAAATGCCTGGGGAACCATTTCCACGTATATCCTAACCTGTTTTAAAAATTCTCTGCACTGAACGGTGTTGCCCTCAAAACATTGGGGAAGTGGGACGGACTCCGTCACTACTCTAGCTGCAACAGGTTCAGAGACTACAACCAGTCTTGGGACAGGAAGTGTAACACACAGGGTCCTAGATGGAAATAGACCCTGAGCACACACGATCAGGAGCTACATTGCAGGGTGGAGACACAGGACCTGGTGCTGGGTAACTACAATCCCTAGGAGGTTTGGGACCCCAAGTTTTTGCAGCCACAACCAGGCCCTGTTAAACAGCTGCTGTATCCAGGTCCCAGGGCTTAGGAAGTTGTCTCATGCAGATTCCCTGGTCCTGGATTGAGATCCACTTCATAGGAGGGGCTCAAACACTGAACTAGGAAAGACCCAGGAACCAGCATACTCAAGAAGCATCCTTGCTTTTTCAAAAGAGCGACCACCGGACATGACCAACAGATATCTTCTGAGTGACTTCTTCAAGAAGAAATGGACCGTGCCAATGAAGTCCTCTTGACTCCCTCAGGAAGCAACGATCTATGCAGGTGAAGTCATCTCGATCAGACACTCAGGACAGGATGGAGATCTGCTCTGCAGACATGGAACTCTGATACTCACAATATCAGACTGGAGCAGGAAGCTGGAGGGTCCCTTGAACCGGCATGGATCAAAAGCAGACTCCAAACAGGAACAGCTGACATGATGAAGGTGCTGCTTGCAAAACTCCACTCCGTGAACTCCCGCTTTTTGCCTACAGCCATATGTAACGCATGCAGTCCAGGATGGTAAAGGGACCCTGATCAGGAGCTACATTGCAGGGTGGAGACACAGGACCTGGTGCTGGGTAACTGCAATCCCTTGGAGGTTTGGGACCCCCAGTTTTTGCAGCTACAACCAGGTCCTGTGAAGCAGCTGCTGTATCCAGGTCCCAGGGCTTAAGAGTAAATGAACTAAATGATAGCCAAGCAGAGCTAAAACAGAAAAGTAACTGAGGTAGAAGAGAACTGAAATACAGAGTGCAGGGCTACAGGACAGAGGGAAAACATAAGCTAAAGCAGAAACCAAAATGTTAACCCCTTAGTGACATGACTTTTTTGGCTTGTCCGACGCTTGGTGACATGGGCTGTTTTCACATTTCTGAGGTGTTTGTGTTTTGCTGTAATTTATTTCTGTCTCATTTAGTGTACCCACACAAACTATATATAGTTTTTATCGTTATAAGAAGGGCTTTCTTTTGATACCAATATTTTGATAATATCATATAATTTGATGTAAAAAAAAAAAAAAATGGCAGTTTTTTTTTTATGACTTTTATTTGAAAAATCGTATACTCATGTACAAGAGACAACAAAAAAACACTGCTAAATAGTTTCTAATATATGTCCTGAGTTCAGAAATAGCCAATGTTTTATGTTTTTGTGCTTTTTTATTCATGTTACAGGGCCAGAACTATAACTAGTGCAAAGCTATTTTAAAATCCTTTTTTTCAAAATTAGCGATAGTGACATTGTAACACTGATTTCTGTACTAAATCCATGAATGACCCCCAACATGTACATATTTTTGAAAACTAGACCACTCAGGGCATTTAACTTGGGGTATTTTGACACATTTCATGTAGCCATTTTACCACAAATCTTTGCAGCAAAAAATCTTTTTTTTTAATTTTTCACATGGATCTTGCATGGATATTGCAATTTAGGTAAACATTACCTTAAAATGTGAAGGGGTATTTCCAAATAACACCTCAATATGTGTTCAGCAACATCTCCTGAGTACAGGGATACCACCCATGCATAGGTTTGTTGGTTTGTTTTGGGGATAAAAGGCCACATTTAGGGGGTGCGCATTTTGGTTTGCGCACCCCCTAAATGTGGCCTTTTATCCCCAAAACAAACCAACAAACCTATGCATGGGTGGTATCCCTGCATGGAATTCCCTTGGAATTCTGACATGCAGAAAACTTGCGCCCATGTCCCATTTGGGACATTTTTGAAGCCAGAAAGTGTATTCTACCCCACAAAGCCATATATTTTTTTTTAAACTAGACACCATAGGGTATTTCAAATGGTAGTATTTTAACACTTTCCATGCACTAATTATACTACCAGCCTATGTCAATATTTTGGGTAGTAACTTTTTTTCACATACATTGTATTTTGGGCTTGAATTCACAGATCCTGTTATATGTCAGTGCCAAATAACACCTCAATATGCGTTCAGCAACATCTCCTGAGTACAGGGAAACCACCCATGTATAGGTTGGTTAGGTTATTTGGGGGTTAAAAGGCAACATTTGAGAGGTGCGCTTTTTGGTTTTCCAACTTGGAATTCTGACGTGCAGAAAACCTGCGCCCATGTCCCATTTGGGACATTTTTTAAGCCAAAAAGTGTATTCTACCCCACAAAGCCATATGTTTTTGAAAACTAGACACCCTAGGGTATTTCAAATGGTAGTATTTTAACACTTTCCATGCACTAATTCTACCACCAGCCTATGTCAATGTTATGGATAGTAATTTTTTTTCACATACATTGTACTTCGGGCATGAATTTACAGATCCTTTTATGTGTCAGTGCCAAATAACACCTCAATATGCGTTCAGCAACATCTCCTGAGTACAGGGATACCACCCATGTATAGGTTGGTTAGGTTATTTGGGGGTTAAAAGGCCACATTTGAGAGGTGCGCTTTTTGGTTTTCCAACTTGGAATTCTGACGTGCAGAAAACCTGCGCCCATGTCCCATTTGGGACATTTTTGAAGCCAAAAAGTGTATTCTACCCCACAAAGCCATATGTTTTTGAAAACTAGACACCCTAGGGTATTTCAAATGGTAGTATTTTAACACTTTCCATGCACTAATTCTACCACCAGCCTATGTCAATGTTATGGATAGTAATTTTTTTTCACATACATTGTACTTCGGGCATGAATTCACAGATCCTGTTATATGTCAGTGCCAAATAACACCTCAATATGCGTTCAGCAACATCTCCTGAGTACAGGGAAACCACCCATGTATAGGTTGGTTAGGTTATTTGGGGGTTAAAAGGCAACATTTGAGAGGTGCGCTTTTTGGTTTTCCAACTTGGAATTCTGACGTGCAGAAAACCTGCGCCCATGTCCCATTTGGGACATTTTTGAAGCCAAAAAGTGTATTCTACCCCACAAAGCCATATGTTTTTGAAAACTAGACACCCTAGGGTATTTCAAATGGTAGTATTTTAACACTTTCCTTGCACTAATTCTACCACCAGCCTATGTCAATGTTATGGATAGTAATTTTTTTTCACATACATTGTACTTCGGGCATGAATTTACAGATCCTTTTATGTGTCAGTGCCAAATAACACCTCAATATGCGTTCAGCAACATCTCCTGAGTACAGGGATACCACCCATGTATAGGTTGGTTAGGTTATTTGGGGGTTAAAAGGCCACATTTGAGAGGTGCGCTTTTTGGTTTTCCAACTTGGAATTCTGACGTGCAGAAAACCTGCGCCCATGTCCCATTTGGGACATTTTTGAAGCCAAAAAGTGTATTCTACCCCACAAAGCCATATGTTTTTGAAAACTAGACACCCTAGGGTATTTCAAATGGTAGTATTTTAACACTTTCCATGCACTAATTCTACCACCAGCCTATGTCAATGTTATGGATAGTAATTTTTTTTCACATACATTGTACTTCGGGCATGAATTCACAGATCCTGTTATATGTCAGTGCCAAATAACACCTCAATATGTGTTCAGCAACATCTCCTGAGTACAGGGATACCACCCATGTGTAGGTTAGTTAAATTATTTGGGGGTTAAAAGGCCACATTTGAAAGGTGCGCTTTTTGGTTTTTCAACTTGGAATTCTGACATGCAGAAAACCTGCGCCCATGTTCCATTTGGGACATTTGTGAAGCCAGAATGTGTATTTTACCCCACAAAACGATACATTTTAGCAAACTAGACACCTAGGGTATTTCGAATGATAGTATTTTAACACTTTCCATACACTAATTCTACCACCAGCCTTTGTCAAATTTTAGGTTAGTAATTTTTTAATGTTTTGTTTCCACATACATTGTACTTCGAGCATGAATTAACAGATCCTGTTATGTGTCAGTGCAAAACAACACCCCAATATGTGTTCAGCAACATCTCCTGAGTACAGGGATACCACCCATGCATAGGTTTGTTGGGTTGTTTGGGGGCTAAAAGGCTATGTTTAGGGGGGGGGTGCATTTCCAACTTGGAATTTTGACATGTAGTCAGCCTGCGCCCATGTTCCATTTGGGACACTTTTGAAGCCTGTCAAAGTATTTTACCCCATCAAACCATATATTTCGGCAAACTAGACATCCTAGGGTATTTAAAATTGTGGAATTTTAACACTTTCCAAGTGCTAATTCTACCACCAACCTATGTCAAAGTGTTGGGATGTCATTTTTTCCCCACACACATTGTAGTTCAGGCAGGAATTTTCAGATTCTGGTATTTGCCACTGCCAGCCAACACCTCAATATGTGTTCAGCAACATCTCCTGAGTACAGGGATACCCCCCATGCATAGGTTTGTTGGTTTGTTTTGGGGCTAAAAGGCCACATTTAGGGGGTGCGCAATTCCAACCTGGAATTTTGACGTGTAGTCAGCCTGTGCCCATGTTCCATTTGGAACATTTTTGAAGCCGTCCAATTAATTTTACCCCATCAAACCATATATTTTTGGAAAATAGACATCCTAAGGTATTTCAAATGGTGGTATTTTAATACTATATATGTACTAATTCTACCACCAGCCTTTGTAAAAGTTTGTGGTAGTACTTTTTTGGGAGTTTTTTTTCCACATGCATTGTACTTCAGGCATGAATTCACAGATTCTGGTATATGTCACTGCCAAACAACAACCCAATATGTGTTCAGCAACAACTCCTGAGTACAGGGATAGCACCCATGCATAGGTTTGTTGGTTTGTTTTTTTTGCTAGAAGGCAACATTTATGGAACTTGGAATTTTGACATGTAGTCAACCTGCGTCCGTGTCCTATATGGGAAATATCTTTGAAGCCAGCCAATGTAATTTACCCCCACCAAACCATATATTTTTTAATGGTAGACACCCATCACTCCTTGTGCAAGGGCTCAGCAGCCACCGATACATCACTAGATGATGTATCAGAAAGCTGACCAGGGTCAAAATCGAACCCTGAGTCCACGGCCTCAGAATCAGTGCGTAAGCAGTGATCTCGAGCAAAGAAGGGGTTAATAGCTCTTAGAAGAGCCTATCTAGTACTGTAATACATTACAGTACAAAGAAATTAATCCATAAAACAGTGCAGACAGCAAAACATACTGTTGCTGTGCAAGATTACTGCTTATACAGTGATGAATGGCAGGGAAGGGGTTAATACACAGTGAAAGACTTTCATACAACCTGCCAATTTTATAAAATGTTATTTTATATCACTAATACTGATCTGTCTCTTTCCGTCACAAAAATGTAAGTGAGGAGAGGGAGGCAGATCAATATTTGTGAATATTGATCCGACCAATTTTGATCTGACCAGGGCGAATGGTGAGCTTAATTGAGAAATCACCAAACCGCCTTTGTCACTAATTCGCTGTTACTGATCGCTATGCGCTCAGACAGCTTAAGAAAAAAAACTCAAATATTTTTACTTTAGATGTAATTCCCTAGTGGGTATGTGTAAAAAAAAAAAATAAAAAAAAATATGCAGACAGATAAAAATTGCTTTGGCGTCAATATCATTGCGTAAGCAGTGATCGACGGCAAATAAGGGGTTAATAACTCTTAGAAGAGCCTTTGTAGTACTGTAATAAATGACAGTACAAAAAAATGAACCCCTTAAAAATGCACAAACAGCAAAAATAAATGCGCTGATGTGCACGATCACTGCTTACTCAAGATCAGTGGCTGATCTCCGGAACGATCAAAATGCCGACGGGCATTTTTTTCTGTATTGTACGATGCTTCCACACGGAAGCATCGTTACAATACCGTGTGAGCACTGAAAGCGGAAAAACTCCGCTTTCAGTGCTCGTTTTGACACAGGACAGACTAGGTCCGTCCTGTGTCACTAACCCCTCGGCACACAGGACGGACCTAGTCTGTCCTGTGTCGCCAAGGGGTTAAGCAAGATAAAGCAGAAACCGAACTAAGGATAAGTAATACCATGCACAGGGTTAAGGGACAAGAGAGACACATACAAAGGAATAAACAAAAATACAGGAACTAACCTAACACTAAAGTTGGTAAAGGTGGGGGTTTGGTTCACCAGCTGGTTAACTCACTGAAGGAAAGGGTTTCTATTTTAAAAGAAACAGCAGATAAATCCTGACAAAATTAAATGACAAAACCAAAATAATGGTATCTAAAGAAAGCCCTTCTCATCCTAAAAATATGTATTTGGTCACAACAGGGCCGCTACACATTATTTCTTATTTTCTGTGTTGTTTATGTTTTTGGTATATTAAAAAAAATCTTATTTAACTTGAACACAAATTGCTACTGCTAATGTAAAATTGTTATACAGCATGCTATAGAAGTTTCTTAGCATGAAATTAATTATAACCCAAGTTGCATATGCAATGTTAGTTGCAAATGTCCAGGGGAGGGCTGGCAGCCTTAGGCCTGGGGGGCAAATCCAGTCAAGTGGCCCATTGCACCATCGAATCGCCTCCCCATCCACGGCCATCTTTTCCTTGTTTTATAACGAATATTGCCAGGATTTTCCCCCACAATATGCCAGGATTTGCCATTTAATATGCTAGAATTTTCCCTTACAAAATGCCAGGATTATGCCCCTCAGTATGCCAGGATTATGCCCCTCAATATGCCAGGATTTAGACACCCAATATGCCAGGATTTTCTCCTCAATATGCCAAGATGATGCCCCCTCAATATGCCAGGATTTTCCCCTAAATATGCCAGGATTATGCCCCTCAATATGCCAGGATTATGCCCCTCAATATGCCAGGATTTAGACACCCAATATGCCAGGATTTTCCCCTCAATATGCCAAGATGATGCCCCCTCAATATGCCAGGATTTTCCCCTCAATATGCCAGGATTATGCCCCTCAACATGCCAGGATTTAGACACCCAATATCCCAAAATTTGAGCACCCCCCCCCCCTACCCACGTTGCACACCTACGACATGACCCATAACCCACGTTGCACACCAGGACATGCCCCATCACCACATTTACATGCATCCATCACCCCATTACATACACATTTCCAATATTATTTGCCATTAATATTCCCCAGCCAATTTGCCCCATAATATGCCAGTGTTATTCTGCAATTTAATATACCTCAGTAAATTTGCCCAATAATATTCCAAGGTTATCTGCAATTTAATATGCCCCTGCTAATTTGCCCAATATGCCAGAGTTAATTGCCATTTAATATTCCCCAGCCATTTTGCCCAATAATATGCCAGTCTTATTTGCCATGTAATATTCCCCAGCCAATTTGCCCAATAATATGCCAGTGTTATTTGCCATGTAATATGCCCCAGCCAATTTGCCCAATAATATGCCAGTATTATTTGCCATGTAATATGCCCCAGCCAATTTGCCCAATAATATGCCAGTCTTATTTGCCATGTAATATTCCCCAGCCAATTTGCCCAATAATATGCCAGTCTTATTTGCCATGTAATATTCCCCAGCCAATTTGCCCAATAATATGCCAGTCTTATTTGCCATGTTATATTCCCCAGCCAATTTGCCCAATAATATGCCAGTGTTATTTGCCATGTAATATTCCCCAGGCAATTTGCCCAATAATATGCCAGTGTTATTTGCCATGTAATATTCCCCAGCCAATTTGCCCAATAATATGCCAGTTTTTTTTGCCCACCCCCCCTTACCTTTTTCCCTGGTGGCTAGTGGCAGGAGGACTTCCCTGGTGGCTAGTGGCAGGAGGACTTCCCTGGTGGCAGGCAGCATGGTCCCTCCATGCTGCCTGTTCGGCCTCCCGGCGGTTGTGCCGACAGGTCACGTGATCGGCGCGCGTCTGACGTCAGAGCGCCGATCACGTGACTGTCGGCACTTCCGTGTCGGCACACTGCACGGGGAGCCGAACAGGCAGCACGGAGGTTTCTCTGTGCTGCCTGTTCGGCTCCCCGTGCAGCTTTGCAGGCAGAGCGGAGGTGAGAGGGGATCTTCCGATCCCTTCTGTCTCTGCCTGCAAGCGCGTTTTTTTTTTTTTTTTTTTTAAATAACACTGGCCCAGCGGCCGTGTTTTAAAAACCTTAGGGCGGCCTGGGGGGCAATTGCCACCCTGCCCCCCGGCCCATCCCGCCCCTGCAAATGTCCTTATAGTAGACAGCACCTTATATCAAAATATAAAAGATGTATAACGCTTGTTATCCAAAAAGACCAAATCAGCACACCGTTTGCTTGATAAATATTAATGCGTTTAATAATCAAGTGATGACAGTATGAGTGATAGAAGTTCCAAATAGACTTAATGCACTTCACACTCATAGAAGCCCTTACTCATAAGTAACCCCTATTGATTGTCAACTCCAGGACTCACATTGCATACTAGGAAAATTTTGATGTTCCAAGATATCACTGAACTTCCACTTTAATCTGGAAGTGGATGTGAAAGACGGTACCCTGAATGCCCGCATATTGTTTTAACGGAATTTACCTGTTTCATAATCATAAAAAAAAAGTGCTGTAAAAAAATTCTCCATTATTACCTGCCGAATGGAAGCTGGTAAGCAAATGGAAGGTGTTGTATTCTTTGTCCTACTTAGCAACATGTCTGGCCAAAGGTGAAATAAGAGGACCCTCATTTAGGAATATTTGTACTTTTCATCTCAACTGACGTTTTTTGTCTTGAAACTTTATTTACCTTTAGTCTGTATGTATGAGTCTACTCAATATGCACCGATCCATCCCAAATTGTATATTGATCGGGCATAATAAGTCGAAATAAACAAATCCCCCAAATGCAGCTACTCAATTTCCCTCAATTTGGGTATGAATCAGCAGTACTGGGCTTTCATAAACAAAAACATTGAAGGTGTTCTAATAGGGAAATTTTCCCCATGAAAACCATAGGTTTTTGGCTACCCAATATGCCCCGATCACCGCCGAAGATGGTCCAGATTTTGATAAAATAGCCACATTTCGGGCTATTTTATAATAATGATTAAAAAAAGACCTCCCCCTGCTGCTGGCCTCATAAATGAAACAATTAATAGAATTAGAGTAGTAGCACTGGCCCCCTAATAATAAACGTGGCTGGGAGCCAACAAAAACTTTGCACCAGCCATGGATCAAAGGTATAACCTACTCTCTGCATATCTTGAGGTTTAATCTTAAATCAGCGTTGATCTCTAGATGAACTTAATTTCATCATATACATATCCAGATTATATTTACTTTGTAATAGTTCTTTATTATTGGCAGACCTAAACCCTCTTTTTAGATTTTTGCACTAAGAGTCTTAAATTTAGTCTTGAATTTTTCCCTTGATTGACACATTTTGAAAATCCAGACTGTATCATACTTAGCCATGAATCATGAATTTTAAAAGGTATGTGTCTAAACAAATATGTCCACCTGAGAAGAACATAGGACTTAATAGTATTTATGTGACCCCATCATGGAATTTCTTCACAAAATATCCTTTACTTCTGTAGTTATCTGGATACCTAAATAATAAATCTCCCCAGTGTCCCACCAACAATGTAACCTCTTTCTTAGTGGACCTAGTGATACTTTTAGATAATATTTTTGTCTTTTCCATATTTGATTTATAGTTTAATAAAACTACAATACAATGCAAGCATAGGTAAATTGCAAGCATGGGTAAATTGGCCCTTATTCTTATGGCTAAGGACTTTAGAGATCACATATAGAATTAGCTGGGTGAATCTCAAGGCTCTAGATCAGGGGTCTTAAAACTTTTCCGTACGAGGGCCATATTGTACATTTTACACATATTCGAGGGCCACAGAAAAAAAAACTATTACAGGTTGAGTATCCCTTATCTAGAAATTCATTATCCAAAATGATCTGTAATCCAAACATTTTTTTAGGATTTTGCTAAAAGGGTTTGTTCAGTGTCCAGCCCCCTTAAGCTATGATACAGCCTTTTCATCCATGCTCCGATTCCCCTACAACCACAAGGGTAATACAATGGCTTGTTTGCAGTCCTGACATGTCAACTGCAGGTTCCCAACAATGCCTCGTATTACAGCTACATCACAGTAAAGGTGATTGATTTGCTCTATACAGTATTTGCATTGATATTACTGTATGTCATGAGTACTGAAAGACTTTAAAATGTCTTATTGGTGAAAGTGATCCGTTTTCCAAAATTATCCATTATCCAAATTACTTCTGGTCCCAGGAATTTTGGATGAGGGATACTCAACCTGTATAATTCAACATTTCAAAAAGGCTAAAGGAAAGATCAATTCCTTGTTTTTATTTACTTTCTCTGTACCCACATTGCACTCAGGACTTTATCCCAGAACCCAGATTTGCATTAATAGGACTTTCCCAAGCAACCATGTTTGCACTTAGGACTTGCCCCAGCACCTAGATATGTACTCAGGACTTACCCCAGTCACCAGCACTCTGGACTTGATCCAACACTTTAAAGGTGTGTGAGGGTACACAGGGTATGTAAACCAAAATGCAGGGGACAGTGTAATCTGAATAATACTTGTGCGACAGGTAAATTAACAATTGAGGTACACACCTGGATCTAGTAGAATGGATATGTACACTGAAAACAGGCCAGCTTGCTTGTAGTTGGATAGACGGCGCAAATGCAAATTTATACCTGATGCAGACTCCAGAGGTCAGGGAAAAAGCCTAATAAAACAGTGAACTGGATGAGCAAACCAAAATATGTGCTGCAAATAACAGTATAGTGTTAGTGAAATGCAAAACGTGTCCACCTGACACTGGCAGCTGAAACAATAGCAACAGACAGCTTCAAAAACTGTGCAAATAGAAATGGGCAAAAGAGTGTAGTCTCAGCGCAGTGTCTGGACACTTAAACAAACAAATCAGTGATATTGTGCCAATATCGTGAGAAATGATAATAAATATTTCGTGAGGAAACGTGGACCAACAAAACAATGCACTTGTATAAATACAATAAAACACAATAGTGCAATGAAAACGTGTAAATACTTATGATAGGAGCTGTAGTCCCTAAGGCAAACCTGTAAAAATATAAATAAAATACAAAATAGTACTGTGGATAAGCACTTCTATTTGAGAAGAAATCCACTCACAAGATTAGCTCCTAACAACATAGGAGCTTGGTGCAGGTGAGTGTATATATATATACTTGCCCCCTCCACGGATGGCAGCTTCCAGGTGCTAGTGATAACGCAGATGATCAATATCTTGTAGTAAAAGACCTTTTAATCCGAATGAGGTAAGGAAAATGTGAAACAAAAGAACACTCAGAGAATAAAATAAAGTCCTGTTTAGACGTTAGCTCCGTATGCCTCTGTGCCTCGTCTGGACTTCCTGGTTCAGTCAAACCCGGCTAGTACGGTAGCTCTCAGTGTTAAAAAATAGCCCAACGCGTTTCGTCCAGTCTCGGACTTCATCAGGGGAAATGTCAATGGTGGCAGTGTGTTCGGTTTATATACCTCTCCGTATTGTTCGCATTAACACTTCATACGAACGTTTCTCCTTATGTGAACCGAAAGCAGTTCGTCTGTACAGTTCCCATTCAGCTTATAATAAAACCGAACAGTCTTCCAAAAACTAAAGTCTCTCCACGTTGTTCTGAGTTCGGTTTAACGTGTTCATATAATACACAGTAGTCATGTCAGGGAAAAAGCACAGGGGCAAAGTCAAAGGGAAATCCGAGGTCTGGTGCACAGGCAAAGGAGCAGTAACTAAGGCAATACAAATCAGCAACAGTAAACGGAAGGTAAATACAAACGCTAAGAGGCAGGATACACGAAAATCACTGAGATTCCTTTTAGATTCTTGCGCGCATGACGTCATGCAGCCACTTGCCACACGGCCTTGCTCGTTGCCACGGGGATGGTATGCTTCTGCAGGAAAGCTTCATAGCGCATACAGAGATTTAGGTAGAGGAGGCCAGGAACCAATCAACAGAATCAGGATAGATCAGGAGCTTGAAACTTGTCCACCCTCTGGTTGAGCTGCAGGCTTTTTCCTCCCAAGTCTTTCGATCTCCCACTAGTATCACAGAACTGAAGATGACCCAAAAAATAGGCAGAATCACAGGATGCAAAATTACTTGATCCTTCGCTAGTGTTATATTTGATTGTTATGTTTGGTTCCTGATCTTTACCTGTTTTGGGTCTGTAACAGGTAATGTGGGTTGTGGCGCTGGATCGCTGATGGTGCCTGGTGGCGTCATTATGACATAACCCCCTCATGGGTGCAGTACAGGTGCCTAGGACCGAGTTTAGAGGGGCATCTCCAGTGAAAAGAGCTCACACAGGAGCATGGACATCTGTGGTAGAAACCCAGAACCTCTCTTCAGGACCATAACCTTGAAATACTGAACCGGGAATCTAGAATCAATGATGAACTGAACCAGATATTCTTCCTGGTCATGGACCAGAACAGGGTTATTGACCCAGCGGCTAGAAGACTATGAATTGGTGACCACTGGCTTTAAAAGAGAAATGTGAAACCAATTGTGGAACTTCATGGACAAGGTAATGCCAAAGAATAGGACACATCATTAATCTTGACAAGAACCTTGTACAGACCTATGTACTTAGGACCCAGAGTAGTAGAGGATGATTGTTGAAGATGAAGGCACAGTTTTATGAGCGTTCTGCAATAAACAGGGATGACCAGTTGGACTGATTCTCATTGACGGATGATCTAAGATATTGTTTCAATCCTTGATTGGTCTTTTCAGTTTGACCATTAATCCGAGGATGTCATCCTGCAGAAAATAGAAGAGAAATAAATATATAAAGAAGAGTCCTGCGCTCACTCCCATCACTGGGCGGCTGCAATGACTACAGTACACATCAGCCCCAATATATAGTAAAAACAAAAGAAAAACAAGTTACCTGCGCTCCCTCCTTTATCCCTATGCATTTAAAACAAATGGAGGTTTTTAGTTACCTCCAATGGCCATGAGAGGATGAGCCCACCTGCCAACGTCAAGGCAGACCCCCCTAGGTGGGTCCTAACTCTAACCATTCACCTTGCTTCTTTGAGCCTCTGGCAAAAATCTCTAATGAGACAGAAAAGGGTGTTGTTTATTTACACCCCTATACATTATTAACCCTTAATATGGAACACATGGGATGGGCGGCTGCATTGTAACAAGGCTGAGTAATACAAAAATTGGATACAAATACATAAAGAAGAGTCCTGCGCTCACTCCCATCACTGGGCGGCTGCAATGACTACAGTACACATCAGCCCCAATACGTAGTAAAAACAAAAGAAAAACAAGTTACCTGCGCTCTCTCCTTTATCCCTATGCATTTAAAACAAATGGAGGTTTTTAGTTACCTCCAATGGCCATGAGAGGATGAGCCCACCTGCCAACGTCAAGGAAGACCAGGAGTGAGCGCAGGACTCTTCTTTATGTATTTGTATCCAATTTTTGTATTACTCAGCCTTGTTACAATGCAGCTGCCCATCCCATGTGTTCCCTATTAAGGGTTAATAATGTATAGGGGTGTAAATAAACAACACCCTTTTCTGTCTCATTAGAGATTTTTGCCAGAGGCTCAAAGAAGCAAGGTGAATGGTTAGAGTTAGGACCCACCTAGGGGGGTCTGCCTTGACGTTGGCAGGTGGGCTCATCCTCTCATGGCCATTGGAGGTAACTAAAAACCTCCATTTGTTTTAAATGCATAGGGATAAAGGAGAGAGCGCAGGTAACTTGTTTTTCTTTTGTTTTTACTATATATTGGGGCTGATGTGTACTGTAGTCATTGCAGCCGCCCAGTGATGGGAGTGAGCGCAGGACTCTTCTTTATGATTTTGTATCCAATTTTTGTATTACTCAGCCTTGTTACAATGCAGCCGCCCATCCCATGTGTTCCCTATTAAGGGTTAATAATGTATAGGGGTGTAAATAAACAACACCCTTTTCTGTCTCATTAGAGATTTTTGCCAGAGGCTCAAAGAAGCAAGGTGAATGGTTAGAGTTAGGACCCACCTAGGGGGGTCTGCCTTGACGTTGGCAGGTGGGCTCATCCTCTCATGGCCATTGGAGGTAACTAAAAACCTCCATTTGTTTTAAATGCATAGGGATAAAGAATAGAAGAGAAATGCCCAGGTTTTTACATACAGAATGCCAGAATCTTGATATGAATAGAGTGCCCCTATCGGAGAGCCCAATATTTTGTGGAATACCGTGGATCCAGGCAATATCCTTCATAAAAAATATCAGCAAGTTCCTTAGCCATGAGTTTGTTTAGAAAACAAGTCTACCACAACAAAAATGGTGGTCTTTTTGTTTGAAGGAGGAAGGGGGGTTATAAAATCCATGGCGAAATGTGACCATGGTTTTTCAGTAAGAGGGTATCTTTAGTCATGCAAGGCCACCAGACACAATGCTTAGAGAGAAATAATGTACTGCGGTTACCCCTGTGACCAGTTATAGGAGATCCATGTGCCCAAGTGAAAACTTCCTTGCAGTATTTTTCTTGTGCATAGTACCATCCAAGAGGAGGTTTTTCTTTCTTGGATCTGGAATACTGTGATCTGGCGATTCTCTGAAAAAGTCGGGGAGCAACTACTGCTATAATACTAATAGATGGTATGATAGTCTCTTCCTTCTGTATGAAACAAGGAGGTTCGTTTTGTCTGGAAAGGGTGTCGGCTTTGGCATTTTTAGGACCTGGACGGTAAGTAATTATAAAAGTAAAACAAGAAAAGAACAAGGTCCATCTAGCCTATCTAGGGTTGAGTTGTTTAGTTTTTTCCGTGTAAAGAAGGTTCTTGTGATCAGTAAAAATAGTGGTAGGAATAAGAGAACCCTCAAGTAAATGTCTCCATTCCTCTAAAGCCATTTTTATGGCTAACAGTTCTCAATTGCCTATATCATAGTTGCACTCAGCGGAGGAAAATACTTTAGAAAAGCAGGAACATGGGTGAACATGCTTGGTCACCTGATTTCTTTGGGATAGTACAGAACCCACTCCAGTCTCGGATGCATCCACTTCTCATATGAAAGGAAATTAAAAATATGGAGAATTGGAGCATTGGTAAAGTTGATCTTCAATTTATTAAAAGCTTTCTGGGTGTGAGGCTAGCAATTAGGAGTGTAGCACAGGGAAGCTCCAGTAGCAGGTAGATCCAAAAGCGACAGTACAAAGGGGCAGGTAAAGGCAATGTCAAAGGCAGACCATAGGTTAAAGGCAGGCAGAATAGGTACAATAACGAATAGGGAAGCTGGGTTCAGTAGTAGAGAGGTCCGCAGTAAGCAAAAGAGAGACAAAGTTCAAAAAGCCGGAAGACCAAAAATAGCAAACGGAGTATCAATGAAGGGGTTAGGAACTTCACAAGGAAAGAACCTAGCTTGGGAATATACAAGCACAGAATTGCAGGTGAGCAGGGTTTATATAGGAAGTCAAGACCATAACCCCTCCCATAAGCTCTCAGTACCCTCCCCCTCTGCTACATTGTACAGAAGGTGTGCCTGAAAGGCACCACCTATCTCCCTCCTTCTGCCTAGTCCCCCTTTGGAGCAACCGCTCCAAACCCTCCGGTGGCAGGAGGACCAATGTACATTACTCGACACTGGGGATGTGGCCTAGTCCGCGATCATGCAGTCACAACACTACAGGGCGGATGCCTGAAGATAACGGGGCTTGGAGCCTGAAACTGGGCTTCTAGGGAGCACATTCTTGGTTTGTCTCCTTTTAGAATTAGAGCCATTATCGGAGATACTACTTGAGAAAAAATTCTGTATAAATCTATGGTAGTAGTTGGCAAATCCCCAAAAATGTTGGATACCCTTGAGGTCACTAAGGGGTTTCCATTCGTGTATAGCAGACACTATTTCAGGATCAATCTCAAGACCATTGTTAGAAATAATATATCCCAGAGATGTAATCCTATCTTTTTCGAAATCACATTTTTCGGCCTTGGCAAATAAATTGTGGTCTGTTAGCCTCTGCAGTACTTGTTTGACATGAATTTGATGATCTTTTAAATCTTTTGAATATATGAGAATATCATCCAAATATACCATTACATGGAATAGCAACATATTGGGGAGAACATCATTATTAAAGTTCTGGAAGGGTACTGCTGGTGCATTACATACAAGGCCGCCCGAAATTTCAGGGCCCCTTACTGAACACATTTTCTGGGCCCCCCCCCCCCCCCCGACAATAACTCCCACTCGCCCCACCTACCCTCACAAGCATGTTATCCTGGTCTAGTGTAATATGGAGGGTGGTTCGGAGCAGTTGGTCAATAGTAATATATATTTCTCTCTTTTCCTCTCCCCCTCTCATGTGTAGTCTCTTTCCTCTCTGTCCTCATGTGTGTAGTCTCTCTCCATTGTCATGTCTGTCGTCTCTCTCCATTGTCATGTCTGTAGTCTCATTCCTCCTCCCCCCGCCACCGCAGTCAACAGCAAGGCAAGAGGGGCAATTCCCCGTGGACCTACTCCTGGATCCTTCCCTGTTGATCTGGCACCAACCTCCTATATGAAAAACCGCAGAATATTACGTATTCATCTACGAAGTCGCTGCCAAATTCTTAAAGCGGCGGCAGAAGTTAAAATGCTTAAAGCATCTGCGGTGGCTGAAACACATTGGTCCCAGTATTTGGGGGCCGGGTAATTAGTGCCAGCGGGCTGCATCTGGAATTTGGAGACTCCTGCTCTAGATAATGGAAACTTCATTAAATGTTGGATATATAGTTTAGAAAATATTGAAGGTCTTGCATAATTTATTAGTAGTAGTCGTTATTCTGGATTTTGCTCTCCCCTCCTCCTCAGGGGAGTGGTCTCGACTGTCCATCCTATGTGTCATTGTTCTTGTGTCTTTTCTTTAATGTTTGTTATGTATGTAGAGCTATGTTGGACAATGGTATCTGGTAGTTTGTAAGTTATGATGGACAGAATTACAATTTGTAGAGACATTTTTGGTGGTTATAAATAAATGTTAATGCAATGGAATTTACTAATAAGATATATTATTATAAGTGTAGGCACCAAAATGTGATATAAACTTGAATATTGAAGCACCAGGGGCACACAAATAAGTATTTGGCACTCGGGCCGGATATTTTCTTTGACAGACCCCTTGCCAACTTAACTTCTTTCATGCTCACCAAATCCTTGCTAGGCAATGCAGTTGTTTGAAAACTACATATCCCATGATGCTCACTTAGTCATAAAGTTAGCCATTACTTCTTTAATGGCTGGCTTATAAAGTCTTCCTTCTTGTGTAGGGGGACTGATCTAAAGTGTGTGCTGTCGGCACTTCTGTGATAGTTTGTCTTTCCTCACTGTGCATGAAGTACACCAAGCGGGTAAAAATACCCGGGCACCAAGCCTAATTTTCTGGTCGCCATGACGACCTGGCACCTGGGAGTTCTTGAGCCCTGAATTAGAGTATATAATTAAGCTGGTATAATTCAGTGGTGTTTCTACTAGCTGTACCTTCCCATGTTGTTCATGTGTTCTTATTTATTTGTGTGCTGTCTTTCAAGGTGAAACGTGTGAGAAGCTCTCTCTGCTCTTACATGTTTCACTACAGCCAAATTGATTTTTTTTTACATCGTTGGACTTTGTTTATGATTCTGTACTGGAGTGTGCTAAGTGTCTGATCATTTTGCTTTCTGCTTTCCACGATGGAAGCCCATCATTAGCAGCACCTGAATGTTTGGTGAGTGAATACCTGACTAGTCTGGACTATTTCTATTTTGTTCAATAAGTCCACATGTATCTCTGTTTAGAGAGGTTCATCTATTTTCAGTCTGCTAAGGAAAAACAATTACATTTTTATCTATCATTTAAATACATATATTTGTACCAGGGCTGCAGGAAATCTCAAGCCAGGAGATGCAAGTGCTGTCAAAAGGTGAAAAAACTAGAGATTTTACATGGAAAACATTTCCATTGACAGGCACAGCAAGCTAGAGCAAGGTTAGAGAATTTACTAAGAGAGACCTTGTATGGGGTCACAGTTGTCCTTCAATGCTGAGGACTTCATAGGTTTCATAGGTTTTGCAACACCTAATTGATAACTAACTTTGCTACCTGGCTTTGCCCAGGATTTAGATTCTTGTCACTGCTCCTCGCTTTCAGAAACTCTCTAATTCGTCTCTTCCGCAGTCTTGTTGCTCTGTCTTGTAGCAGTTCCAATTAACTCATAAATCGGGAAAGGAACAATGTAGAGAGCTGAGCAAAGCTGTGCTGACCTAGTAATGCCACACTTAGAACCTTTCAAACACATAACATAATGTCCTCAGAATAGAAATCTCATTTTGCTGTTGAAAAGGAGATTATGACATCACTGGTGATGTAGAACAATGTGTGTGTACAAAGACAGGTAGAGAATATCAGCCCTCTTGTGGATAAATTGTAATATTGCTCCTAATATTAATCGATTTGCAATGTCATGGTTTACCTTTTATAGCAAGATAATAGTACAGACGCTTTATGTTCGATTATAATCAGGGTAGAGCAAGAGCTGCATAACCAATAACATACCAATAGTACCGGATTTCCAGTAATTATCTTTTCTTTGGGCTTCCGGTCTTAACATCCTCCTATCCTGGCATTTATCCCAGCTTTTAGATGTTTTCTCATCAACATTAAATGATATATGACTTTAGTTACTGTTTTGAATTTATTATATTTAGTTTAAAAATAGAAAATCCTCAGTTAAGCATCAAGCCCAAATCCAACTATAATCTGGTTCCAATATTTTGTAATATGTCTAGACCACAGGCGTCTAACTATACTTCAAGAATAGCTGCAGTGCACTCTTGTAAAAGATACGGAAAGATTGACGTGATATTCATAGCATGCGGGGCCGGCCTTAGGGGTGTGCACAGGGCGCAACACCCCAGAGGGCGCCACGTAAAAAAGAAAAAAATATTTGCCGGTAGAGGTGCTGGCTGGGGATATAAAAAGATCTCCCCTCACCAGCCCTCTGCTCGGCAGCAGTGCTCAAGGTGGCCTCATCTGACAAGTGGGATCCTGCTGCAAGTACCTGCAGCGGGATCTGAGCACAGCTCATTGTGGGGAGCTGTTTAACGCTGGACGTACAATGCCATCCTAGCGTCTTTTAGGCACTGAAAATCAGACAGTGATTAATGCCAGAAAACATGGCCAACAGGAGGGGATCACTCATGATGGTTCCTGTGGCTCTAAAAAATGTGGGTCGCCCTCTTTCTCCTCTTCAACATCCAATCCCAGTTTAGTTCTGGACAAACTAACCATTTGTTGTTCCCATCCAGTCTTTACAACTGACAAGATAAATATAGGTTTCAAATAATTTAACAGATTTTACTTTCTTCTTTTTCCTGCCCTTCTAACTGAAGAAGTCTAGTTTATAACAGTGATTTATGGTGGTAAAAGCACAAATAGAAGTTCCAAATGTTACACATTTTTCATGTCCATAACACAATTCTACATATTTATAGGGCTAATAAGTATACAGGTAGTTAAGTCAATTCTGCTGCATCTTCCCATGGGATGCACATTAAACCCAATCCCTCTGGTTTCTATAGCAATAAAATATCACCCAAACTGGACCCCAGAATTGGTTCTTTGTACAAAAACAAGTAAATACCTCTGCAAGAAAGCACCTCTCAATTCACATCATAGAACATTGTGAGTATGTGAGGTGTCCATTAGAGGATATTCCCTTCTTCTGCTTGGACCAAAAACATGCACAGTGTAACCAAGCACCATACAATAAAACAATATTGCACACAGCCTTTGAAAAAGTAGCCGTATGTATTGGCAGAGCTATTACCAATTTCAAGCAATAGTGCTGCAATGCAACATTGTTTTATTGTACTGTGGAGATAATGTTTGTTTTTGATACAAAAAATGCAAATGCCAGCTAATTGTCTGTGTGTTTTATGTATCTGCAACACTCATCCATTTTGATAACTCAACACTTTGCATAATTCACTATTGCCCTGTCATCCAGTGCAAATAACCAATCCTCTAAACTGACTGACACTCAACATCAAATGTACTCTTCGTCCTGCTTGCCTAGTTCTTTACCGCTTCTCTATAATGTTGCTGCATTACCTGAGCAATATGTATTCTCTATCTTCCTCAAGGTTATTCAGGCCAAAATATACATGTGTGGTTCCTGTACAGAGGAGCCTGGCATGCCTTTAGAATCTCGACTGCCCTGATGAGTAGAACCTGATTGGTGGGACCAGTCTAATATGCTAAAAGAGATGTCTCTTCTATAATGGTGCAAGCGAGAGAGAAAAAACAGTCAGCCCCTCACAACTAGGTACTATCCTATAGTCAAAGTTTCAATGCATATTTCGTGGGCTCCAATTCACCAGTAAATAGCCTGTCATTGGTGCCTTAAAAGCAGAGATTTTTTTTGCATGCCTGTGGAGATGCAAAAAAGAAAATATTCCGTAGGCACTCAAAATGCCGACAAGTATTACAGTAGGTTATAAAAAATAGTTCTTCAAAGTTTCATTGTCATTACATAGACCGTTAAAAACAATCAACAATACAAGTACACATAGACTCCACTAGCAGGCAAAAAAAAAAGAAGGATCATAACAGTCAATGACCAACTGTGGGCACATGCTTGACACGTTTCGCACGCTTTTGCTTCATCAAAAGCTGCCTCTGAGATGTAGCTCTCACCACAGATTCTGAAGATTATGCATTAACCAAAGTTTCTAAACTTTATGAACATTTTATTTTGTGTAACATGTGCTATCCAATATGTTATTTTCCACTTGGATTATGAGGTATTAGGTCAGGGCTCGACAAACCCCAGGCGCCAGGTCGCCATGGCGACCAGGAAATGAGAGCTGGCGCCTGGGTGAAGTTACTCTCCCTGTCCCCTTACCGCTGCCATCCGATTTGTTTTTATTATTTCGCAGCGCGAGTGGGTAAAGTCTGTGCTGATTGCACAGACTGCAAGCTCCGCCCCCTCGCGCAACGCGTGTCTGAGTGCCGGGTGTCGTCACATGACATCCTGGCACTCAGCAGGCCAATGAATAAAGACATGCTGCAGCGTTAAGAAGAAACCAAGAAAACACTGTGTGAGGTGGGTGTGTGTTTGTATATATGTAAGTATGTAAAGTAGGTGTGTGTGAGGTGTTGTGTTTGGATATATGGGTATATGTAAAGTAGGTGTGTGAGGTGTTATATGTAAAGTAGGTGTGTGTGAGGTGTTTGTATATTTGTGTATATGTAAAGCAGGTGTGTGTGAGGTGTTTGTATATATGGGTATATATAAAGTAGGTGTGTGTGAGGTGTTTGTATATATGTGTATATGTAAAGTAGGTGTGTGTGAGGTGTTTGTATATATGTGTATATGTAAAGTAGGTGTGTGTGAGGTGTTTGTATATATGTGTATAGGTAAAGTAGGTGTGTGTGAGGTGATTGTATATATGTGTATATGTAAAGTACCGGTAGGTGTGTGTGTGAGGGGTTTGTATATATGTGTATATATAAAGTAGGTGTGTGTGTGTGTATATATGTGAAGTAGTTGTGTGTGTTTATGAATTGCGTGTATGCTTGCGTGATTGTCTGGCTCCTAATTTTTTTTGCTGGCTCCTAAAATCAAATTAGATTTGTCAAGCCCTGTATTAGGTTATTCTCCAACATGAATAACCAGAATTCACATTAACAATCCCAATTGCAACAATTGTTTTCTTTGCCATCCCCAGAATGAGAGGTCTGTATGAGATTGATGCTGCATTGAACATTAACGATTAATTCTCACATCTCCATGGAGATATGAACCTACAGAATTTTACCCATTTATCAAGTCAGTCTACCTGTTAACTGGCAGGCTAGACTCTTGTTTACAGCGTGTAAGAGTGATGACGTTTTCAGAGCACAAATATATTGTGAGCAGCAACTATTGACAGCAGTAATTAAACCCTTAAGCACGGAAAAGAACCCATGCCGTTTACACAGTTTTGAACTTAAAGGTCCACTCCAACCTCTCTTTTTGTATGCATATGGTGGAGCAGGTAGCATCCATGTGTCATTTGTTGTTACTTTCTTTATTTTTATACATACATAGCTTTTTCATGTTTGTTCATGCAAATATTTGCAAACCACAGCTCCATCTTCCAGACAGTATTTAAAGACACGGAGCAATTGTGCCTATTAAATCATGTGCCCTGGCTTTGAAAAGGGGTTCTGTATTTGGGGAGGTGGGTAAGTTTGTACTTTGCATTGACTTTACAATATATATGCGGTTTTTCAATGAAGTGTTATTATTCTTCATCCCTCACTAAGTCTCAGCTAGTGATTTGGATGACTAGAGAGATCAGGAGATCCTGGGGCTAAAATCATTGTTCTCAGCCCTTGGAAGCAGAGACTGATGGAGGTACCCAGCCGGGGTACAATGGATATTCTGTCACATTGGTGGCAGTGGAGGGATTGCTTCCTAATGTAAGGTCCAAAGCAGCATTGGCACATGAAAGGAAATAAAAACATGAAATGCATTTTTTTTATATCATAATTTTTATTAAATATGAAAAAGCAATTTACATGTGAATATATACAAGTTAAACTTTTCTACTATAGGGTAGTCTTATATTCAGGCTTTTAGTTGTTTTCCTAAAGGAATATCCAAAGTTTGGGGGGTCGTCTTATAATCAGGGTCATCTTATATTCGAGCAAATACGGTATTTACATATATATATATATATATATATATATATATTCACACCTACAACTTAGTACATGAGTAAACCTACTCTTTCTTTGTGATGACTTATTGGTGTCTCTGTACATGTATTTTGCTGCATGACGGGTTTTTATTTTTTCGCACTGGCCAAAATTTTTTTCTTTTACATAGAAATGATATGAGGGCATATATGTAGGCATGTCCATGTGAAAAAGTAGTTTAAAATGTTTTGTTTAGAGTGCCTTAAAGATGTTTCTTACATTTATTTTGTATAACATGCCTGATGATGAGGTCTTGCACTCTAAACTTACTCCTGTGTTTCTACGACTGACACAGTATCAACTCTTAGCTTTTGTCAAAATATCATCATCAGTCACCTCTAGGTGAGTATGATACCTTCCTCATTTACATATATGCACTGGATTTTACAGAGAAAAATATGTGTTACTTGTGTCTATGTTGTCTTCTTGTCTCAGTTAGGCGTAGAGTCTAGGTTCCTGTATGGAGTATTCTTGGGTTTTGTGGCCATTTTCTGCCACTGGAGTCCTCTACATTCATATGTGGCACTTTTGCTCCTCTCTAATACTGTCAGCTGGGCTTTGTTGCTGCTCTGTTCTCTAAATAGCTGGCCCCTCTTTAACTCTAGGCCTTTGCATTGTAGTTATGTTGCATAGAGTTGCTTTGCCTGTGTTGCTATACCTGTGTCTGGCTACCTATGCTGTTAGCTGCTCTCCCTTGTGTACTTGCTCCTACCTTTTCCATCTTACTGGACCAGAATTTGCTAAGAATATCTTGCAGGATCTGCAGGAGCCTATCCTCATGGCTCAACCACCCAATAGAAGGCTTCCAGTGTGTCTCATACTTTTCCCCCCCGTCACACTATTTTTACCAGCCTGTCCTATGCGAGAACTACCAGTCTGTCTTTTCCAAGAGCTACTAACCTTTCCTGTCAAGTGTCAAGTCTGAGCAGCACCTGCCCAGTCTAGCCAGGTATCAGCACATACCCCGTCCAGCCAAGTATCAGCACCTATCCAATCTAGCCAGGTATCAGCACCTACCCAATCTAGCCAGGTATCAGCACCTACCCAATCTAGCCAGGTATCAGCACCTACCCAATCTAGCCAGGTATCAGCACATACCCCGTCCAGCCAAGTATCAGCACCTACCCAATCTAGCCAGGTATCAGCACCTACCCAATCTAGCCAGGTATCAGCACCTACCCAATCTAGCCAGGTATCAGCACCTACCCAATCTAGCCAGGTATCAGCACATACCCCGTCTAGCCAGGTATCAGCACATACCCCGTCCAGCCAGGTATCAGCACCTGCCCAGTCTAGCCAGGTATCAGCACCTACCCAATCTAGCCAGGTATCAGCACCTACCCAATCTAGCCAGGTATCAGCACCTACCCAATCTAGCCAGGTATCAGCACATGCCCCGTCCAGCCAGGTATAAACACCTGCCCAGTCTAGCCAGATATCAGAACCTACCCAATCTAGCCAGGTATCAGCACCTACCCAATCTAGCCAGATATCAGAACCTACCCAATCAAGCCAGGTATAAGCACCTACCCAATCTAGCCAGGTATCAGCACATGCCCCGTCCAGCCAGGTATCAACACCTGCCCAGTCTAGCCAGTTATCAGCACATGCCCAGTCTAGCCAGGTATCAGCACCTGCCCAGTGTAGTCAGGCATCAGCACCTGCCCCATCCAGCCAGGTATTAGCACCTGCCCCGTTCAACCAGGTATCAGTACCTGCCCCGTCCAGGCAGGTATCAGCACATGCCCCGTCCAGCCAGGTATCAGCACCTACCCAGTCTAGCCAGTTATCAGCACCTGCCCCGTCCAGCCAGGTATAAGCTCATGTCCAGTCCAGCCGGTTCTCAGCACCTACCCAGTCCAGCCATGTATCAGCTCCTGCCCAGTCTAGCCAGGTATTAGCACCTGCCCAGTCTCTGTCTTAGCTACTATCTAGTCTGGTCTTAGCTACCATCCAGTCTGGTCTTAGCTACCAGCTAGTCCTGAGCTGTATATGGTGGAATCCATACATACTACACAGCATTTCCTGAAGATTCTCTCTGTCATCCAATCCTGTTTATTACATTACCTTATTGGTATGAAATACAAATGCAAAATTTAGAAAGATAGAAACAGAATGTGTCAGCAGAATCTGCCCTTTTTTAAAAAACAGTTTATTTGTCCTTGGCCTTATCTTAAATCTAGGTTAGCCCTATGCCTATCCCCAATGAAAGGTAGTTCATTTGCATATCAAGAAACAGATGATGTCATAAACAACTTGCAATTCAGCAAACACAATTCATTTTTCATTATATTCTCTTCTTTACATTTACAGTATAAACAATGTTTAGGTGACAGGGTCCCTTTAACTTTAAAACTGATCCTCATATAAAAAGCACTTTTTTTGGTAAGAAAACATAAAATATAACATTTCAGATATGTCTCTGTGCAAACAAAACCTGGAAACAAAGCTGGTGTGTAAATGTCAATGAACTATTCTTAATGTGAACTCTCAGGAAGAGCAAAACCTACAGGATTTACTACATTGTAAAGACAAATATATGAATCTTCTTCACACACTGCATTTGATACGCATATACACACACACATATCTGTGGCTCTAGTGGATATGATGTATATCCTTGCATGGAAGTGAAATAACAAGATGTGCTAGGAATACTTTTGTTTCTCTAGGCTGTCCTGTTCTTCTCTGTTCTATTTCCTGCTCGGAATATTATAAATATTAGTTGAGTCTACTTGCAGACCCAGCAACCTCTACTACCCATATTCAAAGTGGGATTCATTTAACCAGGGGAGGGCTGGCAAAGGGTCAGATGCACCCATACTGCTCTCTAATCTGACCAAATGAGCTGGGGTTGCATGAATTTTCACTTGTAAATTCCTCAGTGCGTCAAACTGTCTAGTTTGTCTGTCAGTCGCTGTACTTTATCTGTCATTACATCTGTCTATCTGTGTCTATCTCTGATGAGGCTGATGAAGTTGCACCGTGAGCTACTAAATAGTCCCCCCCCCCCCCCCCCCCCCCCCGGGACAAATGTTTCCAGCCCTCTCCTGAATAGAATTAAGATGCAAACTGTTCAATAGTGTTAGGACAACCTTGTCCATCCAATATGGTCCATGCAAGAAAAGCATATTGGTCCTTGTAGTATAAGCAGGCAATAGAGGGTTTGCTCCAGTCCTAAATCTGTTGGGCTCAGGGGGCTCCTGTTAACTCCACACCAGAAAAGAAGTCTCCAGTTGACACCGGTAATTATGAAGGAGAAATGGAGTGATAATGGTCCAACATTGTATTGCAAAGTCCATAGACAAAGTCCATAGACTATACAATCAAAAAACAGGCACATAGACAGGCACAAAGACAAAAAAGGGTTCTGTACGCTTAACACGTTCTCAGCTCACAGTGCTTAATCATAAGCAGCCTAAACTTAGACCAACGTCACATCTGATATAAAACCCACTAAAACAATTAGTGAAAATCAAACTGGTGTGCAACTAAGGCAGGGGGCAGGGAATTACAGCTGAATTGCTAATTAAGACTACTTACAAATACGCCCACTGTTAGTTCCCTTGCCTCAAAAGCAGACTACTAACCATGTGTATCAACATAGGAGATTTGTAGTATAAGTAAAAATCCCATGGTGTCATCACAGGAATACAGAATACATTTTTCACAAAAAAATGACTGTGTTGAACAGACAAGTCAACTGCAGGTATCAATCGTTTTAATGCATGTGTGATTGTCAGAGATTTTTTTTTTAAGCATTCGTTAGTTAATGCCATTGTTTCCAATAAACTTATTTTAATCTATTTTTTGAGGGAGTACACAAGAGGCAGCCTATTTCTCCATCAGCTTTCATGCTCGCTTCTAAGGAAGTGGTGTCATTATCTAGTACTCTAGTACGTAGAATGCAGTGGAGAGTGGTTTCTGCCAGCTTTGTGTGCTGTGATGTAAAATAAGAATGAGGGTCCTCGATTTATATGCAGGACTGTTGCTATAGCAATAACTTTATTATGCTTTATATGCAGATTTTAGGAGTTGAGGAAAAAAATGATAAGATAGATCTGTTTCTTTTACTATGTGATACAGCATATAGAGGCGTCACTAGGGTTGGTGTCACCCGGTGCGGTAACTCATGGTGTCACCCCCCTGGATTTCCTCCAATACCATGCCAAACAGATTCCTTAGTAATGCCGGTCAGATGGCCCATTAAATATGCTATACAGGAGCCCCACAAATTATGTCACACACAGGAGCCCATTAACTATGCCACACACAGGAGCCCCATAACTATGCCACACAAAGGAGCCTCATAACTATGACACACACAAGAGCCCCATAAATTATACCACACCAGAGCCCCATTATTTATACCTCACCTTGGAGCCCAATTAATTATGCCACACACACAGGAGCCCATTAATTATGCCACACACAGGCGCCACTTAATTATGCCACACACAGGCGCCCCTTAATTATGCCACACACAAGCGCCCCATAATTATGCCACACAAAAGAGCCCCTTAATAATGTCACACATGGGGCCCAATAAATATACCACACATGGGACCGCATGCAGGGGCAGTTCTATGGGGCAAAATGACATTGTAGTATGTTCTGTGGGGCAAATTGACACTGTGGCATGCCAAATCATGTGGGTGGATTACGAATGCAAGCCAAGTGCTATGGGTGCAATAAGTCCTTTACGTGCAATGTGGGTGCAGAGGAAGGGAATAAAAACAAGATATGCAATTTTTTAAAGTTTTTTTACTACATATGAAAATAGGTTAATATAATATTGAAGAGAGAGAGATGTCTGTGTGTACAGATAGGCTTGTGATATTTGTGTGTGTTTATAAAAAAAAAAAAGCATTGTTTTATAATTGTACAATAGATGAATGGGGCTTCCGAGTGTGGCATAATTATGGGGCTTTTGTGTGTGGCATATTTTTGGGGCTCCCATGTGTGGCATAATTAATGGGGGTCCCATGTGTAGCATAATTAATGGGGGTACGTGTGTGGCATAATTATGGGGCTCCCATGTGTGGCATAATTAATGAGGCTCTTGTGTGTGACATATTTATGGGGCGTCTGTGTGTGACATTATTAATGGGGCTCTTGTGTATGACATAGTTAACCCCTTGGCGACACAGGACGGACTAGGTCCGTCCTGTGTGCCGAGGCGTTAGTGACACAGGACGGACCTAGTCCGTCCTGTGTCAAAACGAGCACTGAAAGCGGAGTTTTTCCGCTTTCAGTGCTCAAGCCGCATTGTAACGATGCTTCCGTGTGGAAGCATCGTACAATGCAAAAAAAAATGCCCGTCGGCATTTCGATCGCTCCGGAGAGCGATCGAAATGCCGGTTTTAAAGGCACAGAGCCTTTAAAACGCGGGCATTTCAAAAATGAGCATAGGAAGCGAATCTTTCGCTTCCTATGCTCAGTAAGTGTTCCTGATTGCCTCGCAAGTCGAGGCAATCAGAAACACAAAAACAAATTGCACGATCTTGGTCACTGAGTGACCAAGATGGCGCTGCCCTTCTAAGGGCAAGAGCACAGGAGGCAGGAAGTACCTGCTTCCTGTGCTCTCTGGCTGTCACACGATTGCCTCTTCACAGAGGCAATCAGTGACTGCCAGGCACACTGACAGGCAGTGGGGATGCTCTCCTGAACATCCCCACTGACTGGTCAGATCAATATTAACTCTATATTGATCTGACCAGTTATGATCTGCCTCCCTCTCCTCACATTTTTTTTAGTGAGGGAGAGAGACAGATCAAAGTTCTAAAAGTAAGTAAAAGTAAAAAAAAACAATAAATACACAACACACAAATAATAAAACAATAAAAACATTTTTATTAAAGCAATTCCCTGCGTTTAACCCCTTCCCTGCCACTGATCTTGCATAAGCAGTGATCGTGCACATCAGCGCATTTATTTTTGCTGTTTGTGCATTTTTTAGGGGTTAATTTTTTTGTACTGTAATTTATTACAGTACTAAAAAGGCTCTTCTAAGAGTTATTAACCCCTTATTTGCCGTCGATCACTGCTTACGCAATGATATTGACGCCAAATCAATTTTTATCTGTCTGCATATTTTTTTTTTTTTTTTTTTTTTTACACATACCCGCTAGGGGATTACATGTAAAGTAAAAATATTTGAGTTTTTTTTTTTAAGCTGCCTGAGCGCATAGCGATCAATAACAGCGAATTAGTGGCAAAGGCGGTTTGGTGATTTCTCAATTAAGCTCACCATTCGCCCTGGTCAGATCAAAATGAATCGGATCAATATTCACAAATATTGATCTGCCTCCCTCTCCTCACTTACATTTTTGTGACGGAAAGAGACAGATCAGTATTAGTGATATAAAATAAAATTTTATAAAATTGGCAGGTTTTATGAAAGTCTTTCACTGTGTATTAACCCCTTCCCTGCCATTCATCACTTTGTAAGCAGTAATCTTGCACAGCAACAGTATGTTTTGCTGTCTGCACTGTTTTATGGATTAATTTCTTTGTACTGTAATGTATTACAGTACTAGATAGGCTCTTCTAAGAGCTATTAACCCCTTCTTTGCTCGAGATCACTGCTTACGCACTGATTCTGAGGCTGCGGACTCAGGGTTCGATTTTGACCCTATTCAGCTTTCTGATACATCATCTAGCGATGTATCGGTGGCTGCTGAGCCCTTGCCACAAGTAGTGATGGGGGTCTACCGATAAAAAAATATATGGTTTGGTGGGGGTAAATTACATTGGCTGGCTTCAAAGATATATCCCATAAAGGACACGGACGCAGGTTGACTACATGTCAAAATTCCAAGTTGGAATTTTGAGATGCGCATCTCACAAATGTTGCCTTCTAGCCAAAAACAAACCAACAAACCTATGCATGGGTGCTATCCCTGTACTCGGGAGATGTTGCTGAACACATATTGGGTTGTTGTTTGGCAGTGACATATACCAGAATCTGTGAATTCATGCCTGAAGTACAATGCATGTGGAAAAAAAACTCCCAAAAAAGTACTACTACAAACTTTTACAAAGGCTGGTGGTAGAATTAGTACCTATACAGTATTAAAATACCACCATTTGAAATACCTTAGGATGTCTATTTTCCAAAAATATATGGTTTTATGGGGTAAAATTAATTGGACGGCTTCAAAAATGTTCCAAATGGAACATGGGCGCAGGCTGACTACATGTCAAAATTCCAGGTTGGAATTGCGCACCCCCTAAATGTGGAATTTTAGACCCAATACAAACCAACAAACCTATGCATGGGGGGGTATCCCTGTACTCAGGAGATGTTGCTGAACACATATTGAGGTGTTGGTTGGCAGTGGCAAATACCAGAATCTGAAAATTCCTGCCTGAACTACAATGTGTGTGGGGAAAAAATGACATCCCAACCCTTTGACATAGGTTGGTGGTAGAATTAGCACTTGGAAAGTGTTAAAATACCACAATTTTAAATACCCTAGGATGTCTAGTTTTCCAAAATATATGGTTTTATGGGGTAAAATACTTTGACAGGCTTCAAAAGTGTCCCAAATGGAACATGGGCGCAGGCTGACTACATGTCAAAATTCCAAGTTGGAAATGCACCCCCCCTAAACATGGCCTTTTAGCCCCCAAATAATCTAACTAACCTACACATGGGGGGTATCCCTGTACTCAGGAGATGTTGCTGAACACATATTAAGGTGGTGTTTGGCACTGACACATAATAGGATCTGTGAATTCATGCCCGATGTACAATGAATGTGAAAAACAAATTACTATCCATAACATTGACATAGGCTGGTGGTAGAATTAGTGCATCAAAAGTGTTAAAATACTACCATTTGAAATAACCTAGGGTGTCTAGTTTTCAAAAATATATGGTTTTGTGGGGTAGAATACACTTTTTGGCTTCAAAAATTTCCCAAATGGGACATGGGCGCAGGTTTTCTGCACGTCAGAATTCCAAGTTGGAAAACCAAAAAGTGCACCTCTCAAATGTGGCCTTTTAACCCCCAAATAACCTAACCAACCTATACATGGGTAGTATCCCTGTACTCAGGAGATGTTGCTGAACACATACTGAGGTGTTGTTTGGCACTGACATATAACAGGATCTGTGAATTCATGCCCAAAGTACTATGTATGTGAAAAAAAATTACTATCCATAACATTGACATAGGCTGGTAGTATAATTAGTGCATGGAAAGTGTTAAAATACTACCATTTGAAATACCCTAGGGTGTCTAGTTTAAAAAAATATATGGTTTTGTGGGGTAGAATACACTTTCTGGCTTCAAAAATGTCCCAAATGGGACATGGGCACAGGTTTTCTGCACGTCAGAATTCCAAGTTGGAAAACCAAAAAGCGCACCTCTCAAATGTGGCCTTTTAACCCCCAAATAACCTAACCAACCTATACATGGGGGGTATCCCTGTACTCAGGAGATGTTGCTGAACACATATTGAGGTGTTGTTTGGCACTGACATATAACAGGATCTGTGAATTCATGCCCAAAGTACAATGTATGTGAAAAAAAAATTACTACCCAAAACATTGACATAGGCTGGTAGTATAATTAGTGCATGGAAAGTGTTAAAATACTACCATTTGAAATACCCTAGGGTGTCTAGTTTAAAAAAATATATGGTTTTGTGGGGTAGAATACACTTTCTGGCTTCAAAAATGTCCCAAATGGGACATGGGCACAAGTTTTCTGCATGTCAGAATTCCAAGTTGGAAAACCAAAACGCGCACCCCCTAAATGTGGCCTTTTAGCCCCAAAACAAACCAACAAACCTATGCATGGGTGGTATCCCTGTACTCAGGAGATGTTGCTGAACACATATTGAGGTGTTATTTGGAAATACCCCTTCACATTTTAAGGTAATGTTTACCTAAATTGCAAAATATGTGAAAAATTTAAAAAAAAGATTTTTTGCTGCAAACTTTGGCATATTTTGGTGGTAAAATGGCTATATGAAATGTGTCAAAATACCCCAAGTTAAATGCCCTGAGTTGTCTAGTTTTCAAAAATATGTACATGTTGGGGGTCATTCATGGATTTAGTACAGAAATCAGTGTTACAATGTCACTATCGCTGATTTTGAAAGAAAGGATTTTAAAATAGCTTTGCACCACTTATAGTTCTGGCCCTGTAACATGAATAAAAAAGCACAAAAACATAAAAACATGGGCTATTTCTGAACTCAGGACATATATTAGAAACTTTTTAGCAGTGTTTTTTTGTTGTCTCTTGTACATGAGTATACGATTTTTCAAATAAAAGTCATAAAAAATAATTTTTTCAATTTTTTTGCCATATTTTATTATTTTTTTTACATCAAATTATATGCTATTATCAAAATAATGGTATCAAAAGAAAGCCCTTCTTATAACGATAAAAACGATATATAGTTTGTGCGGGTACACTAAATGAGACAGAAATAAATTACAGCAAAACACAAACACCTCAGAAATGTTAAAACAGCCCATGTCACCAAGCGTCGGACAAGCCAAAAAAGTCATGTCACTAAGGGGTTAATGGGGCTCTTGTGTGTGACATAGTTAATGGGGGTCTTGTGTGTGGCATAGCTAATGGGGCTCTTGTGTGTGGCATAGCTAATGGGCTCCTATATGGTTTATTTTAATGGAACATCTGACTGGCATTACTAAGGAATCTGTTTGGCATGGTATTGGAGGAAATCCAAGGGGGGGGGGGGGTTACTGCACCGGGTGACCCTTGATGTCACTCGTTTTTACATTGTATCAGCAGAAGGGACCTTATCTAGGTCCTCTTTGTTGATCAACTTTGAATACCAGGGTCTCTCTCCGCAGAAGTCCCTTGGACTTGACAGACCCAATTAGACGAGTGGTCTGAGGCAGAGCCGAGAGAAACTTGCATGTATGCACCTTGGGCTTACTTTGGAAACCCAACTCTTTAGTTGTCCTATAAAAAGGCTTTGGCTCTGAGTATACAGTTCTTGTAGGACACAATTACCTCAGTACGAGGGGATGTGGAGCTCCACAACCCGACTGTGAACCATCGAACAGAGGCTCAACCCAACACCGAATGAATAGGGTGCTCAGACCGCATTCTTTGGCACCGAGGTTTCGATATCGATGAAAATATGAAACTTTTAATCAATGAATAGGCATTTAAAATTATATCAAATGCAACATGGGGTGCAGCAACATGAAACACCACGCGTTTCCCACCTTAGTGATGCTTTATGATATGCTTTATGATATACAAATGTTATATCTCTACCCCCTACTACTATAGTAGAGGCAGTGATAAACTGATCCTTTCCTGTACTATGTTGCTTATGATTGGAGAGAATATAATGTTTAAAGCATATACACTAGCAGAGATGCCTATCACTAGAAGTGACCAACTCTTTCAGTATTGTTATTATAATTATGTCACTGTATGCAGTGTTCAGTTCTATTTTAGATGGATTACAGCCCTATATCATTTCTGACACATCCGTATGACTTCAATAAATCATCTCACCAAATCCAAATGACAAGGATTTTAAAGCAACAGAATTTTGTTACTATGGCAGAATCAATTTTTCTTTCAGTGCTTTTAGGCATTAGCTACAGCTGTACATATACATAAGTCATTAGCACTTTTTTTGACCTGCAGCTGGAATGTAGAGAATTGAATGTGGTTTATTGTCAGTAAACTTAATGCTGAATTAGAAATATACAAATTAAGAGAAATTGCTGAAATTGGTATTATTAATTGTGGTAAATGAAGTCCAAACCCTTTTAACACTTTAGAAGTGACTGACATATCCCTCGGCGCTCAGAATATTAATATATACTGTATTTGCCCGAATATGAGACGCAATGCGCGCAGACATCCTCCGCTGCTGCCCGGCATGTCCATCGAGACTTCTATGATGAAGTCCGGACCTTCCGGCTTCATTATAAAAGTCCTGGCAGAAGTGCCGGGCAGCAGTGGAGGATGTCTGCGCGTATCTTGCAGACATCCTCCGGCTGCCTCCACTAGCCACCAGGAGATTTGGGCAGCCGGGAGATGTCTGCACATATCGTGCAGACATCCCCCGGCTGCCCCCACTAGCCACCAGGGAATGGGGACACATAGACAACGGGGGAGGGAGGAGGAGAGACAGACACAACGTGGGGGGGGGGGGGAGCGACAGGCACAACGTTGGGGGGAGGGAGGGGGAGAGAGTGACAGACAAAACGTTGGGGGGAGGGAAGGGGAGAGAGTGACAGACACAATGTTGGGGGGAGGGAAGGGGAGAGAGTGACAGACACAATGTTGTGGGGAAGGGGAGAGAGTGACAGACACAACGTTGGGGGGAGGGAGGGGGAGAGAGAGAGACAGACAACGCTGGGGGGAGGTAGGGGAAGAGAGAGACAGACAACGAGGGAGGGGGAGAGAGACAAAGACAACGTTGGAGGGAGGGGGAGTATTGGGCAAGTCTGGGGGTAGAGGCAGCATTGGCACATAAAAGGAAATAAAAACAGGATAGTCTTATATTCAGGCTTTTAGTTTTTTTCCTAAAGGAATATACAAAGTTTTGGGGGTCGGCTTATAATCAGGGTCTTCTTATATTCGAGCAAATACAGTACTACTGTCTTGAAGTAACCATTAAAGGATCACATGAACAGAAAAAACTACCTTTTTGAATGCATGTTAAAATTAAAAAAATTTAAAAATGCTTGTTTTTGTTCTCAATGTGTATAATTTGTAGCTTCTAGTGTTTCTTCCAATCAGATTTTAAAGTGTTTGAAATTAAAACTGTATGTACAATGTGGGCATACATTATACCCGAACCTGCATCTATTGTGTGTATCCACCAGATAAACAGCAGGAACCGAGAGTGGATGGAGCTAAGGTAAGATCTATTCTAGCAAGAAAACAGTATTGATTTTGCGAGTCACAGAGAAGGATGGCTGCTTAGGGTACAAGTATCCAAACAGTGGACATCAATGCAAAATTCAATTAAAAGCTTATCTGACTAACTGAGCAAAACACTGACAAAATGAGATCAAAGAGCTCTACTGCTTCACTCTAGGCCAAGCCAACTTTGAAATCAATAGGCACTCAACTTCGGGGAAGAGTCAGAACTGCTTCACAAAGAGTGAATCTACCACCCACCAAGGGCGTATCCTGCCCATTAATGCATTAATGTGCACCCAATGTATAGCACACCAACAAGAAATAAAGCCGAAAGGCATATGGCAGCATGAATTTTGCATCAATGTCCTTACTATGTTGTGAATTCGACCAGCTTTAGGTTCAGCTGATATTTCTCTGATTTTACACATTCCCCAAAATGTATGTGACCTATTTGATTGGCTGACCGCAAGAACACTGTCGCTGGTGTCCAACCCTTTCCTTTAATGAATATGTTTGTTCATTAAAGAGAAGATTCCTGCAATCATGGATATTTGATGGAAATAATTCTACATCAGTCACATGCTGGCTGGGGATTATGGAAATGGTAGTCTTAAGAACTATATGTTTTCTCTATTGATGGTAATTTCAGTATTGTTTTGTGGTTCATTGGTTTTCATCACCTTTCCCTATCCTGAATGCTGTTCATTGATTTTTGCTGCATTCCACTCATTTATTTCTGCTCAATATTCTCTCTCCTACGCATGTCACTGTAGGTGTTTTGTTGAGATTTTTGTTAATTCTCTGAATACAGAAGGTATTCTCTGCTTTAGGGAAATCAGTCGCACCAGAAACACACACTAAGAATTCTAAGTTCTAAGGAACTGAAGACTTTCATTTGTGTTAATCTGTCTAGGGTCGGTGTTTATTAAGCTTGTTAAAGGAGTTGAACAAAATGTCATAGCGACTTCACATCTGATAGATTAAAAAAGGCCAAACCCTGCTCCATTATATTGATATAATAATTTATACATCTGTGCTACTGTTTCCACTGTTGCATAAGTGAATGCCTGTAATCTCACGGGGAAAATAGAATAACACACAGAACATCACTTAACCCCTCTAGTGGACCACACATAGCATCCTCCAGCATTGTTGTCTGGTTCTAAACAAACTTTAGTGCCCCTTTAAGCCCAGTCTGCTTTTGTTCACTATGTTGTTTATTTCTGTCTTGCAACAGGAGAGAGGGAGAAAAAGAGAAAGGGAGAAAGAGAGAGAGAGAAAGAAAGAATATTAATATTTTCAAGGCTAGATCTGACCTTGCTGTGTGTGTCTGGAGGGCTTACAGGAATCATTTTCTACCTGCTCTTTTATAGTGTACACCTCCCACTTGAAAAGGACCTACCTTTTTTCAAAGTTAATTAATTATGAAAAAACGAAATAACTGACATTTTAATATCTGTTTTCTAAATACATTCAATATCCAAATATCATGTTTGCAGCTTCTACGGTTGTCCTGCATCTGACTAGAGTCTGGGAGAAAAAAAACAACATTTGAAATTTTTCAAAAATGCAATAATCAAAGTATCCCAAATTATATATCCAGTTGCAATGTGTGCATATATTTACATTTCACAGCAGACCATAGAATGCAATTATCTGCAAGTTTTTTCCACCATGTACATCTAGGGTTCCCATGTCAGCCAGATTTTAAAAAAAATATACGTTGTTGCATGAAACAAATACTAGTAGAACAGCACTCGTGTGCCGAGGCAGGACTCCAACGAATCCTTATTGAATAATCAATATAAAGGGATTTGCTCAGCACTGCAAAAAGTTATCTGCGTTTTATTTCACATTAGTAGCTAGGTTTATTGGTTATTGTCATGTTGCATTCTTATAGATTATTGCCATATTACACTGTTACATGTCAACTGGCAGAATCTAGGATACATGTGTAACCAGTGAAAACTGACTAATTTATTCCCCTACTGACAGGATTGTTTTGAAATTGTTGTACCCTTCGTGACAACGGCTGTTTTAATATTTCTGTGGTGTTTGTGTTTAGCTGTCATTTTCATCTTTCTCATATAATATACCCACACATATTATATACTGTGTTATCGCCATAAAAAGGGCTTTCTTTAGACACCATTATTTTCATCATATCATATATAAACTAAATCATAACATAGGATGCAAAAATGTAAACCATTACCATCAGTAAAACAACCATGTGTCAATAGTTACACAGTTTTGTCCTGAGTTTAGAAATATGCATGTTTACATATTTTTCTGTGGTTTGCAAGTTCTATGTGCTGTTGCCTGCTAACTGCTGCTCCACCAGTGGCTTTCTGGTGCGGTGGAGACAATCATAGGGGTAGAGGAGAGGTACATGCATGGAAGGGGAAAGGATACAGACAGACATGGGAAGGAAGAGGAGAGAAACTTACATAGGAAGGGAGAGGATAGAGACAGACATGGTAAAGAGACATGCACGGGAAGGGATAGGAGAGAGACAGACATGGGACGGGGTAGGAGAGAGACAGACCGGGGAAGGAAGAGAGACAGACAGACATGGGAATGGAGAGGAGAGACAGACAGACATGAGAAGTGATATTAAAGAGACAGACATGGGAAAGGAGATTAAAGAGACAGACATGGGAAGGGAGATTAAAGAGACAGACATGGGAAGGGAGAGGAAGGAGACAGACATGGGAAGGGAGAGGAGAGAAACAGACCTGGGAAGGAAGAGAGACAAACATGGGAAGGAATAGGAGAGACAGACATAATAAAGGATAGGAGATGGGCAGACATGGGTAAGGATAGGAGAGAGACAGACATGGGGAGCGATAGGAGAGAGACTGAAATGTACTGGAGACTGTATCTCCACAAGGATATCGATACTTTTGGAGAAAGTTCAGAAAAGGGCTATTAAACTTGTTCATGGGTTGAAGAATTAAACTTCCCAGGAAAAGTTAAAGCATCTTAACATGTATAACTTGGAGGAAAGACATAACAGGGGGGGATATAATAGAAATATTTAAATACATAAAAGGAATCAACACAGTAAAGGAGGAGAATATATTTAAAAGAAGAAAAACTACCACAACTAGCGGACATAGTCTTAAATTAGAGATTAAAAATAATATCAGGAATAGGCGGATGGGGATGTATGGAATAGCACTCCAGCGGAAGTGGTAGAGGTAAAAACAGTGGAGTTTAAGCATGCTTGGGATAGGCACAAGGCTATTCTAGATATAAGATAGGAAACTGGGACTAATAAAAGTATTTAGAAAATTTGGCAGACTAGATGGACCGAAGGGTTCATATCTGCCAACACATTCTATCTATCTATGACATGGGAAGGAAGAGGAGAGAGACAGGCAGACATGACAAGACAGACCGGCATGTGGAATGCCCCTCCCGAAATCAGACTTTGGATCGGCCCTGTACCTGGGTAGCTCAAAATTCGTGCCACCGATGTGATCTGAATTTTTCCACAATTCAGAAGCATAATTTGGTGGCGAAAACTGGAGTTACCTGAGTCGACCCGTAAATTGCCTATATCTTTCTATTTCACACTACTGAGTGAAAATTAATGGAGTCTGGTGTCGCAGAAATAATACATTAAGGAAATATTGTTTTGACCATTGTTTTTAAACTGCACAAATGTTTTTTTGGGAGTGTACATCCCTTCTTTATTAAATGTTTTAACCCGTGTTTTTGTTATGTTGGCTTTCTCTTAATTAACTATATGTTTTGAACTATATCTTCCTGAATTTAAATATTTTCAGTCATTTTTGTTTTGGTTAGCAAAGTTTTTTTTAGTACTTGGGATTTAGTACCTGAAAAGTATGACATGTTCTTGTACCCTAGACAAGTTATTTTGAGGCTTGTGTTATTTATTGCCAATAAACAGTGAACAGATAGACGTGAATGTTTGTACAGGCAAGTGAGATAAATCAAACCTTTCTGATTTGGATTCCAAGAGTATAATTGAATATGTCAGGACAGCTACAAGAACGAGATTACTTGCTCAGCAAGGCTAAGGAGAAAATGATGAAAGGAATGAACCCTTCTGAATTCTGTGAATGAAAGCTTCAGCCTGTGCCCTTGTATCTAGGTAGTAAATAATGCATCAAAAAGTCATTCACGGATTTGATGTCTTGGTAATCATAGAATCCACAGACGGTCGGAATGTAAAATATAAGATGGACGATACATGAATATGTTCTCTTTCCGGATTCTGCAGGAAACTATTTATTTCTATCCTGTCTCTTTTTGTTATTAATATACCCTATAAAAATGTAGATACATAAATGTGCACAATTCAAATATACATGATTGTATAATTATCTAAAAATGTCCATACTTGTAAAGTGAACTAGCGGTTAACAGAGTTTGCTCAGTACAGGTCTCGCTTGCCCCATGGGTAATATAGCAAGTGCTTTTCCTGAGCAACATTAATGGCATATCATGACCATCATCACCTGGACTTCATCACCACTATCTTCAAATGTCATCAATGACTAATATATTATTTGGAGCATTCCTAGGTGCACACCCTAATAATAAGTGCTGTGCACCCCAATTCAATATATTTAATGCATGCCCCCCAACATTTAACACCATGGGACTCCAGGGGTCTTGGCACTGATGGGTCAGCAGGTCATAGTTTACAGCTGGCTCATCGCCAACTCCAGATTCGGACAGATTCGGCCACGCATACCTCCATCACAACCTCGCAAAATGCTATTCGCTAAGCATTTTTGCAAGTTCAAGAGATGGTCAAGGAATATAGGATGAGGGAGTGATTAAACTTAAAAACCTTCCCCCATTTAGATGAATGGCCTTTGTTATTTAACATTTGTGGTAGAATCATTAGCCGCTAAATAAAAATAACGCGTTATGTGGTAAAATTACTGTACCTGTTAAAAAACCCCATGAAAAAATGTCTGTGTATTACTGCTCCACAGGGGCGTTGCTAGGTCAACAAATGATCAGGGGCTTGAGCCCAGATGAGCACAGTCGCACACAATCTCACCCCGTCTCTCTCTCTCTGTCTCACGCACCCTGTCTCTCTCCCTCTCTTTCTAACACACACCGCCTCTCTCACACTCTCCGTCTCTCTATCTCACACAGCGTCTCTCTCTCTCTCTCACACTCTCAGTCTCTCTATCTCACACAGCGTCTCTCTCTCTCTCTCTGTCTCTCTCTCGCTCACTCTCCGTCTCTCTCTCTCACACTCTCCGTCTCTCTCTCTCACACTCTCCGTCTCTCTCTCTCTCACACTCTCCGTCTCTCTCTCCCACAACGTCTATATCTCCCACAGCATCTATATCTTTCTCACACACACTTACAAATACACAACCTGACACACACACCCTCATACACTTATGCAAACACCCTAACACACACACACCCTCATACACTTATGCAAACACCCTGACACACACACACCCTCATACACTTATGCAAATACCCTGACACACACATCCTGACACACACACCCTCATACACTTATGCAAACACCCTGACACACACACACCCTCATACACTTATGCAAACACCTTATGCAAACACCCTGACACACACACACCCTCATACACTTATGCAAATACCCTGACACACACACCCTCATACACTTATGCAAATACCCTGACACACACACCCTCATACACCTATGCAAATACCCTGACACACACATCCTGACACACACACCCTCATACACTTATGCAAATACCCTGACACACACATCCTGACACACACACCCTCATACACTTATGCAAATACCCTGACACACACCCTCATACAGTTATGCAAATACCCTGACACACACATCCTGGCACACACACCCTCATACACTTATGCAAATACCCTGACACACACATCCTGACACACACACCCTCATACACTTATGCAAATACCCTGACACACACACCCTCATACACTTATGCAAACACCCTGACACACACATCCTGACACACAAACCCTCATACACTTATGCAAATACCCTGACACACACCCTCATACACTTATGCAAATACCCTGACACACACATCCTGACACACACACCCTCATACACTTATGCAAATACCCTGACACACACATCCTGACACACACACCCTCATACACTTATGCAAATACCCTGACACACACACATCCTGACACACACACCCTCATACACTTATGCAAAAACCCTGACACACACACCCTCATACACTTATGCAAACACCCTGACACACACTCACTTATACACATTGCTTCACCCTGACACACACACTTATACACATTGCTTCACCCACACAGTCACACTTACACGCAGACACTAACACACATTTTTAAATATAACAAAAACAACCTTATAGCGTTGGTCCCCCTCCCTGCTAAATTACCTTTGTTTGCAGGGAGGAGGACGTCTCCGATGAGACACTTTCTTCTGCCGGATGTCACATCTGGCGCGCAGCCAGACTCACAGTGCGACGGGGGCGGAGCTTGCACCCATCGCGCTGTCAGTATGGCCAGGAGGTGCGGTCACCGCAGGCACTTGCTTGTGGGCCGCACCTCCAGGAGGAGGGGCCAGCAGCAGCGCCTCTCCTCCTCACCCCCCGCACGAGCATAAACCTCCGATTCTGGGACTATGTCCCAGACGGGGGAAAGCTCTGCGGGGAGATTTTTTTTTTTAACAGTGATAGCCCTGGAGTCTCGGGGCTAAAGTATGCTTTAGCCCCAGAGTCTCCATTCGGGGCTATGCACTGGAGATTCGGGGCTATAGCCCCAGTAGCCCCCACCCCAGCGACGCCTCTGCTGCTCCACTTCCTTTTTCTTTGATCTGCCGATCAGGATGGCCAATAATAAAACCAAACCAATTTACATAATGTAACCACACTGCAACCAGGCAGAGAAGTCGTTGATGGAAATCACACTAGAATAGAGACAAAAAAAAGAATTAGAGACAAAAAACAATGTGAAAGTAAACTGTCCGTCTAAGAAGTCATACATAACATTATATAAAACAAAATCCTCACATGGTAAACGATAAGAACAAAACAAAGGGTTTGGAGTGGAAGCAAGGGAGATAAATAATAGGCAACAATAATCCACAATTTTATGGCAAGACAGGAGGCTATTTTAACGCTGATCTAACAATGAGAAAAAAAACATGAGCACAAGGACAGAAGTAAAAGATGTGAAATGTCGGCATCCCAGACCAGCCTGCTGCCAATAGAACATCAAACAAGGAACCACCCAAGTTGATGGATGACATATGCCACCGCGTCCCAAACAAAATGGATGGCAAAACAACGGTCAATGCCTGCCAAACATAAGCCCCATTTTACCCATCGAGTGCAGTGTAAAAGCCCTGAAACCCTTCACAACGACACCAGACAAAGAAGTAACGCAACCAGAGTGAAAAGTTGTTGAAGCGAAATAAGCTCATTGTTCTGCCTGTCACGATTGCTATTTGTATTAATTATAAGTATAAATGAATTTTGATGGATACTGGCAGTATACAACTCAATTGCAGAAAATGGTATATACAGGTAGAATATCAGCAGAGGAAGAATATCTTTACCATAAACAATAGAACTTTAACAAGTGATCATCAGCACTGCAAGGATTAAACTGTTCAGCTGGAGGCATGGAATACAAACAATTGAATCTTAGCACTGCAATGGTTAAACAGTCCAGCAGGTAGGTTGGAATGCAATCAAGTGATCTCCAATAGTGCAAGGTTTGAATTAGTGCAACATGGAATGAATGATTTGTAATTAAGTGATTCCCAGCAATGTAAGGGTGAAACAGTTCAGCATGAAAGGATTGAGTTAATACGAATCAGTAACTGATGAATAACTTAGCTGTGGTGTAAGCCGAAGGATGGTCAAAAATACAAGCCGTGTTCAAGTGCAGGAGAGTTCAGGAGATGCGAGTGGTTAAACCGAAGTCGGGGTTAAAGCGAGCAGGTAAGTCGAATAGCCGTGTTCAGTAAAGGAGAAGTCAGAGTCGTATTATCCAAGCCGGGGTTCGTTTAAAGTGAATTCGAAGAGTTACTTTCGGTTTACAGGTATAAGCCAAATGAGGAGAGTTGAGCCGACAGACCTTATGGAACGAAGATTACTCAACATTTGAATAGTGGCGCAGTTTACTTATATTGCGTAGGAATACCGCGTCACTGAGAGGGGAGGAGTATATACAGGTAGAATATCAGCAGAGGAAGAATATCTTTACCATAAACAATAGAACTTTAACAAGTGATCATCAGCACTGCAAGGATTAAACTGTTCAGCTGGAGGCATGGAATACAAACAATTGAATCTTAGCACTGCAATGGTTAAACAGTCCAGCAGGTAGGTTGGAATGCAATCAAGTGATCTCCAATAGTGCAAGGTTTGAATTAGTGCAACATGGAATGAATGATTTGTAATTAAGTGATTCCCAGCAATGTAAGGGTGAAACAGTTCAGCATGAAAGGATTGAGTTAATACGAATCAGTAACTGATGAATAACTTAGCTGTGGTGTAAGCCGAAGGATGGTCAAAAATACAAGCCGTGTTCAAGTGCAGGAGAGTTCAGGAGATGCGAGTGGTTAAACCGAAGTCGGGTTTAAAGCGAGCAGGTAAGTCGAATAGCCGTGTTCAGTAAAGGAGAAGTCAGAGTCGTATTATCCAAGCCGGGGTTCGTTTAAAGTGAATTCGAAGAGTTACTTTCGGTTTACAGGTATAAGCCAAATGAGGAGAGTTGAGCCGACAGACCTTATGGAACGAAGATTACTCAACATTTGAATAGTGGCGCAGTTTACTTATATTGCGTAGGAATACCGCGTCACTGAGAGGGGAGGAGAATCTATTAACAATGGAGATTTCTAACAGTATCCCCTCCTAAAGGAGCACACTCAGGGTGCTATAGTTGTGGTTTGTCAGGATGTTGTTTGTGGAAGAGGGTAACAAGTCTCTTGGCATGTACATCTGATGAGTCTGCCCATGTGTCCTCTTCTGAAGAATAGCCTTTCCATCTTATAAGATATTGCAATTTTCTTCTATGAAGTCTGGAATCCAGTATTCTTTCTACTTCATATTCCTCAGTACCTTGGTTGATGATAGGGTCAGGGTTGTCAAAAACTGTCCTGGAAAACGTATCAGGAATATATGGTTTGAGGAGAGAAATATGGAATACGGGGTGTAATTTAATGGTATGTGGCAATGTAAGTTTCACGGCTACTTCGTTAATCCTCCGTTCAATAGGGAACGGTCCAATGAAAAGAAGGTCTAATTTTTTGGATGGTCTAGTTGTCTTTATGTTTTTTGTCGATAGTAGAACCAAGTCCCCGGGGTTGAAGGGTGGAGTAGGTTTTCTCTTGGTATCATAGAATTTTTTATGATTATGGAGTGCTTTTGTAATGTTTTCCTTTAAAGCATGAAATATGGAATTCATGTCAATGAGCTGTAGGGTAACAGATGGGTTACGACTGGTATTGCAATCGGTAGGTATTGAGGTAGGATGGAACCCATAGTTTGAAAAGAAAGGTGACATTTTGGTACTGGAATGACATGCATTGCTATAAGAGTATTCAGCCAAGGGTAACCAAGTGGACCAATCGTCTTGTAGGTAAGTGCAGTAACACCGTAAATACTGTTCGAGACATTGGTTTACTCGTTCAGTCTGACCATCGGTTTGTGGATGATAGGAAGATGATAACTTAGGACAGATTTGACGGGAGGAACATAACTCTTTCCAGAAATGTGATGTAAATTGAGTTCCTCTGTCTGTTATTATGTCATCTGGTAGACTATGTAAGCGGAGAATGTTGGAAATAAAGACGAATGATAATTCTTTGGAGGTAGGAATTTTTTGTAGAGGAACAAAATGAGCCATCTTGGTAAACCTATCAACAACAACCAGGATAGTTGTTTGTTTATTGGAGGGAGGAAGATCAACAATGAAATCCATGGAAATTAATTTCCAGGGTCTATCAGGAATAGGTAAATTAGTTAGGAGTCCAAAGGGATGTTGATGAGAAGGTTTCCTTTTTTGGCAAATAGGACAGGATAGGACATAAGATGTAATGACATCATGTTGATGAGGCCACCAAAATTTTCTTGTGGATAATTCAAAGGTTTTTTGGATGCCAGGGTGTCCAGCTAGAGGAGAATCATGGACCATTTTCATAACTTCAACTCTTAAAGAGGGAGGGATATAGATTTTCTCGTTCTTCATGCAAAGTCCATTTTCTTGGTATAATGTTGCATCCTGGGGAAGAGTTAATTCTTCAGGGTTTAATTGTTTGATTTTTATCAATGAGAGAAGTGATGATTCCAACAAATCTGGATGGAGGCAGAATGGGAGAAGTAGGAGGAGGAAAAGAAGTGGTATTGGGAATTCTAAAGAGAGAATCAGCCTTTTTATTCCTTGAACCTGGCCTGTAAATGATGTGGAAGTTAAATCTATTGAAGAATAGACTCCAACGAACTTGGCGAGCTGAAAGGGTTTTGTTGTTTTGTAGGAATTCAAGGTTTCTGTGATCTGTATAAACTATGGGTGTTTCATCAAGGCCGGCCTTAGGGGTGTGCGACCTGTGCGAGCGCACAGGACGCAACACCCCAGGGGGCACCCTTCCGCCCAAAGAAAAAAAAAAGTAAAAAAAAGCCGGTAGAGACACTGGCTGGGGGAGATCAAAAGATCCCCCCTCACCAGCCCTCTGCTCGGCTAGACCCGCGGAGGGGGCGGAGCTAACTGGCTTAGCGGTGTAGCTCCGCCCCCACCCTGTGAAGCAGAGCAGCGTCTGCTTCACGGGGAGCCACTGGCAGCATGAGAAAGTGCTGCTCGGCTCCCCATGCCTGCATTAAGCATGGGGAGCTGAGCAGCACCTTCTTTTGCTGACCTGGGCTCCCAGTGAAGCAGACGCTGCTCTGCTTCACAGGGTGGGGGCGGGGCTACACCGCTGAGCCGGTTAGCTCCGCCCTCCCTGTATCCACCTTTGAAGGCAGAGGGAGGGGAGGGGTGGGAGAGAGAGACAGGAGCAGGGGGAGAGACAGAACAGCTGGAGGGGGGAGAGACAGAACAGCTGGAAGGGGGAGAGAGATACAGAACAGGGGGGGAGAGAGAAAGAACGGAGGGAGAGAGAGACAGAACAGGGGGAAGGGGGAGAGAGAGATACAGAACAGGGGGGGAGAGAGAAAGAACAGAGGGAGGGAGAGAGAGACAGAACACGGGGAAGGGGGAGAGAGAGAGACAGACAGAATGGGGGGAGAGAGAGACAGAACAGGGGAAGGGGGAGTGAGAGACAGACAGGGGGAGGGAGGGAGAGAAAGACAGAACAGGGGGAATGAGGAGAGAGAGAGACAGAACGGGGGGAGAGAGAGACATAACGGGGGGAGAGAGAGACATAACGGGGGGGAGAGAGAGACAGAACAGGGGGGAGAGAGACAAAACGGGGGGGGGGGGGGGAGAGACAGAACGGGGGGAGAGAGAGAGACAGAACAGAGGAAGGGGACGAGAGAGAACAGAGGGAGAGAGAGAACAGGTATGGGGGAGTTAGAGAGAGACAGACAGGACAATGAAGAGGAAAGGGACAAACATGGGAAGGGAGAGAGATACATACATGGGGGGGGCGCCACGGGGGAATCCCGCACAGGGCGCCGGAACACTTAAGGACGGCCCTGGGTTTCATTCCCTTCTAGTAGGTGTCTCCAAGTTTCGAATGCAGCCTTAATTCCCAATAATTATTTTTCTCTGATGGGATAATTATGTTCTGCGGGTGAGAGAGATCTGGAGTAGAAGGCTACTAATGTAGGGTAATTTTGGATCTGGCATCTTAAGAATAGGAGAAGAGGTGAACCTTTCTTTTAATAAATCAAAAGCTTTTTGAGCTTTCATATTCCATATGAAAGGAATGTTTTTTCGAGCTAGAATGTTGAGAGGTTGGACGATATTTGAGAAGTTCTTTATGAATTTCCGATAGAAATTAGCAAATCCTAGAAAACTTTGTACCTCTTTTACTGAGGTTGGGATAGGCCAATCTCTGATACATTGAATTTTAGAATCATCCATGTGTATTTCCTGTGGAGTGATAACATATCCCAGGAAGGAAATTTTTGAGACTTCGAAAAGGCACTTTTCAGGTTTTGCGAATAGGTTATGGGTTCTAAGCCTGGTAAGTACCCACCTTACATGTTTCTTGTGCTCTTCTAAATTTTCAGAATAGATGAGGATATAGTCTAAGTAGATGATGACACAGATGTCAAGTAAGTCCTTGAAAATATCGTTGATAAAATGTGGCGGGGGCATTACAAAGTCCAAACGGCATTACTAAATATTCGAATAGTCCATATCTAGTAAGGAATGCCGTCTTCCATTCATGACCTTCCTTGATGCGGATTAAGTTGTAGGCGCCTCGAAGATCAATTTTGGTGTATATCTTGGCATAACGTAATCTTTCAAGTAATTCAGGGATGAGAGGAAGTGGGTATCTGTTTTTGATGGTTTTTTTAATTCAATTCACGATAATCAATGATGGGACGAATGGTTTGGTCTTTATTCCGAACAAAAAATATCCATGAAGCAGCAGGAGAAGTGGATGGTCTAATGAATCCTTTTCTTAAATTCTCATCGAGGTAATTTTTTAGAATAAATAATCCTTTATCAGAAAGTGGATATATATGTCCGAAGGGAATTGAAGCACCAGGAAGAAGATCTATGGGACAATCGTATATCCTGTGAGGAGGTAAATGTTCGGCTTCTTTTTCACAGAATACATCACTGAAGTCTGATAATGGTGTGGAATGTTTTTTCTTCAATAAGTTGAAGAAGTGATGAATGTGGATAGCAATAAGTTTTGACAGAATTTGGAGTGGAAATCAACAGTTATGGGAGACCAGTGAATTGTTGGGTTGTGCATTTGCAACCAATTCATCCCTAGAATCACAGGGAATAAAGGAGATTTCACTATATCGAATGATATGAATTCAAAGTGATTATGTTTAATAGTCATCTTGATTGGTATTGTTTCATTTGTGATTGGTCCAGAGGAAATGAGGGATCCATCTACCACTCGGAGAGAAATGAAGGAATTCTTTTGAATTGATGGGATTTTGTCAATAAAGTTTCCAGCTGCCCCTGAATCAATAATAACCTCCGTCAGTATTCTTTCTTGATCCCACTGTCGAATAAGAGAGACAAAACAGTGAGTTGTGGACGAATCGTGGGAGACATTAAATATGGAGGAATCAGTATGTATCTTATCGGTTTTATTCCGTTTGAGTTTGGGACAGAGGTCAAGCTAATGCTCATTGGATCTGCAATACATACATAAGTTAAGAGTTTTTCTTCTTAACTTTTCTTCGGGGGTTAACTGTCCTCTTAGTACTCATTTCCATAGGTTCAGAAACAGAGGGTTTGTCATAGGATTGTCGTGGGAGGTTGAAGAGGTCTTTTTCAGGTACCTGGGGATGTTTTTTCAGCTTTTCTCTCTCTAATTCTGCGATCAATGGTTATGGAAAGTTGAATGAGACCCTCGAGTGAATGTGGTAATTCTGTACGGGATAGCACATCCTTTACATTTTCGGAGAGTCCTAGACGGAACTGGTTACGCAAGGTGATATCATTCCACTGTGTATCAACAGCCCATCGTTTGAACTCTGAGATGAAATCTTCAACTGGCCTTTTGCCTTGGGAGAGAGATCTGATAGCTGTGTCAGCAGTGATCTGTTTATTAGGGTCTTCATACAATAATGACATTTCTTTAAAAAATTCATCCAGAGAATCCAGGATGGGGTCATGATTTTCCAGGAAGGTATGTGCCCAGGCCATGGGTTCGCCTCTTAGAAAGGACATAACTGTGCAGACCTTTATTCGGTCTTTAGGATAGGATCGGGGTCTCAATGCGAACAACAAATTACAGGAGTTAATGAATTCCCTGAATTTAGATCGATCACCTGAGAATTTTTCTGGATTACAAACTAACGGTTCAGAGTATTCTCTGGTATGAGTAGAGGAAGGACTAGAAAAAACCCGGTTTTGGATATCAGTTACATAGGTGAGAATCCTTTCATTAGCAATTCTCAAGTCTTGTAAGTTTTGTGAGAGTAATTCAACCCTCTGATTGAAGGAGATAATCTGGGAAGCCATTTCTGCTGGTTCCATAATTTTAGGTTGAGTAATATGTCACGATTGCTATTTCTATTAATTATAAGTATAAATGAATTTTGATGGATACGGGCAGTATAGAACTCAATTGCAGAAAATGGTTTATACAGGGAGAATATCAGCAGAGGAAGAATATCTTTACCATAAACAATAGAACTTTAACAAGTGATCATCAGCACTGCAAGGATTAAACTGTTCAGCAGGAGGCATGGAATACAAACAATTGAATCTCAGCACTGCAATGGTTAAACAGTCCAGCAGGTAGGTTGGAATGCAATCAAGTGATCTCCAATAGTGTAAGGTTTGAATTAGTGCAACATGGAATGAATGATTTGCAATTAAGTGATTCCCAGCAATGTAAGGGTGAAACAGTTCAGCATGAAAGGATTGAGTTAATACGAATCAGTAACTGATGAATAACTTAGCTGTGGTGTAAGCCGAAGGATGGTCAAAAATACAAGCCGTGTTCAAGTGCAGGAGAGTTCAGGAGATGCGAGTTGTTAAACCGAAGTCGGGGTTAAAGCGAGCAGGTAAGTCGAATAGCCGGTCCGTGTTCAGTAAAGGAGAAGTCAGAGTCGTATTATCCAAGCCGGGGTTCGTTTAAAGTGAATTCGAAGAGTTACTTTCGGTTTACAGGTATAAGCCGAATCAGGAGAGTTGAGCCGACAGACCTTGTGGAACGAAGATTACTCAACATTTAAATAGTGGCGCGGTTTCCTTATATTGCGTAGGAATACCGCGTCACTGAGAGGGGAGAAGAATCTATTAACAACGGAGATTTCTGACACTGCCAATACTCCACACACTGATAGACCATGGAGACATCACAAAAGGCTATATTGATAAAGGTCCTTGGTAAGTCCCTTCAGTAGTTTGGTACGGGAACCGCCCATCAATTGATGTAGCACAGTGTTTCTCAACTGGTGGGTCCTGACCCAAAAGTGGGTCACAAGCTGGTGTGGAGTGGGTTGTAGACGTGTGTTTTGGCTTCATGAAAAAGTCTAACTTTTGATTTGGGGGAGTAACGCATGCTGTGTTCACCACCTGAAGCTGAGAAGCCCACCAAGGAATGGCTGGCATTTTATCAATAGTGCCGCTAAAATATTTTCCAGTAACCCCTGTAGGATTAAGAAACAGCCAAGGCTTCACTGTTTACTTTAGGGATATATTTTCAAAATTCACCTGAGATGGGTCAAGTAAAGTTTAGGATTGATACAGCAGATACACGGCAGGGAGTGTTTAATCTACCTATCTTTGTGAGAGTGACTTCTCAGCTCTGGAGAATGGACACATAACACGACCTCAGAGTTGCTTTGTCTACCATCACCCCAAACTTTGAAACACTTATCAGGAACAAAAAGTATCCCCAGCTTTCCTTCAATTCTAATTAGTCTCATATGTGTCAATGGCTTTTTATTTTATTGGGTTTTTATGCTCAATAACACTTTCACTTGCACTGTGATTACTGCACTATTCAAAGCTCCTGATTTTTGTTTGTTTTATGGTTTGAACAGTGCATATTAGACATGTGCATTAGTTTTCGGACGAATGCATTTTCGTCCAAAAATAGCATTTTTGTTCATTCGTCCGAAAAACGAAAATGCTAAGCTAACGAAAGCCGAATGAACGAATGGTTAATAAACGAAAATCATTCGTTCATTCGTCCATTCGTAGTACTATTGGCATTCTATAAGCCGAAATAGAGTCGGTTTATAGAATACAATAGCATAGTACACTACATCCCATAAACCGACATAATGAACGACTTTCGGTTTATGGAATGCATGTAAGTCTATTGGCATTCTGTAAACCGACTCTATTTCGGTTTATAGTAATGCCAATACTATAGCACGAATGGACGGATGATTTTCGTTTATATTAAACCATTCGTTCACTTCTTAGCTTTCTATAAACCGAAACAGAGTCCCCATTCATACATTTTTATGAATGGGAACTCTAGTTCGGTTTATAGAAAGCTCATAGTATTACATGTAATCCATAAGACGAAAGTCTATAAACCGAACGTTCGGTTTATAGACTTTCGGCTTATGGATTACATGTAATACTATTGCTATTCTATAAACCGAACGTTCGGTTTATAGAATAGCAATAGGATTATATGTATTCCATAAGCGGGAAGTCTATAAACCGAACGTTCGGTTTATAGACTTTCGGCATTTGTAATGAATGTAATAGTACTATTGGCTTTCACTACACAGAGACAGAGTCTGTCTCTGTGTAGTGAAAGCCAATAGTACTATTACATTCATTACAAATGCCGAAAGTCTATAAACCGAACTTTCGGCTTATGGAATACATATAATCCTATTGCTATTCTATAAACCGAACGTTCGGTTTATAGAATAGCAATAGGATTATATGTATTCCATAAGCTGAAAGTCTATAAACCGAACGTTCGGTTTATAGACTTTCGGCATTTGTAATGAATGTAATAGTACTATTGGCTTTCACTACACAGAGACAGAGTCTCCATTCATAATGAATGGAGACTCTGTCTCTGTGTAGTGAAAGGCAATAGTACTATTACATTCATTACAAATGCCGAAAGTCTATAAACCGAACGTTCAGTTTATAGACTTTCGGCTTATGGAATAAATATAATCCTATTGCTATTCTATAAACCGAACGTTCGGTTTAGAGAATAGCAATAGGATTACATATATTCCATAAGCCGAAAGTCTATAAACCGAACGACCTTCGGTTTATAGACTTTCGGCTTATAGAAAACGAACAGTAGTAGTGCCTTTCTATGAACCCATTCATAATTCTTATGAATGGGTTCATAGAAAGGCACTACTACTGTACGTTTTCTATAAGCCGAAAGTCTATAAACCAAAGGTCGTTCGGTTTATAGAATACATAGAATTACACGTAATTCTATGTATTCTATAAACCGAAAGTCTATAAACCGAACGACCTTCGGTTTATAGACTTTCGGCTTATAGAAAACATGTAGTACTATTGCCTTTCTATGAACCGAACGAGAGCCCTATTCCTAAGAATTTCTTATGAATGGGGCTCTCGTTCGGTTTATAGAAAGCCAATAGTATTACACGTATTCTATAAAACGAACGAATAAAACGAAACGAAAATAATGAACGAATTTCGTCTGAAACGAATGCAGTAATAAACGAAATTTGTTTTAGACGAAATAAATAATATTTGCGTCCGAGTGGACGAAAACGAAAAGAAAATTTTAGTTTTGCACATACATGTCTAGTGCATATATGCATAGTGGAATACTGCACATATTGCTTTGGGCATCAATTGTTTTTGGGTCGTGACTTAATGACTAAGGACCAATGTGGGTTCCGAAGTTAGGTACCATGCAATGGTGGCAGCACGACAAGCCGCTCCGCACCCGAGGACACTGGCATCTGACTCCATGGTTAAATCTATGGCAGCCATATATGGCACGACTGTTACATGCTTCCATATGAGTTAGCCACCAGTGCCACCAGTGACCAGAGAATAACATCTGAACCTCATCTGTGAGAGAGATGATGTGATCGTCAGACCCCAAGCAGCGAAAGGGGTTGGTCTTGCCTAGCGCAGTAATGCAAACAACCTGGGAAAATCAGCTGAATGGAACTGGAGTGGAGACCTATAATGCCCTCAGAGATACACAAGAATGGTGCAGAAGGCAACAAATGTCCTTATTTATGGCAGAAATCTTTGACTGCAGGAGTCTGAGGAGCGCCGATACAGAGTCCACTGTGAACCCCAGGAATTAAACCAACTGGATAGGAAGCATTTCCGATTTTGATCACAAAGCCAGATCCTGAAATAGCTTTAAAGTGAGAAAAGTATCTCTGGACTTAGAAACCTTGTGAAACACCAAGGTGCCGAACTGAGGCCAAAATGTAAGTGAATTGTTCCATAAAATTTAAACAAACTTTCTGTGATCCGAGTCGATGAGAACCCTAAGATAGGCTTTCTTTAGATCTAGATGGGAGAACCAATCTCACTCCCATCCAATGCAGGTAAACGGTAGGAAGATGACTCCAGGAAGCCAAACCATTCATTATTAAGGGGCCGGGGGCAGCACCCGACCTTTGTATTTAAATGAACTGGTAATTTTTTTAAGCAGGGTTCTTAACAGGGATGGTGCTTTTAACATGCCGGTTATAAAACACTTGTTATTTTACCAGGTGCGGTATTGATTTTGCATTAATTTCAGTACAACTCTCTATCCTTATACAGGGTGAATTGGACATGAACGTTTAAACTTGCCTCCCAAATAGAACTCCCTTCAGTTTTTAGAGAATAACAAATTATTATTGCATTCAATGATAGGTTGTCAAGATGAGAGCCCAAATTGTTTAGTGAACAGCTTAAGATGGTAAAGTTGGAAGGTCAAATTTAGTTTTTAAGCTAAGTCAAAAACATTCTGACCACTGGTCTAACACTCAATTTAGGAGCATCCTCACAGGTGTTTAAAATGAAGTGCAAGGAACCAGTGGTGAGGGGAGATCCAAGCCCTCAAACAGAACCTTATTATATCTAAATACAAAGGTCATGCAGCAGGTCATTGAGTTATAATCTAAACTCTGTGTGAAATGTGTCAGCTTCCCTCTACAAGCTCAGTCAGTATGTTGTGGTATAAAAGAAAAGAATACATAGCATTTCATGCTTTACTGCAGTTTGGTGTATCTTTAGATTTGATGTGCTAAATTAAACAATAAATACTTACTTTTAAAATGTTTTATGGTCCAACCTTTATGAGTGTCTGGCAAAGTTGATCCAATATATATATATATATATTTTTTTTTGTAATAGTAAAAGAATAAAAGTTCATTAAAGATCTTATAACATGGTACATCATCTAGTTGAGATCTGTAGGACCACCATTTTTTCTGGATATAAAACATGTCATAAGTCTAAAAGAACATGAGCTGCTTCCAAACATGTTCTAATCTATTCTAATATCTTTACAGTTCTACTAAATCAACATATAATTCATGTTTTTGCTGTACAATCACAATTTCATTGCACAGTGGGATGTGGCTTGGTTGGGAATAATCATTTCTGTTACGGATAGGTTCTACAGTTAGTAATATTGCGGCATGCTAAAGGATATAGCTGCGAGGCAGTTATCAGTCTGTGAAAAAAAGGAGGGTGAAATGTTAGGAAATGAGTTCTGAGTATCGTTAGCATTTTTATTTATTTATTTTTCTAATAAGAGCAGCTTGTATTTCACCCATCGTTTCATGTACTGTGGTTATGTCCACAATGTTTTACATATACAAAGGCACCTTAATTATGTAAATGTTCTAGAAAGGAGCTGGAGTTTGTAAATAAGAGCAAATGATCCAGTAATTCCTTGGGGAGATAAGAGGAAAGATACCAATGATATTCTCATATCCTGGTGATGTGGTTAGTTTGAGGTGAAATGTTCCGTAAAAGAACACACATGATAAGTGGCACTGTCTCCTGTGAATGCTGGGGTATATGAGGTAACAAGGATTAATTAAATATGTACACCTTAGATCGGTTTGCTTAGTGCTTTAGCTGCCAATGAGAAAAAAAAGATGTGGTTGCTAGGTGTACAAGAATTTTACGACTGTGTGTGTGTTTTTCCTAGAAGTGTGCTAATTGAACAAATATTCTGTACTGCAAGAGACTAAACCCTCTATAGAGCGATTGACAACCTCTTGTACAACAGTAATGAGAGGCTACCCCTAAGGTTGCCAGATACGGTGTCCACGTCACTGTTTTACCCAGGAAAGCTTATAAAACAATTTATACTCTAGGGCTATAGTGTTCATGTTAGATAGGTCTGCCAAGGTGTAAGCATTTTCCATAAGCTAAATAAATATTATGAATATGCTTAACTGTCTTCAAATCAATAGGTTTGGGTCAACAATTCAGAGAACGATACATCTAGAATCAGGGCTGTAATCCGGTCTGCAGTTTTCATTTTATCCAGCGCTGCCCTGGGTTATGGATTTGTTTAAAGCATCATTGAATAAAGCAGTACTACAGTCATCCTACCTGTATATTTTATTTGGACACCAGGGGGCGATAAAGATCAGAATAATATTTACATTTAAAGTCGATGATATTTCACATATCTTAAGGACCGTTGTCTTGTCTGGGATGTGTTCAAGTGTTCAAACATTGAAACATAGAATGTGTTGGTAGATAAGAACTATTCGGACCAATTTCTGCCTCTTAAACAAAAATCTGAATAGTTTCATTAATCCATGATCTTATCTTATACAGGGTATATATAGCCTTATGCCTATACCACAATGCCTATACCATGCATGCTTAAACTCTTTCATTGTATTAGCCTCTACCACTTCTTCTGGATAGCTATTCCATGCAACCACTGCCCTCTCAGTAAAGTAATACTTCCTGATATGACTTTTAAACCTATGTCCCTTTAATTCAAGAATATGTCCTGGGAGTTTTTTTTCTTTTAAATAAACTATCCTCCTTTACTGTATTTATCCAATTTATGTATTTAAATGTTTCTCATAAACACTCAATGCTTCACTGGAAGAGTGGCTAATCTTTGACACTGGACTAAACTTTTTTAATGGTGATGATTCACAGACAGCCCCCGAATGTGAACCATCACCATCAAATATTTCTGTTTGGGAAGTTACTTTGATGCATGTAGCTTCCTTTCATGACACTTATTTTGCTCCATTTTGTTTAATGGAGCATTCTTTGTGAGTTTATTCAATGCATTTATTTCTATATTTTTTTTTTAGTTATTATTACACTATTCGTTGTTTCCCATTTATTTTTCAGCATTTATTTATTTATCACATTTCAGTATTTATTCATGTAAGCAGATTGTTTCCTTTATCACATAGCACACATATTGGTACCTTATTCAGTTATCCTTGCACAGGGTTTACACCTACTTTTCTATCCACAATAATTAGGAAGCAGAGTTTAAAAGAAAATGTAGGGTTGTTGCATAGTGGGACATGACCATGAGCAGTGTAGTAAGTCAGCATCTGTCTACATTTTGGGCAAATGCTATTTGTTGTCAATCCGATTTGATATCTACAGGACATATATGCCTTGTGTCACATTTTTAATCTGCCCATTTATGTATCCAGGTTATGAGAACTCCCTTTGAGTTTTCATAGTTGAATCTCGGGCATATGTGGTTATAAATCATAGCAGTAGAGTGTGGTGCATAACTTTTTCATAATGTTGACCTGTCCAGTGGGTTATCCAAATCTGTCTGTTAAATTAAAGTATTGCAGTGGATCATGTAATTGAAAGAGTTCTATCTTATCAATTACTTGATTATACATTAAAAATTAACTAGTGCCTATATTCCAAAATGTATATAATGGTAGTCAGATCTGCAACAACTTTATTTGCCTGACCAGAATGGATTTTGGGTTTATTGATAAAAGGTTCATGCAAATAAAACTCAGCTTTCAGACCAAGTCTGGTTCTTTTTTTTATTTTTCCACACTTTGCAGACAGTGCTCAACAAAGGTTTCCATGTGACTTCTTTTTTATTTTGCATCTTTTGGAATGTAACAATCAGGGCTGGCCTTAAGTGTTCAGGCACCCTGTGTGGGCCACCCCATTGGTGCCACCCCCTCCTCTCTCGCCTTATGCCTGTCTCTTTCCTCTCCCTTCCCTTCCCTGTATCTTTCCTCTCCCTTCCCTTCCCTGTCTCTTTCCTCTCACTTCACTGTCTCTTTCCTCTCCCTTCCCTTGTCTATCTCTCTCCCTTCCCATGTCTGTCTCTCTCCTCTCCTATCCCATGTATGTCTCTCCTCTCCCCACCCCATGTCTGTCTCTCCTCCTCTCCCCTTATCTGTTCTCTCTCATCCATATCTGTTATCTCTCTCCTCCATATCTGTTATCTCTCTCCCCCATAACTGTTCTCTCTCTCTCCTCACCAGCCCTCTGCTCGGCAACACTAGAGGATTCAGGGAGGAGGCGGCGTGGCAGAGGGGGAGGAGAGAAGAAAACAGAGGGGGCGGAGACAACAGAGGAGGAGTGTAGAGAACAGAGGGGGGGGGAGAAGAGAACAGAGGAGGGGGGAGAGAAGAGAAAAGAGGATGAGGGGAGAGAAGAGAACAGAGGGGGGGAGAAGAGAACAGAAGACGAGGGGGAGGAGAGAACAGAAGAGGGGGGAAGGAGAGGAGGGAGATCAGAGGAGGGGGAGAAGGAGAGGAGGAGGGGGGAGAACAGAAGAGGATGATTGAGAACAAAGGAGGGGGAGAACAGATATGTGGAGGAGGGGGAGAAAGAACAGAATTGGGGGTGTAGGGGGAGAGAGAACAGATATGGTGAGGAGGGGAGAGAGGACAGCTATGGGGAGGAGGGGAGAGAGGACAGCTATGGGGAGGAGAGGGAGAGAGAACAGATATGGGGAGTAGGGGCAGAGAGAACAGATATGCGGGAGGAGGGGGAGAGAGAGAACAGATATGGGGGAGTTGGAGAGAGACAGACATGGCAAGGAAGAGGAAAAGGACAAACGTGGGGAGGGAAGAGAGAGGCATAAGGTTTGGGGGGGAACTACATGGAAGGCCCGCACAGGGTGCCGGAGCACTTAAGGCCGGCCCTGGGTTTAAGGGTTGTGCTCTTGTAAGTTTACAGTCAATGTGGGGCATGTACTAAAAATGTGCAAAACTATTTTTGCGCTTTGCTCCTATTAGAATGTACTAAACATTTAACACTCAAATAGTACATCCGAGCAAATTGCGAATAAAAATGGGCATAATTAAAATTAAAAACTTTCGCATGCGCAATTATAATCGCAATTTATTAGTGCAACCTGAAAAAAGCACGCTAAACAAAAATAAAAAAAGTGCAGAATGTTACAAATAGTCGCAAATCACTCCTTACTCATGTTTTACCTATACTTTTCCCCCCACTTTCGTACATGACCCCCTAAATGTGATAAAATGCCCATTAACATAACTGGGAACTCTCTTGGACTATTCAGTGAATAGTCCCTGAAAGTGAGTTGCATGTGAGCTGAAGTGACATGAACATTATTACTATGCCCTGGTCAACCCTGGTTCTTTTCTCCTATAAGAAGGCCAGGTTGAATGCATTGTTAATACAGTTGGGCTTCTCTAAAGATTTAATAATTCATTATGAATCATAATGCATTATTAAATCGGTAAAGAAGCCCAAGTTATGAAGGACCAATTGACCTTTTCTAGCAGGAGAAACTTGAGGCACAGGTGAGAAGAACATTTCCTCTCACCAATTTAGCTATACATTGTGCAGAGACAAACCTGGTGAGTTTTCTTAGTAGGGGACATTTACCAGGTTTGTCCCTGCACAAGGTATAGCAAAATTGGAGAGATGAAATGTTCAACTCACCTCATGTCAGCTTTTAGTGAACAGCCCTCACTGCACAGATAAGTGTGAGCAAAACAGGCAGTTTAAGTGAAATAGACAATGCCATACAGGAAAGCCTGATAAAAGCTATTGTTTACACAGTATAGCACCACAATTATCTGTATGGATAGAAGCGCAGTGGGTTAATTAAAAAAAAAACAAAAAACAAACTTTAGTACTGTGTATATTATTTCAGCCCTTTTATCTATTTATTTATTTATACTATCATTCTGGTCAATAGTCCAGACTACCTCAGCCAATCAGCTTGTATTTGTGCACATTATATTATGTGTCTTTGTTTATTAGCTCCAAAATGTACAGGGAAATATTGTATTAAACGTGTCACCATTTTTATTTAACACATTCAAAAATTGGTGTATATTTTAATAGAATGGGGTATTTTACCAAATCCACATGAAGTGAAAGTATTTTCTTTGGGACCATTCCAGAAGTAAACAGGCTATTCCCCTTCTGCGGTACCAAGCTCTGGAAGCAAAAATGACTTTTAGTGCGCTTGCTCACAGCATCCTTTATGTTCCTGTGATGCAGGGATGCAGTGACGTCACAGCCCAACCCTCCAGCCTTCCTCCTAATAGCTAAGCTGTGGAACCAAGAGGGAGACATGAGGATGGAGTGAGTGGGTGCAGGCACAGTCCTTCCCCCTCACCCACCCATCACCTCTCAGTTTATACAGGATCAAGACAAGAAAGGCATCTGTACCAGCAGGGCACACAAGAAGGAGAAGGAACCATTGGCAGCCATGCAGACCTCCATAGAGTTAAAGAAATCCATCTCTGCCACCATGGAGACAGACAAGTCAATGAAGAGCTATGGGGCAGTGGAGGAAACAGACTGGAAGGCAGGTGGGCTAGCAAGCAGAAGTAAGTAACGCTTGTACTGTGGTTTGATTATAACCCTTTGTGTGCCAAAGGTTTGCCAGTCTCGAATTTACAGGGTTAATATTTGGTGTCTGGCAGCATTGCCACTCTTGCTGATAATATTTTACAATACCTGCTACCTGTTTATAACATAAGTGTATTTAACCCATCATTTTCCTTCTTGCCTGTAAGGATCTGAATTGATCAGTGTGAAACAGTCCTAACATTACCTTGTGCCAGTCTGTGCTAATATATAATGTTTTAAACATTAAGCATCTGTAAACACATAAACAATATCTGTGGTTAAACCATCTGTGGGCATTTTCTTTGGATATGTCAGTTTGCAATGGAATGGAGACACAAACATGCTTTATGTGAGCCTGCATATATCATCAGGTTCAATGTAACCGTATCTATTATTGACTGATCTTGTTATTTGTACTAGTTAAGAAAAGGGAATGATAGTGCTCTTCTGGAAGAGGACAGATAACATGTTTTTGTAAGATGAATATTTTAAGTTATTGTCTATGCTATTTCTCTTTTTCATACGATAATCACAAAATATTGTTTTATTTATACGCTTTCATAGTTAGCTTTGTTATAACACTTTAACTACCAATGAGGCAAGGAATGTGCAAAGCCTTTATATCATTCAAAGTATTAAACTGTAACTCTGTTTATTGTATAAAACCACATGTTGTTTAAAAGGATTTGGTATAGCTGCACAAGACAATTTCCGAAATATACTCATACCTTTATTTATTTTATAACAGATATTAATTTTATTAAGTTTATTAATCCATTTTAATTTCCTTCCTACTCTTTAAATAATCATCCTTCACCTAATTTCTAAATATATGTATTTAGAGAGCATATTAAGCATGTGTAGTTTTTTTAAAATGTTTTTTAAATTGTTCTCATAGTGTTTATGTTTTTGCAGCCCATTAAGTATGATAAACACAGACTTCGCATACACTAATATATTTTCTATTGCTGGACTGCCACAAATATGCCAGGCTTGGATACAATTCTAGTATTCACATTGAGTATATAATCCTATGATATTAATATTCACACTGAAAATTGTAATGTGCATAGTACATTCCCAGACTCCATGTAGCTAACATTCCAAAGCAACATATTTATTTTGCCTGCATTGAAACTAATTTGCTGTACAATGAACAGAGATTACCATAATGATCGTGCAATTAGTCCCCTTGTTTGTCTGATTGTAGGGCTTTTGTTTTTCGTGCCACATGGCTTATCATGTCTCTTTCTATTTGTTACTTGTTGTTTGATCTTAACAAAGGAAATTCATTGCCCTTTTTAAACTGTGTTATTTGGTGTGTATCAATGTTACACGACGTGAGCTGGCTTAATGTTACACAAACTGGTAGCCTTTTGGTCAGTTATTTTACAGTAAGAGTTAATGATTTTCTGTTACATATTTAATGGAGGGAGTTTGAGGAGATTCTTAGATTCCAGTATGCCAACAGCTATGACTCACACAGACAAGAAAACATACACAATTTATATAACAACCATTAAACACATCCATTATATCAAACATGGAAAGGGATGCGCTGGAGGAGTTCTTACCACTAAACCCTGCTTAAAGTGGGGCTGAATAAATACCACACTCCCCTGTCACCCTAATAGTGTACTGAGTGGTGGTGTATTTAAAGTAAAGAGTCTAATGCTAGGGTTGTCAGCTTTTCTTCCAAAAATTACCGACCATGCTATTGCCTCCACAGATTTAACACTGGTTGCGATGTTGCCTATCTGTAAAATACCAGTTGGGTGGCTACCCTATCTAGTGCCCACTAGGGTGAACACATTACCAATTTATTCATGTAAGCTTATGAAAATACATATACTTAAGAGCTTTACTGAGGTCTGCAATATTTAGTTATACTATGCTGCCCTGGAGTATGCATTTTTTATAAGCATTTCTGAATTAAACAGCCACTCTAGTGTCCACAGCCAAGATCCATTGCTAACTCCCAGAGCTGTCCTTTCTACTCGATGGATATCTCTCACATGGTGACGGAGAGCACTGTAAAAAGGCTGGAAGCTCTTAAGCACCTGAATGAGCAACTTATATAAGCATGCTTATAATCTGTTTCAGATCTCCCTGTCTGTCCTAATAAACCTGCAATTGGTTAACTAGTGGGACAATCAAACATAGGTTTTCCACATGGGGAAAATACATTTAAATACACTTGGTAATTCAATTAACATTTTTTTTAATAACCCTTATATTTAAAAAAAAAGAAAGAAATTCAAGATCAAATAGCATAGCTGTCCAAATCTTTAATTGTTGCTGGATTATAAATACCATCACATTTGCCAAAAGGTCCCATTTAATGTATTAGAGGTTGAAGGCTAATAAAACATTGGAAGGCATAAAACATTTTGTATGTGGCCATATTTTCATTAATTGAAAATTATGGGACATTTTCTTCTGCTAACTTCCATAGACAGCAAGGAGAATTTATAAGAAAGAAAACTGTCAAATCTGGTTTTCTCATCTTATATACGGTAAGACTAATGATCACCAAGGATCCAGACTGTGCTTACTTGGAATATTTAAAACACGCAGAATAATTAATTACTTTAAAGCGGTCTTGTTGTTAGCTGTTAATCACAGTTATTGGTTAGTGTGTCGTTATGTTAGTTGTAATATAAAATGTTCCATGTTGAATGGCCATCTGTGACTTTTTAAAAATATTTTTATTATTGGTTTTGTTTTAATATTCAAATTTTGGCGTCAACTCCCATCACCAAAAAAAACAAACTCCTCATGATATTTTTATTTGTTTCTTATGATGTGTTGTTAGCTTGGGTTTGAAGGACATGTGGCACCTTGTTATTTTTGGACTACAACTCACATAAATACACTGACTGGCATCCCGTAACTTTTTTAAAGGAGCAGAATATAGAGGGCTATGTATGGTAATAATGGGATTAATGTTTATTTAGTGCTTGTTGATCCAAGAAGAAATGTGATTGCCATTTGGAGTCACAAAGCAATGTTTTCCCCATTGATAGCAGAAATAAGGTTTGTTGCCTTCTTTTGGATCAACAGTGGTAAACAAGGATTAGGAAAAGGGTTGAACTTAATGCAGGGGTGTCCAAGTTTGTTCTGCAGTGGGCCACTTCACCGTAAATCTATTTGTGTGTGGGCAGCATTCATATTTAAATGAAAGTAAATGTATGTATGTATACACATACATACATACATATGTGGATATATATCACAGTAACGTGCAGTATGTGAGAGTATCACAGATTCCCCAGCAAGACAGCAGCAATAAAAAATAAAAAACCTCACATTAAATGCTCACACATTCACAGTCACATTTCCACTCACAGTCACACTTACATACATACACAAACACACACACTTAAATACACACATAGTCAAATGTACACACACTCACACACACACACACACAGTGTCACACTTCCCCACACAAACACAGTGTCACACTTCCCCACACACACACAGTGTCACATTCCCCCCCCCACACACACAGTGTCACACTCCCCCCCCCCACACACACAGTGTCACACTTCCCCCCCCACACACACAGTATCACACTTACCCACACACACAGTGTCACACTTCCCCACACACACAGTGTCACACTTCCCCACACACACACAGTGTCACACTTCCCCACATACAAAGTGTCACACTTCCCCACACACACAGTGTCACACTTCCCCACACACACACAGTGTCACACTTCCCCACACACACAGTGTCACACTTCCCCACACACAGTATCACACTTCGTCACACACAGTATCACACTTCGTCACACTTCCCCACACACACAGTGTCACACTTCCCCACACACAAAGTATCACACTTACCCCTACACACACACACTGTGTCACGCTTACTCACACACACACACACACTGTGTCACGCTTACCCACACATACAGACTCACAGACACACACACACACACACACACACACACTAAATCCTTAAATAAAAAAAACAGCATGTCGTTATGTTGTTTGTTCCCCCTCCCTGCTCGTTTACCTTTATCTGCAGGGGGGGGGGGGGGGGGATTTTTTCAACTGTGGGCTCCTATTCTTCATCTGAGCACCGGGATGTCACTTTCACCCGTGGTCCAACGGGGTCAGAGTGCGAGGGGGCGGAGCTTTCTCCAATGCGTGAGAGGAGAAAGCCCCGTCCCCTCGCGCTCTGACTTTGTTGAAGCACCAGGTGTCAGTGACATCCCGGTGTGCACTTTTTTGGAACGGCTGAGAGGTGCGGCTACTGCTGCCACTCTCAAGCGGGCCGCACTTCTCTGGCTGGCGGGCCGCATGTTGGACGCCCGTGACGTAATGGATGCAAGTCTTTTTTCATCCTAAGGTACTGTGTAACTATGTATATAACTGCTAGTGTGCCACTGGATCCTATTAATTGGGTCAACTGGTGATTAAGATTTACATATTGGTGCACACAGTTAGTTTATAAATGTCTAAAAATCTCAGACTAATATGTTTTAATATGCAGAATGACTCAAATACATTGAAAGCACTTACTCATAGGTCTTCTTATCTTCCAACATTTTCAAATGTCCAAAGAGGGACACTTTTGTTTTTCTGGGGGTGGGGCTATGGGTGGGGCTTTGCTGGAACATTTTCAGAAACTTTATAGCCAATTGTAACTATTTATGTGATAAGATAATTCATTTACAATAAGAATAATGTATGTGATTTACACAAATTAACAGAAAAACACATGTATGAAGGTAGTGGGGACCTTGTACCATGATATACTCTAACCCTTACCCCTCCCAATAAAGGACAAGAGACTTAGCTTGGTGAAAATAGGCCACACAATTTATAAAAAAAATCAATTCACCAATAATTTACTTTATTAACTTAATATGTATAAGACGACATTATACAAATGATCTAATAATTGGGTATGCCCAATTATAAATGCCTTCCTATTTAGTTCCAATTCACCCTGATTGGAAAGGACATACCGCCACACACTACAGGTTCTCCCCCCACCTCCTGAGCCGTGTCAGCCACACCTTCCAGGGTATAGGACATATGGGGAGAAAACAGACGGACAGGCAGTCACCCAGGCCGGGCGAATGTAAAACAGAACCTTCTCGACTCCCATCTCCCTATCCGGTGGATTTCCCTATCTGACAAGCATAATCACACCGCTTCTGTTGCCACCCCAATTCTGAAAGTAAGGCAAAGTCCTACAAATGCCAGGGCATCCAGAGCTTTCCAGAAAATGACAAAAAAAATTGGAATTGGGATAGGTTACTCCCATCTTGGTGAAAAAAAGGGTCCTGCACGCCCCTACGGAGTAATCGTTAACACGATACACAAATGTACACCTTACAAAAAATAAGCTAGGTGGAATTGTCCTGTATACTGACTTTATGGCTATTTAAGTACACTTTAGTATGAGATTTACTGCTCTGTAGATTTATGATGCTTTCATACACACCAAGCATTCTGAGGTTTTAGAAAAGAGGAACACCAAAGGATTAAAAGGGAAAGAGGAATAAATAACTGCCACAGAAAGCATTGGGAGCGTGTTTATGTTTGGGTGCTTTCTCTGAGATTAGGGATGTCATGCATCTACCTTTTATGTATAAAGTACTGCCTCATCATACCCCGAAATTAATGGGTACATGCAGTCAATCTTTAACTTGATGCATCCAGCCATTTTTCCTGCAGCACATTTCTTTAAATGTATCCTTGTTTGAGAAAACTAGAGAAAATATGGAAAAAAATATCCAATCACAGCAGAATATAGTCAGCACAAGACGATGTGACCGTGAGAATTGTCAAACAGTGTTTGCATACCTCCCAACATTTTAGATGGCCAATGAGGACATTTTTGTTTTTGGGGGAGTGGCTAAAGTTATGGCTCTTGGGGACTTTGTGCCCAATTCAGTGCTATTTATTAAATCTGGTAAGCCATTTGGAATAAGAATGATGGATTTTATTTACAAAAATTAATATATGAGAACAGTTACTAAAAATTAAAGACACTAAATGATGAAATGTATTGCTTTTGAGCTTTGTTTTATTAACTCATACAAAAATTCTGAGATCCTTGGACATAGGGACAACAGAGGAGGAATAAGGGATTTGGGGCAAAAATTTGTACTGTCCCTCTTAAATAGAGATATTTGGGAGGCATGTAATGTGCAATGCTCTTTACCTATACATAGATACATAAATGAGAAAAGGAAAGTAAAACAAGGATTAGTTAGATTAAAAACAAAAGAAGGATGCTATGTAGAAGAGGATAAAGGCTTAGCAGACTGCCTTAATGAATATTTTTGTTCAGTTTTTACAAATGAAAATGAGGGTAAGGGACCTCATTTAGGGAAAAAGACTAATGAGTCTTTTGATGCATGTAAGTTTACAGAGGAAGAGGTTTTACTTCAGCTGTCTAAAGTAAAGACAAATAAGTTGATGGGACCTGATGGGATACATCCAAAGTTATTAAAAGAACTTAGTGGTGTACTAGCAAAACCGTTAACAGATTTATTTAACCAATCATTGTTAACGGGAGTAGTTCCAGAAGATTGGAAATTAGCTAATGTTGTGCCCATTCACAAGAAAGGTAGTAGGGAGGAGGCGGGCAACTATAGACCAGTAAGTCTTACTTCAGTAGTGGGGAAAATAATGGAAACCTTGTTAAAGAATTGGATTGTTGAACATCTAAAGTTGCTTGGATTTCAAGATCAGAGACAACATGGGTTTACTTCAGGGAGATCATGCTAAACTAATCTTATTGATTTTTTTGATTGGGTGACTAAAATAATAGATCAGGGTGGTGCAGTAGACATTGCTTACCTAGATTTCAGTAAGGCTTTTGACACTGTCGCACATAGAAGGCTTATCAATAAACTGAAATCTTTAAGTTTGGATTTCAATATTGTTGAATGGATTAGACAATGGCTGAGTGACAGGCAACAGAGGGTTGTAGTCAATGGAGTATATTCGATGCATGATCTTGTTACTAGTGGAGTACCTCAGGGATCTGTACTTGGACCCATTCTCTTTAATATTTTTATTAGTGATATTGCAGAAGGTCTTGTTGGCAAAGTATGTCTTTTTGCTGATGATACAAAGATTTGCAGCAGGGTTGATATTCATGGAGGGATAAGCCAAATGGCAAATGATTTAGCTAAACTAGAAAAATGGTCAGCGCTGTGGCAACTGACATTTAAGTGCAAGATTATGCACCTTGGGCGTAAAAACACAAAAGCAGAATATAGACTATTTGGTACAGTCCTAACCTCAACATCTGAGGAAAGGGATTTAGGAGTAATAATTTCAGAGGACTTAAAGGTAGGTAGGAAATGCAATAGAGCAGCATGAAATGCTAGCAGAATGCTTGGTTGCATAGGGAGAGGTATTAGCAGTAGAAAGAGGGAAGTGCTCATGCCATTGTACAGAGCACTGGTGAGACCTCAATTGGAGTATTGTACGCAGTACTGGAGACCGTATCTCCAGAAGGATATTGATACTTTGGAGAGAGTTCAGAGAAGGGCTACTAAACTGGTTCATGGGTTGAAGGATAAAACTTACCAGGAAAGGTTAAAGCATCTTAACATGTATAGCTTAAAGGAAAGACTTAACAGGGGGCATATGATAGAAACATTTAAATACATAAAGGGAATCAACACAGTAAAGGAAGAGAGTATATTTAAAAGAAGAAAAACTACCACAACTAGAGGACATAGTCTAAAATTAGAGGGGCAACGATTTAAAAGTAATATCAGCAAGTATTACTTTACTGAGAGGGTAGTGGATGTATGGAATAGCCTTCCAGCAGAAGTAGTAGAGGTAAACACAGTCAAGGATTTTAAGCATGCGTGGGATAGACACAAGGCTATCCTAGCTATAAGACCGGGAACGGGGGACTAATAAAAGTATTCAGAAAAATTGGGCAGACTAGATGGACTGAATGGTTCTTATCTGCCGACACATTCTATGTTTCTATGTTTACCTCATGTATCAGTCTGTCTCTGTTCGTCTAATGTAGTATCCTTCTATGCTCTGTACCAAGCACTACATATAATATTAGGGCTAAGTAAATAAATGGTAATGTAATGTAGAGCATGTTCATCTTTACTCGTTCAGCCTATCATAATATTTCAAACAGCAAGGCAGTGACAGGTATTCTGAACTCTTTTATCTTTGGGAATCACAATAGTGTACCAGGGAAATAAAACTATCACATTCGTTCACAATCCAACTACCAAGAGCACACACAACTGCTTTTCGGATATCAAGGTTAATGTGATTTTCGGTACTTTCATAGCACCCGTTTCTTCACTTTGTAGAATCTGCTGAATGAGGCTATTTGCTTATGTTATACCTGTCAAATAAAAACAGATTTTCAGGACTCTCTGGAACAATTGTGGGTTTCAGACTTTGCCATGAGCAATTTGGGATTTGCTCGCCTGCTTTCCAAAATGCAGAAAGCAAAGCTATACATTTTCATAAACCCTTCCGAGGATTAAGTCAGATCCAGAACAAATATTGGTGTCAGCTTAGATGTAGCTACTACTTGGCAAATTCAGTATTATACTAAGACTGCTACAAGTGAAGGTAGCTTAAAAACTGCACCATTCACCATTCATAAAAGAGTGAACCGACTCGGTCACTAAGACATTCGCTATATATTTAAGCCTTAACCCCTTCACGACAATGGACATGTCAGGCACGTCCAGCCGGCAACTCTGTTGCTGACAATGGACGTGCCTGACACAATCGATGATCGATAAAACTGCTCTGACGGTGCTGCTCTATTGCCTCGATGTCGAGGCATTAGGCAGCACAGTGATTTCGTTCTGAGGCATCCACGATCGGTTCACGGCAGCATGCTCCTCCAATATGGCTTCTGCCCTCTTGTGAGTGGAGCGTCGGAAGTGAAAAAAAAAATCACTTCTGTCACTCTGATGCTGTTGCTTGACTGCCCCTAGAGGCAGTCAACAACATTGCAATAAAAAAGGACTAAATTAGCTAAAATCTAGGGTTAGGGTTAGAATAGTTGTTAGGGTTACAATTAAATTAGGGTTAGCATAAGGGATAAGGTTACAATTAAATTAAAATTAGAATATATTAAGGGTTAGCATAAAGGTTAGAGTTGGGGTTAAATTTTGGGTTTTTGCCCTATAACTTGCAAAAAACTGCAGAAAAACATGTAAACAAGCATATTTCTGAACTCAGGGCAAAATTTAGAAACCATTTAGATGGGGTCTTTTTTATGATTGTATTTGTGTAAATTATTTTTTAGGTCATAGTTAGAAAAAGTTTTTTTTTTTCTTAATATTTTATGGGTTTTTTTGCAGTAAATTATAAGCTATGATGAACTTAATAGTATCTAACCAAAGCCCTTCTTATGGTGATAAAAAGAACATATAATTTGTGTACATATAATTTGTGTGGGTACACTATGTGTGAAAGAAGAAAATTACAGCTAAACACAAACAATCCAGAAATGTCAAAACAGCCCTTGTCACCAAGGGAAAGACAGGGTCAAAAGATCTTGTCACTAAGGGGTTAAGGACCAGTCATTTAGGACATTTTCAGTCATTCTGGACAGTCTGTAATTTTCCTCATTCTCATTTAATATACACACACATATTATATACGGGTTGTATCACCATAAAAGTGCTTTTTTTAAGGTGCATAAATAAATCAGCGATAAATTGTAAAATTATTAAAGAAATAACTGACATTAGAGGAGAAATTAAAATAAAAGAATTAGATAAAATAAACTTTATGCTGTTAAAGTTAAAACAAAAGTGGTATCAGACTGGCAATAAAGTAAATAAAGCTTTAACAAAGAAATTAAAGAATATTAGAAGGACAGAAACAATTAAGAAAATAATAGTAGATGGCAAACAGCTGTTCACCCCTAAAGAGATAGCAAAGGCCTTTTCCACATACTATAAATCACTCTACAATTTACCAACGATGAATTATGAGCAAGATAAACTGAAACAATTTTTTGAAGTAATTAATCTCCCCAAGATCTCCAACGCTCAAAAATATTCTCTCAATAAACCTTTTTTATTACACGAGATTAACGTAGCCATAGGTAACTTAAAAAGCGGTAAGTCACCAGGACCGGGTGGCTTTTCAGCTGCATTCTATAAGAAATTACAGGGAGTAACTGCTCCACTACTGTTGAGATTATTTAAGGAAATACCTAAAACTAATCCCCTTCCAGAAGAACTTTTACAAGCCTCTATCTCCCCTATACCTAAACCCGGCAAGGATCCAACCTCTATTTTAAATTATAGACCCATATCACTGATTAATTTGGACATTAAACTATATTCTAAAATACTGGCAGATAGATTGAAATTAGTAATCCCATCCATAATACATAAGGACCAGACCGGATTCGTTGGGGGCAGGAGCGCTGCTGATAACACACGCAGAATATTTAATTTAATTCACTCGGTCAATAAATACCGAATTAAGACTGCTTTTTTGGCACTTGACGCAGAAAAGGCATTCGACCGAGTCAGTTGGAGATTCTTGGACACTGCTTTGAAGAAATTTGGTATAGTAGGGAATTTTCACAACTATGCAATGTCTTTGTATTCTAACCCAACTGCTAAGGTTACCGGTCCGATGCTAGACTCACATTAAAAATGGAACCCGCCAGGGCTGCCCTTTAGCGCCATTATTATACATTTTGAGCATAGAACCACTAGCAGAATATATCAGAAAGGAAGTTAATATAACAGGCGTGGAAACAGCTCAGGAATCACACAGAATATCTCTTTACGCGGATGATGTTCTCCTGTCCCTGACGAACCCGCTTGACTCTATTTCAACCGTATTTAAAATAATAAAACAATATGGAGAAATTTCAAATTATAAAATAAATCTTAATAAAACACAAGTATTATCAATGTTTTTTCAGGATTTGGACTACGAGAGGCTTGGATCCCTGCACAAGTTTAATTGGAAAAATGAGGCAGTAAAATACCTGGGGGTAAAAATAACCAAAGATTTAGCTAATATAGTGGACTATAATTATAATCATATTATTTCTGAGCTTAAAACTCTGACAAAAAAATGGCAGGGGCTGGAAATATCGTGGCTAGGCCGGATAAACGTAGCTAATGCATATATAGTCCCTAAAATTATGTATCTTTTCAGAACAATCCCTCTAAGAGTTCAAACAAAACATTTAGTTCAACTCCAAACAATTTTGAAGCTATATATATGCCAAGGTAAAAGAATGAGAATAAGTCAACGTATTCTCATTAAAAAAGCAGAGCGGGGCGGAGTTTCCTTCCCAGATGTCGTCGGTCTCCATGAAACGGTTATGTTGTCACACTTTATGGCATGGGATACACAAACAAATAACTTCCCACTGTGGTTCCGAATCGAACAACAAGAAATAAGTAAATGCAAATTGTTTTCTTTATTTTGGGCCCATACAAATTGCCTCAAAGAACTAATCAAACTTAATTCGAACCCTCTAATAGGGAACACTATTGTCTCTATAATCAAATTTAAAAATAAAAATGCGCTAAAGGAAGTCTTATTACCATCTACTCCCTTAGAGATTCTCCAACTCTTAATCCCAGATTTTAATTTAAAGAATTGGCTACAGAAAGGGATAACAAACTTAAGTGATATATTAGAGCAAAACAGATTATTTTTGTTTGAACAGATAAAACAATTATATAACCTCCCACAAGGAGAAATTTTTACATATTTGAGATTGAAGGGACTGGTGAGTTCTTCCGGGGTGCACGACAACAGACCCATTGAAGATTGGCTAGGCACACGTAAAAAGAGTAAGCAAGTTTCTAGAACTAGCAAATTAATCTCGCAACTGTCAAATAATGAAAAAGACTTACCAGTGATTAAATGGGAAAATGACTTGGGCATGACGTGCACTCTGGAGGAATGGAATCAGTCCTTTAGTTATACTAAAAAATGCATACACTCTCTCAATTTACTTGAAACCTACCACAAGATTAAACTCCGCTGGTATCTCACACCAAATAGACTTCATAAAATAAATATTAAAAACTCTGATATATGTTGGCGTTGTTTAGCGGCCATTGGTACAATAAAACATATTTGGTGGGAATGTTCAATTTTGGACAATATGAAAAAATCTTTAAATAATATAGTAAGTATCCTCTCCTTGGGAATAATTTTAATTACCCCACAGATGTTCCTTTTCCACATGAACCTTTCCACTTTGGGAGAACAAAAAAGAAACCTACTTATACACATTTTTACTGCAGCAAAAATCTCCATTGCTAGAAACTGGAAAAAAAATGGCCCAATAATTTGGGAAGAAATAACCAATCAGATTAACTTTCAATATATCATGGAGAAGGGAATATATGTGAGACAAGACCAGATTGCTGAATTTGAAAAAATCTGGGCTCCTTGGGAAATTCTTACTCATAGACAAGCCTAAAGAATGAGGAGAGGAATGGAACTTGGACACCCAGGGTAATAAAAACACCTGTTCCATGTCTCTAAATTATTTGTGAGCTAACAAACAACCATGAAGTATGAATGTGATAAGAATGCAGTATAAATGTTTTATATTTTCTGTATTGTATGTAATGTATGTAAATAATTCTCCCTGTCCTGTTTATACTCTCCCTCTTCCTCCCTCCCTTCGCTTTCTTTTCTTTTTTTTTCTCCCGTTCTTAGTCTCCCCTTACCTACGTGAGTGGGGAGGGGGGGAGCGAGAGAGATGGAGAATTACAGTCAACAAAAGTATCTATTTTTATTTTTTTTTTGTTTTGTTTTCTAGCGGAACTATACTTACACAGGTATTTAGCTTTCAAATTTGCCCCCTCACGAATATCACACGTTTATTTTATTTTTTTTGTAAAGAACCAGGGGAGGTGATAGATCTGAGCAGAGGAGAGGAGGAGAGGGTCAAATATGACTAATATGCCACAAAGAGATAAAGGGAGAATCTAAACAGAAAACGAGACACAAGGATGATTCAAACCGAAACCAGTTATCTTGGGACTCACAATCCCCTACAACTACTGAACTGAGTGTCTCAGGAAAAAAAAAAAAGTGCTTTTTTTAAATACCATTATTTTTTTATATGATATAATGTACTACTAAATAACATTTTTCCATGTTTGACCTGAAAAATCTTTTATAAAATTACAAACGGTAAAAAGTCCCTGTCTCTATTATTTTTAATATTCGTCCTGAGTTTGAAATACCAATTTTTTACATGTTTTTCTATTTTTTGCAAGTTATAGGGCAATAACCGACAGTAGTGTTTTTTTTTTATTCCTAACCTTTTTCTCCTAAAGTGACCTTTTAACCCCACCCCTAACCATAAATATAACCATAACAATAACTCTAACCCTAACTTATCTGTAACCCAAAGTGGAACTCTAACCCTAACCCTAGATCTAGGGTTAATAGATCTAGAGTTCCTTTTTTTTCTCAATGTAATGTTGCTTACTGCCTCTAGGGGCACTTGCAGGTTACAGGGCAGCACCATATTGGATGAGCCCATGTCATGACATGTCATATCTCGGGAAGGGGTTAAATATGATGAGATAAAGAGAGTTATGGCTAAGAGCCTAGATCTTTTAATAACATTGGATAGATCTCCCTGTGTTTCAACTTGTACACTGTATCAACCTGGATGAGATGCAATTCAAAATACACAAATAGATTGTATCATATTCCAACAGGGATAGCAAAGATGTATTCATCGTCTCATCTACATGCTGGTGGTGCAATCAACAGGATGTAACATATTTTCATACTTACTTATGTTACTAACGACATGTAACAGTAATTCTTTTATTTCTTCCTGAAAATTCTTTTAGGTTTACTTGTTCAGTGACCCTGCTGAAGGTTTTACCTCTGTGACCCTGTTCATACTCGAGCCAATATTTGTCTCACGATCGCTCGTCTTAATTTCATGCAAAATTCAAAGTCGAGAAACTTGAGTTTCATTTTCAGCTTTCACAGTTTCGATTTAGCGATTACACCTGCATCGCTGATCTGATTGCAATAATTGTTGTATACCCTAATTCACCTCAACTGCTTGTTGAAGCAGATAAAAACACGATTACCGCATGGAGTCAATCTACTCCATAGATTTGCCATTTCCCCCAGGAAAAAGTTGTAATTAAAGCTTTCCAATCAATTGTTCCTTTTCCCTTCTCATTGTTACCCTAAATGTTTAGTCAGATGTGTAACATTATAAGCATGAGCTGTATAGGAATGAATACCATGATATCGTCCATGGATTAACAATCGTTAAAGCTACATTCATAATCATTATTTATAATATATCACTGAAACCAATAAACCTGGCATTCATAAACACATGGACATCTCAGCTGGTTTATGCTTCAGAAGTAGAAATACTGGAGAGGTCTCTATTTTGCTCTGTACCCTCACATTGGGATTGATGTGGAAGGGTGCAGTGAGATCTGTGTCTCTTATACCACAGATCTTTCAGGGGTCTATTCAATATTGCACATTCTGGTCCGAAATTAGGCCTGATTTGAGAAAATAGCCGAAAATTGGAAAAATTGGTCTTTTGGCTGTTCTGTATGGCTGAGAATGGTAAGAAATTGGCTATATTAGCCGATCTTGTGTCAACACATCGGAAGCAGTTTTGGGGGAAACTTTGACGTTTAAAGTATAGGATTTCAGCTATTCTAATAAAATTGTAATATTTTAAAGTGTTTTTTTTTTTAAATATATGTTACATATATGCCTTAATTTAATTTTTGATAACAATACTCTTGACTGGAAGATTATTAAAAAATATGATATTTAGCCATAAATGGCAAAAACACGTGTATAACATACACTAAGGAATACTGATAAAGATGTACAAATAACTCTTTAGGCAGTGAATTCCATACCCTTATTGTCCTTACTGTATAGAATGCTCTTGTAGACAAAATCTCCTTTCTTCAAGGAGAATTTAGCGGGGGACCTGTTACCTTGTCCTTTGTACCATCCTAAGTTTTTTTTTGTACAAATTGTTTTTAGATTTAAATAATTTTTTTTTACAAAAATGTTTACACTTTTTTTTAAAAATAAAGCCCATGGCAGGCCAGGGGGCAGTGAGAGAGGGGAGCTAGTGTTTTTTTTTTTTTTTGTGGAGCAGTACAACTGGGAGATGGGAATGGTAAGCAACCAAGAATGTCATGGCCAGGGCCGGACTGGCCTACCGGGATACCGGGAAATTCCCCGGTAGGCTGGCTGCCCTGGGGCTGCTTTGAAGTATGGGCGGGGCTGTGACAGAATTCTTCTCCTCTGCACCGTCTCAGCCAATAAAATACACAGAATGAGTGTAGAAGTGAGCTGTTTTACCAATCAGAAGTAAGCCCCTCCCTCTCTTCTGAGACAGCGGCTGTGCGCACATGTGCTGCTTGGGTAGGAGACAGGAGCCTCCACCTGCCCAGCAGGCTAAGGTGAATGACAGCAGGAGCCCAGGTACCATCAGTGGAGGGGGAGCTACACAAGGGAGAAGCAGAGGAATTACTAAGCTCCTGGGGTACCACATGTCTCCTATATGGAGAGAACATTTAGGGGGAGGGGATTGCTGGGCTGAAGCCCAAGTGTCTTGTTGGAGACTGGGGCTAAATTATTAATTTAGAAGCACTGTGTGGGAGCTGTAAGCTGGGCCTATTGGAATGGAGAGTGAGGATATATTATTGTAACCCTGCCCCCAGGCCTGCACAAGGTAACTGGCTACTGCAGTGGCAGGAGCTGGTGTCTGGGAGAGGCCTGGAGCTTCACACTGAGGATAAACAGGAGCCACTGAGAATCTGGGATGAGCAGAGCAAGGCTGACCTGGGACAGTCTTCTCCCTGCCTTAGAAGTGCTAGAGCAGCTGTCAATCCTTCCACCAAGTGTCCCTTCCTCCAGCCAGAACTTCACAAGGTACAGCAGGTACACTTTTGTATTTGTGTGTGTTTGCATGTGTGTGTGTGTGTGTGTATATACATGTGTGATAGGGACACTGTGTATGTATATACATGTGTGATAGGGACAGTGTATATACATGTGTGATAGGGACACTGTGTGTGTGTATATACATGTGTGATAGGGACAGTGTATATACATGTGTGATAGGGACACTGTGTGTGTATATACATGTGTGATAGGGACACTATGTGTGTATATACATGTGTGATAGGGACACTCTGTTTATAAATGTGTGATAGGGACACTGTGTGTGTATATACATGTGTGATAGGGACACTGTGTGTGTATATACATGTGTGATAGGGACACTGTGTGTGTATATACATGTGTGATAGGGACACTGTGTGTGTGTATATATGTGTGTGATAGGGACACTGTGTGTGTATATATATGTGTGAGAGGGACACTGTGTGAATGTCTGTGTAACTGTGTGGGTGTGCTTGTGACTGTGTGCAAGAGAGACTGTGTACATGTATGTAAATGTATGTGTAACTCTGCATGTGCCCTTACCTGATAGGAATAATATTGCACTCTTTCTCAGTGAAAATAAGAACATATTTTTCTCCCCTGCAATGAGGTACGTTTTTTGTTCTTTGTATTTTTATCTTTGTGTGTATGACTGTGTGTGTGAATGTAATGGTCTGTGTGATTGTGCTGTGTCTGCCTTCTATATTTGTTTGCTCCGAAAGCTAAATTACATTTATCAAGCCCTGTCATATAGTTATCAGGGCTTTACAAATATTTGTAGATTTTAGGAGGCCAAACCAGGACTGATTATTGTGCATGTAAAACCATCTGAAACATTAGGAGTCCTGGTTCATGGGTTGTGCCAAGTCCTGTATGTTATTAAAGTGCCCCTGTGCTAGACAGATGTATTCCATGTAGAAGCACAATGATTATACAATGACAGGGGAGACCTCCTAACACTGTCAGCTTTATTGGTATATTGTGCTTTTTTATTCTGAGCCGTTTTGACTAAATATGAGGGGAAGGTATAAACATAGTGCACACAGTAATTGCTCCTAATAGGGGCACAATCCCTGTGTGCGCTAATGTAATGCCATAAGTGAATAAGATAATCAATGAAAATATAGCAGGAAAGCACTCTTTATCACTGGGTGACCCCACAATTAGTAGACTAAAACTACAATGCACAGCACTCCTATGTGATGACATGTATTGTTGCAAACCAGGCCTGGTCTAATGCCATTAGGGTCACCTCATCACGTAGGAGTGCTGTGCATTTTGCAATATTTGTGGCTGGCAGACTGTGTTTATTAGCTGCATTTTCTACACCTGTGGCTGGCAGAGTGTGATTAGCTGGATTTTAACCCCTTAATAATGTTAGGACGTACTATGCCGTCCTGACTTTAAGTACCTTAAAGTCATTAGGACGGCATAGTATGTCCTGTATTAAACAGCTCATCGCGGCTCCCGCGATGAGCTGTTTTCGGATCCCTGCTGCAGGCACTTGCAGCGGGATCCCATCTGTCAGATGAGGCCACTTTGAGTGGCCTCAGTCTGACATGGGAAATGTAGCCGGTGCTCAAAGTCAGTACCAGCTGCATTTCTCCAAATCGCGCTGTGCCCGAACTTCCGGGTTCGGGTACGCCTCCGTGATGTCACACGTGACGTCCGGAGGTCTCACAATTTTTTTGCAGGGACCCACAGGGTCTATTAAGACCCTGATCGGGTCTCTGCCAGAGTGTTCCTGGCTACCAATCAGGTGGCCAGGAACCAATCGTGACGTTTGGGTGCTTGCGTAGTTTGGGACGCATGCACCTTGTGTCACGAAGGGGTTAATATGCATGTCATCAGCACACTGTGTGTTATTGCACTAGAATTTGCTCCCCATAAAAAAAACCCTATGTGCGTTCATATGTCTTATCTTTAAATCATATTATCTGAAATGTGCTTTAAAATGCATGGTTGTCCCTTTTTATGAAGTAAATAATGACATGATGTTGGGGCAATGGGGCTGGTAAAAAATTATTTCCAGGGCTGGTTTTCATTCCCAGTCCGGCCCTGGTCATGGCTACTAAAAAGATGCATATAGGAAAAAATAAAGTGACAGGTGTGCATAAAAACCTTAAAGTGCAACAATAATGAATATGATACTTGCGATACCACACAGAAACTCAGCCCTCTGGAGCACTTTCCAAAAATGCTTACAATAGCGACACAGAAAAAAAATAGAATGGTGCAGGACCGTGGGAACCTTAAATAATATAAATAGACACAATAATAGAGTAACACTGTGAATACAATAGATAATAAAACTGGTAGTAATTTATGAACTCACAAACATCTGTGAATAAGTAAGTAGATGGTGTTCTACAGGTATCTAGCTACATTTGCATTAACAGCTTTCCTGAATCATGTGGTGTACATGGAGATCTATCTTGGTTGGTGGATCCCACGTCAGTAGCCAGCAGTTGGTGGGAGACACGTTGTCCGGGAGCTGATGAAGATTTCCCTGAAGAATGCACTTTTAATGTTCAGTTCAGACAGATTGAACCAGAACATTTCATAGCAATATTTTTTTATTGGGCTTCACTCATGAAAGATGGAATTGCATGGAATTGTGAAAGGAATTTCCAACCTAGGCCAAAGTAGTTATTAAAATACTCCAGTTCAGCCCAGATGGTAAGTAGCCCAGTTGGTAAAAATAGGCAAAGAAAAACAGACAATAATCCACACAGCAGTACGCTTGCACTAGCGGAAATGGCTAGCCCCATCTTCCATTCAGCGCTTTTGCCGAGAGAGATTTAACCCCTTCATGACGCTAGGTGCGTCCCAAACGACGCAAGCACCAAAACGTCACAAATTTTTCCTGGCCACAGAGACCCGATCAGGGTCTTAATAGACCCTGTGGGTACCTGCCAAAATATCGCGAGACCTCCGGACGTCACGTGTGACGTCACGGAGGCGTGCCGAACCCGGAAGTTCGGGCACGGCGCAATTTAGAAAAATGTAGCCGGTGCTCGCTTTGAGCACCGGCGACATTTTCCCTATCGGACTGAGGCCACTCAAAGTGGCCTCAGATGACAGGTGGGATCCCGCTGCAAGTGCCTGCAGCGGGATCCGAAAACAGCTCATTGCGGGGAGCCGCAATGAGCTGTTTAACAAAGGACGTTCTATGCCGTCCTAACGACTTTAAGGCACTTAAAGTCAGGACGGCATAGAACGTCCAAAACATCACGAAGGGGTTAAATGACATAGCAAAAGAAGAGTAGCAGAGGTGTAGGTGCCGAATAATCCAAGGATCACCAAGTTATTGGGTACATGCAAATAAACGCGCATGTATTTGTATGTTTGACTTACTGGAGGCAGGTGAAGAGAAGTCTGCGTCCAAGGCCAATAGAACCTCTCAACATGGTGAAGTCTGAGAAGCAGCTGTCAGTTTTTGATGGCCTGTCCAGGTCATGGACCCTCATCTTCTGATGTTTCTGCAGGTTGAGTGGACAAAGTAGCAGGTGCTGGAAGTAAAGTGATAGAACAGTGTCAATACATAGCAACTGACATATATTACAAATCAAGGGATGTTCAATACTTACGACTGGGTAAGTCTGTGTCAACAACAGCTTCAATCCCCAAGACAGTTTCTGTCCCCATGACCTGGAGTATCTCCAGCTTGAAGAAGAGCAAACGAGGCGTCTCTGAGACACCATATGAGTGTGTTTCTGGTGGCTGCCTTCTACTCAATGTACTATCCTCTCTTAATAAATTTACCAAATCAAGCCAGTTCCACTGTGTTATCAGATCTGTTAGTAAAACCCTTTGGTAGAAATATACAATAACAATGTTTATCCTACTACGTTTGATAAGTCAGCCAAACTTTGGATATCCATCTGCACCTACTGCTTAATAGATAAAACCAACAAGAAAAAGTTATAGTGCTTTTTTTTGCAGTTCAACTTCATTTGGCATATTCTAAAGAGCGAGGACATATTTTCCATATACTGACAGATGCTGTAATTTATATTTTTTGCTTCTACTCTCCACTCTACACCTTTCTACACTAGGTGATGTTTTAAAATGATTTAAATTGGTAATGCAGATAGTATCTATTCTCAGTGGGCTTCAAACTGGTCCCTAGACAATGGCAAGATCTGAAACTGATAGCAATAGCCTTTAATCTAGTCTCTGTATTAATTATAATATCTTCAGTCAAGGCAAATCCAAATTTAACTTAACTCAGCATCTGTATATTTCAGATGTGACTTGACCTACATCTATCATTTGTTTTACAATCTGATTTGCCGACATCCAAGTTACACATGAAATTAGCAGCAATTTATAGAGATCCATCTATTCTGTGGGGAGAACACATATAATTCAGCTAATGCTAATGCTAGTCATTGTCTATGGGGAGAAAACATACTTTATAATCTCAAATACCCATCAGTAGCACAAATTATCTATAATCTATCAATTGCTATAAATACACCTGCTATGGCAGAAATGTCTATTTAAATATTTTTATTTTAAATATCTATTTAATCCTTATGTGTGATCTGATTAAGTTACACAATTATTTGCATACGATATGTACTTCTAGTCCCTACATAACCTACAATTTTAAACCTGTAAACTTTTTATAATTCCAAGCGCATTATAGCTGTGTTCATCTCATATGAATAAATTGTATAGTAATTAATGGCCGCACACCATGCAAAACTTACCTTAGGCTTTGGTTTCACATATTCTTAATACAGTAGAAATAATAGATTTTTTAGCTACAATAAGGGGTATACTTAATACAGCACAACTGACTACGACTACCAGTATTCTTATTAGCCCTATAAATGTGTTGTTTTGTTTGAATAAAGTTGATTAAAACGGTTTATTTTTTTCCCTTATTTTGTATTACCGCTAAATAAAAACATGTATTTCTATGGCTAACAAGTTATTCTTTCGTCTTTGCTGCAAAGAAAAAAAATATATGTGGTCCAATACACAAATGCACTTCATGTAACTTCAGAAAAACATGGCCACTCCTACAATAGAACATATTTACCTTGTAGCTAGTATATGTGGTAGCTCAAAAACTCTTGGAGGCAACATCCTGGCCACCAGCAGGACATAATCAATGAATTATTGTATGCCAGTTCTGCAAGATAAAGATCTTTTCAGATTATTTATTGTGCCACTTATATTTAAATATTAAACACTAAAAACCCTATAAAAATACCAAGTACTTAGAAGAAGAAACTGAATTTACTATTGATGAACATTTTATCTTACTGACTTTACTACATTGTGGAGAAACAAACTAGGTGAGTCTGTCTAGTAGGAAAAACTCACCAGGTTTGTCGCTGCGCAATGTATAGGTAAGTCAATGAGATGAAACACACCTATAACTTAATTTTAGTAATAGCACCTATGTTTTAAAATAACTATCCAATTTTATGTATTCCTGGTACTGCTTTAGAGTCAAGTGATTAAACACCTTATAAATGTGTGAGTACTTGCTGTCATCTTCTAGAATAAAGTGATCAAATCCAGCTGTATTAGCCCCTTTGACGTGCCAGGCATGTCATGGGCATAGACAGCTATCAATAGTCGCTTTCTATGCTCAGCGGATGTTGCTGCAAGGCCTTCTTATCGAGGCATCCAACAACACCTATGTTTGACCCCTGGGTGCAATGCGATCACTCCCCAGAGTGATCACAAGCAACATATTGGGAGACAACATGCTTTTTTAAATATGGCGCTACACTATTGTGGGCAAGAGATTTGGAAGTGATCATTGCCTACAGGAGAAAATGGTTCAGAAAAAAAAGAGCTACTACTTTCAGTTATTCCTCTATAACTGAAAAAAATAATAATAATCTGAAAACATGTAAACATTGCTTATTTCTAATTTCTATAGTTCCTTCTTATGCTGATAAAAACAATATATCATTTGTCTGGGTACACTAAATGAGAAAGAGGAAATTACAACTAAACACAAACACCTCATAAGTCTAAAAATAGCCATTAGAAATAGAAATATGTCAGCTCCATTAGTTTTGGAGGTAAATCAATAGAAAGCCTGATACATAAATTGAAGGATAGAGATCCTCTTGATCCAGGGCATTGAGTTAAGATGGGCACAGGAGTTGGCAAAGAACCAGATCAAACCTCTTTTGAGCAAACCCTTAAATATACAGTAACTATTCCATTATAACTTCACTTTACATCAATCAAAGGAAACAATTCACAGAAGAAACACACAAAGCATCGAAAATCAAATTTATCTGACATTTCCATGAAATAGAAATGACTTTCAGGAAAAGCATGAAGAAAAAAAACCAGGTTGCAGATGCATCATTGCACTAGACAGGAGTGCTGACGGCAAAATAAATAAAGAATTTAATACAGAAAAAGAATACGAGAGTTACCTAAATTCTAGAAAAACCTTAGAGAAAACACCACATGGTTGTAGGTTTTGGTTTAACTCAGGACAATTACGTTTATATTGATTTGGGCATAAGTCAGAAACTATAATATTTAGAATCATTTATTAAAAAATAAATAAATAAAACCTTGTACAGTTGGTCCTCCTCCCTGCTTAGTTACCTTTATCTGCAGGGAGGAGGATGTCTCCGACATTGACTGCAGCTGCAGAACAGGGCCACACAGTCTCTTCTGCCGGATGTCACCTGACATCCGGTGTGCAGCCAATCTCAAAGCTAGACGGGGCGGAGCTTGCACCCGTCGCACTCTGCTCAGTATGACTAGGAGGTGGAGGTGCTAGGGACAGAGCTCTCTATAGCAGCGTCTCACCTCCAGATCCTCCCTCACCCCCGCGTCAGCTTAAATTTCCGATTCTGGGACCATATCCCAGAAGGAGGAAAGCTCAGCAGGGGTGATTTTTTTCTTTTCAATGATAGCCATGGAGTCTCAGGGCTAAAGTATGCCATGGAGTCTCCATTCGGGACTATGCACCAGGGATTCGGGGCTATAGCCTCAGTAGCCCACCCCTAGTGACCCCACTGATGCATGGCAATTGGAAACCAGTGCTGACTGAGGTCTGAGGCTTTGAAATAGATAGTGGTGAAGCTGCCTACTCAGCTTGTAAAGGTAAGGGGCATGTGGAGCATGGGAAAAGAAACATGGGGAAGGAGGAGAGAGAGAGAGACATATTGAGGAAGGGTGAGAGATGGGGAGAGGAGAGAGAAGACATATGGGGGAGAGAAAGGGACATGGGGAGAGAAATATGGTGAGGTTTATTTTTGTATCATGAAAACCATGATTGGTTCACTTTAAGCAAATCAATATTGAAAAAGTAAGAATGAATTAACTCAACAAAAATAAAAATTGTTTTAATAATATCCTTTACGAAATATATGCTTATTTGCTAGTAGAACTAGTTTATGTATAGAAAGTATTACTGTATTTTGTGAATTTTAATGTTATTAGGTTTTTAACATGCAATCTAAATTGTAATGCAATGTATTGTAAACCAATAACAACATAGAATATAATGAGGTTTTAGCCGGTGGAAACATTTATCGTTTAGCTTTTTAATACAACAATATAATTTGAAAAAGGTAGTGTATCTTATACACAGATTTCATTAAGACATGGCCGTACACTATTTGTTAAACTGTGTTCATGTCAGATGCTAAACCATCTGCCTTGCGAACAGATGATTAAAAAGAATACGTTTGCTAGATTATTTATTTTAATGGGTATCATATGAGCTTCTACTTGGTCATAGCTGCAGGAAGATTAATATTATTATATGCATATTTCTAAACTTTGTATATATTTCAGCTATTAAAATATTTTTTGCTAAAGTATTTTTTAATGTCTGACAAATAAAAGTATTTTTGTATACATTATATATATATATATATATATATATATATATATATATATATATACACATTCTTTTATATGCTATGATTATCTAATATGATTTTTATTGCACTCTTTCTAAACTCTTTGTTTGGCTCATCTGACTTAATTTACACATTCATGCCTTCTCTTTACAGTAAATTCTTTTTAACACGCTTGGTTTTAACTGTGCCTATTAAAGCTGTTTGGCTTGTTAATTTCACTAAACCTCTACCTGTCATTACACTTCATAGATTCGCTGCAAATCTAAATTAGCTTCATTTCACATTTCCTGTACATATCACGTTCTCCAAAAATATTTTCTGCACACAACCTCACTTTCACAGATATCTGTATTTATTTCTCTTGCTGGTCTGTTTGCAAGATGCTTCGCTATAGTATAGTGCTAAAGCACAGTCCTGGGGAAAAAAAAAAACCAGGCAAGCAGTAGTTAAAATGTGCATGGTTACATGAGTCATCAAATGTCACCTCCTCCCTACCATGTCACATAGTGGTTACTTATATAAGTCAACCTCTGGGGAGAACATGATCATTGCAGAATGTTTGAAGTTGCTCTGAACCGTCCTGCTGGAGAAGTGTTACAGCCGATAGAACCTGGCAGGGCACCACTGTAATGATGCTTGGTACTCTTCAAGGAGGTTCAAATGTTACACTTTGCAACTAATGTTGTAATTTTTGTTATTACTTATATACATTGCATTAACCTTTTGTATGACACAACTTTTTTGGCCATGCCCTACCCGTGGTGACACGGGCTGTTTTAACACTTCTGTTGTGTTTGTTTTTAGATGCCACTTTTTTTTGGGGGGGGGGGGGGGGGGGAGTAGGGTTTTCTTTCCATCCCATCATTTTGATCATATCATGTAAACAAAATAAGGTGAACAAAATTTCAAACAAACCCCACTTGTTATGACTTTTATTTGAAAAATCTTTTACTCATATATAGAGGCTAATGAAAAAATCTGCTAAATTGATTCTAACATTTTTCCTGATTTTAGAAATACCCATTGTGTTAAGTTCTTTTTTTTTTGTAAGTTATAGGTCAATAAGTACCATATTTGCTTGATTATAAGACGACCCTGATTATAAGACGAACCCCCAAACTTTCGATATTCCTTTAGGAAAAAAATAAAAGCCTGAATATAAGACTACCCTATAGGAAAAAAGTTCAACTTGTATATATTCACATGTAAAGTGCTTTTTAATAAAAATTATGATATCAGAAAATGCATTTCTTGTTTTTATTTCCTTTTATGTGCCAATGTTGCCTCTCTCTTTCCCCTCTTCCCAGCAGTGTCTCTCCCCCCCCCCTTCGTGTTGTCTGTCTCTTCCCTAGCGTTATCTCTCTCCTCCCCACCCTCCCTTTCTCTCTCTCTCCCCTCCCTTTGTGTCTCTCTCCCTCCCTTTGTGTGTCTCTCCCCCTCCCTTTGTGTCTCTCTTTGTCTCCCTCCCCTTGTCTCTTCCCCCTCCCTCCCCTTCTCTCTGTCTCTTTCCCCTCTCCCTCCCCTTGTCTCTGTCTCTTCCCCCCTTGTCTCAGTCTCTTATCCCCCTCCCCTTGTCTCTGTCGCTTTCCCCCTCCATCCCCTTGTCTCTGTCTCTTTCTCCCCTCCCTCCCATTGTCTCTGTCCCCCCTCCCTCCCCTTGTCTCTGCCCCCCCCTCCCCTTGTCTCTGTCCCCCCTCCCTCCCCTTGTCTCTGTCCCCCCCGCCCTCCCCTTTTTTCTCTCTTCCCCCTCCCTCCCCTTGTCTCTGTCTGTTTCCCCCTCCCTCCCCTTGTCTCTGTCTGTTTCCCCCCTCCCTCCCCTAGTCTCTGTCTGTTTCCCCCCTCCCTCCCCTTGTCTCTGTCTCTCCCCCCCCCCTCTGTTTCTCTCCCCCCCCCCTCTTACCTCGTCCCTCCCTGGTGGCTAGTGGGGGCAGCAGGGGGATGACTGCCCGATACGTGCAGACATCCTCCATGCTGCCCGACACTTCTGTCTATTATGACGGACAACCGCTTGAGAGGGGGATCCAGGTCCCCTGCAGCTCTGGGGGGGACCTGGGTCCCAGTCTTATAGTCTGACCTCGATTTGAGGTCAGATTATAAGACGACCTCGAATTTAAGACGAGGGGTCTTTTTCAGAGCATTTGCTCTGAAAAAAACCTTGTCTTATATTTGAGCAAATACGTTACTGTTCGCTGGAGTGACATTGTAGCACTGATATCTTTCATGAATGCCGGAATTACTCCCCACTTGTATATTTTTCAAAAGTAGACAGCCCAGGGTATGCAACTTGGAGTATTTTGACACTTTTCATGCAGCCAATTTGCCACCAATCTTTGCCAGCATTTGCAGAGAAAACATAGAGAGGACAATGATACCGCAATGCACAGGTTAACCCAAATCAAAAAATATAATTTTGAAAAGTAAACAACTTTTCATGCACTTATTCTACCACCGACTTAATTTTGTGTGTGCTTTTTTCACACATTGTACTTCAGGTATGAATGCACAGATTCTGGTATGTGCCCCTGTCAAACAACACCTCAATATGTGTTTAGCATTATCTCCTGAATGCAGTAATACTACATAAGCATAGGATTGGTGGGGGTGTAATTTATTGCATTGGAGGTGTATATGTTTGGAAAGTTGACTCTGCAAGGTATTGCATATGGGGTGTTCTTATGCCTTTGCTGCTATTATGTTAGGATTTGCTCATAAAAACGGAGCAGTAATTTATTTTTGAAAACTTTTATTCAACCCAGCAAAATATATGCATACAAATAATTTTTCAGGAAATATAGTCAACATGAACATACTCAATGGCAACATTTCATAAAGCAGCAATGAATATATTATATTTTACATGTATAAATAACAGAATACATGTTTATGTTTCTTCCTCTATTCAGTTATGTTGTTAAATGATGTTGTTTCTTAAACTATAAAATGTTGTCCCCTTCTTCAGGCTTTTCCTCCTAATACCGTATTTGCTCGATTATAAGACGAGTTTTTTTTCTGAATTTTTTTTTTGAAAATTCCCCCTCGTCTTATAATCAAGGTCTTCTTATAATCTGACCTCAAATTGAGGTCAGATTATAAGACAGCGATCCAGATCCCCAGCAGAGCTGCAGGGGACCTGGATCCCCCTCTCTAACAGCAGGGGATGTCTGCGCGATGAGCGCAGACTCCCCTGCTTCCGCCCTGCACGACCGCCGGGGCTTCTATGAAGAAGCCGGGAACTTCCGCTTTCGTCATAGAAGCCCCGGCGGTCATGCCGGCCGGCAGCAGGGAAGGTCTGCGCTCATCGCGCAGACATCCTCTGCTGCCCCACTAGCCACCAGGGTGAATCGGGCAGCTGGGGGATGTCTGCACGATACGTGCAGACATCCCTCGGCTGCCCCCACTAGCCACCATGGATCTAGGTATAGTTAAGGGGGAGGGAGGGGGCAGGGAGACAGGGGGAGGGAGGGGGCAGGGAGACAGGGGGAGGGAGGGGAGCAGAGCAACAAGGGGAGGGAGAGGAGCAAAACAACAAGGGGAGGGAGGGGGGAAGAGACAGAGAAACAAGGGGGGGAGAGACAGAGGGAGGGGGGACAGAGCAACAAGGGGGGGAGAGACAGAGGGAGGGGGGACAGAGCAACAAGGGGAGGGGGCAGAGAGAAACAAGGGGGGAGAGACAGAGGGAGGGGGGACAGAGCAACAAGGGGAGGGGGCAGAGAGAAACAAGGGGGGGAAGAGAGAGGCGAGGGGGAGTCAAAGGGAGGGGGAGAGAGACAAAGCTGGGGGCAACGGAAAGAGAGAGGCAGCATTGGCACATAAAAAGGAAATAAAAACAAGAAATGCACTTTTTGATATAATGTTTTTATCAAAAAAAGCAATTTACATGTGAATATATACAAGTTTAACTTTTTTCCTATAGGGTAGTCTTATATTCAGGCTTTTAGTTTTTTTTCCTAAAGCAATATCCAAAGTTTGGGGGGTCGTCTTATAATCAGGGTCGTCTTGTAATCGAGCAAATACGGTATATTCTAGACATAGAGCAGTAACATTTTAAAGACTGAAGCAGGAACAGTACAAATAAATAAATAAATAAAACCATTGGCAACAGCTTGAAGCTGGTACCAAGCCAGATTTCAGGTTTGCCAGGGCAATCTGGATAATAAAATAAAAATGAGCTGTAGCTGGAACTGTAAAAATCTCTGTTTCATTCCAGGGTTAGCAATTTTGTAGAGTAAAAAAACATTATGAGCTGCAATTTGCATTAGATCAATTGCAACCCTCTTTTATCAGGCCTTTGCTATCCACATAAGAGCTGATCTACCAGAACATATGCTTGTTGTAGCCCTTGATGCACACTGGCTTGCATGTGACCACAGCTCTACCCTAGACAGAAACCTCCACAGTTCTCTCGTCATGGATGGTGCTGAGAAGGCACACATCCTTCTTGTCCCTGTACTTGAGTACCAAGGACTCCTCTTGGCACACAGCTGAGGTCTCTTACCCCATTTTGTCAGGTTTGTGCCAGTTCCTTTGGGAATCCTATGTTGTTCTGGCTTACAGTACCGCAAGCTACCTTGTTGAAGCAGTACAGGGGTTTGAATAAAGGGACGCGTATGTCAACATTATCTACATACAAGTGGTACCCTTTGATAATCAGGGGGAGTATTAGGTCCCAGACTATCTTCGCACTGGCTCCCATATATTATGGGCAAACTTGAGGTTCAAGGTTGCTATCTTTTCACATATATACCTGGAAGGTATACGCTCTCAGAGAGCTTATATACCTTAACTCCATACCTGGAGGGCTTAGAATAAATAAAGTGCTTGAATCCTATAAATGCAAACCTGGCAGCAAGGTCGGTAATCAAGGGCAGATTTTATACAGCCTTTAAACCTGGGGATGCTCCCTAGGGAGGCACAGGCTGTTGTCACTAAACTGCATGAAACGCAGGAGTGTTTTGTGTCCTGTAGGGGCAGATAGAGGGTTTTTTGATCATCAACATAGTGGGTTCTGGCACTTCAGTGGCGGTCCATGGTTGCTGTGCAAGAATGTTAGTTTTGGAGACGATGTCTCCAAAGACATCATGACCCAGAAAAAGCAACTTTAACTGCTTGTGACATCAATATTGATGCCAGGAACTGCAATAAAAGGAGGTATAGCAGCCCTAAAACGATTCGACACTACCCACACTCCTCAGCGGCACTACCAGCCAGAGTACCATGACTCCTTATGGCAGGGGTCCCAGCAGCCACATCACCTGATAAGGGTCAAAATCAGACTCAGTTAGTAACCTCAGAATCAGAGGCCAATAAGGCTGTGTCATGCTAAAAAAATACTTTAAAAAAGTAAGATTTTACAGTCGTTTACTTGAAAATTAACAAAAATGTGTAGATGAAGTGAACCCAGGAGTTATGCCAGAAAACCAGCAGCAATAAAATTAGTGTGTTACCCTAAACACACAACCACAAAAATATGAAGAAAAAAAATGAAAAAGTGCTCTTGGTGCCAAACTGTTAAAACATTAAACAACCTAAGTGGTGTAAGTGGTGCTAGACAAATGTTTTATGTTTACCTGGATTTTCTCTGTATGTTTATATGGAAAAAAAGTGCTGCTGCAACCGAATCAATGCCTACGTAGTGATCTTTAGCAAGGAAGGTATTAATTGCTCTTAGAAGAGCCCTTGTGATACTGTAATAAATTACACCATATATAATAACATATTATATATATTATATTATTACATTTGGGATAATTGGTCAAGATTTGTGAAGCAAAAAGGAACCATATGTCACAACCAGGGCAAGCAGGTTGGGGAGGAGCCTCACTGCAGGGGAGTCTGCCTGTACACCATGATGCATGATCGACAACAGACTGGGCTGGATGATACAGACAGGTTGGGTTATACAGGCAGGGATGGTAAGTGCAGACTGGACTCTGTCCAGAGTCAGTACATGGGGTTTGCAGGCACAGGCAAGACTATTTGGGTCTAAGCATCGAGACAGGGCTATGACTACAGCCAAAGGGGCAGAACAGACTAGAAGCTGACAGACAGGGCAAAAGCTCTATTAACTTTAGGATGCAGCACTTGTTTGTAAAACCTGCAGAGAGGGCACCAGGCTGGATTTCCCGTAGACAGGATATCCGGCTGGATAACCCTCAGATAGGGCATCTGGCTGGACAGCCTGTAGACACAGCATCCAAATGGATAGCCCGCAGACAAGGCACCAGGCTGGATAGCCCACAGACAGGGCACCTGGCTGGACAGCTGTAGACACAGCATCCGACTGGATAGCCCGCAGACAAGGCACCAGGCTGGATATCCCACAGACAGGGCACCTGGCTCGATATCCCACAGATAGGTGCTAAGCTGGAAGCCCACTGAAAAAGGCACTAGCTGGAAGCACAACCTGAACAGGACTGGTAGCAAAGCTGAGGCGTGAAGGGAAAACAAGAGATGCTGGAATCTTTCCCCAGGTAGTTGAGCCCCCAGGTTAGGGGTCCTTGGTCCTGTTAGATGAAAAAGGCACACCTACCAGCAACAGATCAGGGGCCAGATGAACAATACAGAGCTTCACACAATGCAAAGGCCCAGTTTGAGACAGGTATTCAAAGGTCAGGCTGAACAGGCTGATGAAAAATGAATCCCAGGTGACAACATCAGATTGGAGCAAGAGTTCCAAAACCAGGAAGAGTGGCCCTACAGGTTGAAAGTTGAAATAGCCACAAAACATGTACATGTTTAATGCCTTCGCAACATTGGACGTGTCAGGCATGTCCTGCGGTGGAACGAGCGGTGTTTACTAGTAATGATCGCAAGCAACGCTCAGGCGGTGTTGCTGTAATGCATCGATGCCTTCAAGGAGTGGGATTTCAGTCTGAACTAGAGACTATCTCAAGTACATAGGACAGTTGGGGGAAACAGGGAGTTGTTGCAACCCTAGTTGAAGAAACAGGGCGTTGTCATCTGGGCTGAATAAAGTATATATTTCATAAGCAACATTACTTTAACTTGAAGTTCCATAAAATAGTAGGCAACTGGAATATAATGCAGCTTTCAACCTGTTCAACACTATTTTACCCCCTTATGTGCTGTTGCAATGCAATGGTGAGTGTGTTTTTTGCCAACATAGTTCATAGTATATTGAGACTCCTGATATAGCCTGTGTGGAACACATATATTTTTATGTTCCACATTGGCAGGCTATGTAACTAGACTTTCAAATGAGATTTACAGTTGGTATATATTCTTACAACCACCAGTTTCCACCCCAGGATATGGCAGAGATGTGGCCAAACTAGTGAGGATCATATCACATGACTCTCTGATGGTGTGATCACACCTCCCTAGGCTAAGCAAATCTGGGCATGTGGGACTGCAACATCTAATGGCTTAAAGGACAACTGTCAGCATAAATAAAATTCTGTTTAATTGAAAGATTGCATCAAGGCATATTAAGAATGAAAAAATACAAACATGGTACCTTCCTGTGCTTTCTTTGCTCCATAAAGCACCATGAATGGGCAGACATCTTGGCTGGTCTTCCTTCATCTGACCCAATATTCTAAACAACATGGCCACCTTCTGATATGCAAGCAAAGAGGGCTCAGTAAGGTACTTTATTTGTATTATTTTATTAAAATATTTCTATCTAAGTCCTTTAAGTTATTTGTCCTTTTGTTACTCCTTTTTGCACAAGCGAAAATCATAAGAACTCACTGGACAGTACCCCAAAAAACATGACTTTCCTAGCAAATCCGGAAAGTATATAAGTGGCAGGTTGTCCCAAGCACATCAAAGCTATAAATGCTCTTCAAACATTGTATTTACAGACTCTATCTTTAGGAACATAAATATTTAAGTGGCTTATAATTTGAACATGTAAAGAATAGTGCCTGGAACATCGGTGTATTATTTAATACATCAATCTGAAGTTATATGTGGCTTTTAAGAATGTCCCAAAGGAACAAGCAGTTTCATTTCTGTGAATTCCTGCTGAAGAGAATTATTAATCATTTGTTAGAACTAGTGTTTTATCATCGTTATCCCACTCTGGTATCCTGATCTAAACAAACACCGCAGAGCAACAGTTGTTTAACAAGGATAGCTTTTAGCAGCTTGTCATACAGATTATCCTTGTATTTTTCCCCCTGAGTCACATGTCTAATCAATTAGAAATACGTTTCCCTATTGCACTTTTTTTTGTTTAATGAATAATCGTTCTTAAAACATTTCTTAAAGTGGCTCTGTCATCAGAAATTTTCTTTGCAACATTATAAAGTTCTTGACTATACCTATTATGTTTTAAATGTATGTGTTTGTTTTGTTGTTAAATAAAATTGTGATTTAATTACAAGATGACCTAATTCATATCTGGGATAGCTCAAAGAGATTCAACAACAGCGAGAATATAATTTGTTATACATAAGAGACCTACCTTCCCCTCTTCAGATTCTCACTGTTCTTTCTAACATGCCAATGAATATCAAAATTGAGCAAATGACATCGAATCTGTGCTGTCCAGCAATGCAACCAGCTGAAAGAGAGCCCTAGGGACATCCTCACAGGTTGGGTGCAAAGTTGTGATCACACTGGCTCCCCCTGGTTATCAGTGGTCTGCTCATAGTTTTTACGTATAAAGATTTTTGTGACAAGATAAGCAGAATGATTTTTTACACAGCGTTGCCGGTCTTAGTTGTGGTACAATGGAATATAGAGTTTGTGAATTTACTTTAATTATCGAGTGTCGGTCCCTTCCCCAATTGTACAGTTATACAGGCAAATGCTTTTACTTAATTCATCCTGGTTTTTAATACAGGTGAAAATGCATACGACTGTGAGTACACATTTACCTGTATTTAGTGAATGAAGGGGCAAATGTGCGGCTTCAAATAAACTAAGTTTTAAATGTCTTCTTTTTCAAACATGTAAGTTAAGAGTAAAACTTATTTTGAACGTGTTTGTGGTGTGTCCTTTGTTGATGACATCATGTTGTGGCTTGATATGCAAATGACATATTTCCCATTAAAAAGCTGTTCATTTGCATATCAGGCTACGGGTAGGCCGGTCTGTTTAAATCAAGGTAAGTGTTTGTGGGTCACCCACAAATTCATGCCAATAGTACCACATCTGATTAGTATTGATCAGTCTGGTCGTCCGAATGAGCAGTTAATTGTGTGTAGATCTTTTTTGTTATATTGTTATTCTCTCCATTCATAGTTTAAACAATGTTGTGGTGACTGAGTCCTTTTAAGCCATATTCAGCACACTGATTGGACGTTACTGCAGCCTCTGGTATGCTCACATACACTAAGGCTCTGCTTACACAAAATATAACTGACACTACTATCTTCTGCTAAACTGAGATCCTGATACTCTTGAATCCAGGGTGCTTGTATTACTCTCATTCTATAGGGAAAGGACATTATAATATCCTGCTATTAATAATAATAACAGAACTTAACCGTTAAAAGTACTTTCACATATTCTCTGGTTTTCATTTCAAGTACATCCTGGTGCATACTAAGTGACCACTCTCTCCGAAATCAGGGGAGAAATAGCTTCATTGGGTCTATCCAATAAAATTCGACTTTGGAGGTCAAATTTTATTTTGAGACTTAAGTCAAACTCGGGTGCTGAATTTGACTTTTGTCTCAAAATGAAAGTCGACCTCCAAAGTTGAATTTTAGTGGATAGACCCATATGTGTTCCTGAGCGGGCTGTGCTTCTATAGCCTGAATAGATGTTATGTAAAGAAATGTACTGTAAGCGTTGTTATGTAAGACCAGAGCAATGATAATATGCAATGTGGAGCTGCATATCCATTCATTTGTACTCCAGTCAGATATTATATCATCGTTCAGAGCAATGTGCTTTAAAACAAAAGAACATATTATTAGGTGTCAGTGAAACTTGTATAACCTGACATGGTGGTGTAATCTCTTGTTTAAAAATGAGCAGGTAATCGTTAAATGAACATAATAGAGGTATATGTGAAATTATAAGCACTTATGGCAGTACATTGCCATATTATTCTACATAAGCCATTATATCAGTAGTACTAATTATAACAAGTGATATCGCATAATAGAGTCGGCACAATAGAGGCTAGGATAGACCTTGGATGGCATGAAATGAATTATAATGCAATACCAAGTGCATAATTGCCAATTTTGGATGCCACGGTCCTGGGATGTAAAATGGGCGGGGCCAAAAGGGTGCAGAGTTATGTGATGCTGTGTGATGTTCAGATACTGGGTATCCGGAGCTCATTTACTCACATTTAGACACCTATCAGACATACTGGACAGCGCTATGTATAGGCAGTATTTATGCAGAGGGAGACCCGAATTTGATGGAACAGCATCCAAAAAAAGGACTGTCAGAGGAAATTCTGAACTTTTTGCAGCTATGAAAGATTGATTTTTTGTTTATTTAACTTTATAACTTGTGTTATCAAATCAGGGCCGGTGCAAGGATTTTCATCTACACAGGCAAAGGTGCATTTTGGTGCCCCCCTCCTCTGACCCGCCACGACTCCCATACTACCAACCCTCCATATATTTTATATATATAAAAGTATAATGTATAGTGTGGAAAATAAATACATCTAAATATTCAACTCGCATGCTCTAGATTTGTCACACATTGACACCCTAACACACATTGAAACCCTTAAACACAAAGACACCCTTGCAGTCACACATAGAGACATACTTACCACTTACACACACACCCTTACACAGACACAGTGACACACTTACACACACACACACACACATCCTTACACAGACCCAGTGACACACTTACACCCTTATACAGTGACACACACACACACACACACTTATACTGACACAGTGACACACACCCTTACACAGAAAGTGACACACTTACACACACCCTTACCACTTACACACACACAGTGACACATATAACCTGAGACACACTATTTTGCCTCTCAATATGCCATTTAATATGCCAATATTTTGCCCCTCAATATGCCAGAGTAATGCCACTTAATATGCCAGGGTATTGTCAATTAATATGCCAGGGTATTGCCACTTAATATGCCAGGGTATTGCCACTTAATATGCCAAGGTATTGCCAATAATTATGCCAGGGTATTGCCACTTAAAATGCCAGGATATTGCCACTTAATATGCGAGGGTATTGCCAATTAATATGCCAGGATATTGCCACTTAATATGCCAGGATATTGCCAATTAATATGCCAGGGTATTGCCAATAATTATGCCAGGGTATTGCCAATAATTATGCCAGGATATAGCCACTTAATATGCCAGGGTATTGTCCCTTAATATGCCAGGGTATTGCCAATAATTATGCCAGGGTATGGCCACTTAATATGCCAGGATAATGCCACTTAATATGCCAGGGTATTGCCAATAAATATACCAGGGTATTGCCACTATATGCCAGGATATTGCCAATTAAAATGCCAGGGTATTGCCACTTAATATGCCAGGATATTGCCACTTAATATGCCAGGATATTGCCAATTAATATGCCTGGGTATTGCCAATAATTATGCCAGGGTATTGCCACTTAATATGCCAGGATAATGCCACTTAATATGCCAGGATATTCCCAATATGCCCGGATATTGCCAGTTAATATGCCAGGATATTGCCCCTCAGTATGCTTGTTATGCCACCCTCCTCCCCCCTTCCCCAGACCCCAGTACTAACCTCCTTGCTGCTGTCTCCCGGTGCAGGTCCGTGGCTGTGAGGGTAACGTTGTGCGCTCCCCTCCAGCCGCGCGGATCAAAGTTTTTTTAAACAAACAAACTTTATTGAAGCCGCGCGGCTGGAGGGGAGCAAACAACGCTTCCCTCACAGCCACGGACCTGCACCGGGGGACAGCAACAAGAAGGTAAGTAAACTGGCCTTGGGGCGTGGGCGATTTTCCCGCCCCCCCTTGGGGCGCCCTAAAGAAGCCGCCTGTGCTGCCTTACGGTAGCGCCGGCCCTGTATCAAATTATATTGAAAAATAAATATTATTTCAGGTAGGGCCAGAGTTACATTTTCAGAAGGTAAGTTCTGTCTGATTGAAAAGGCTGCAGAACAATGCTCCTACGGACCATCTTTCAGAAGTGATTTATATTTAATTTGGAAGTCAAAAACTGACTTCCAAGCTGCCATATTTGCAGAGTTGGTTCTCTGCAACCTGGCAGCATGGATTGGTGTGCGGCCTCTTTGACTCACCTCCAGCAGGGGACGAGATGATTATGTCCTCCACCGCCATTGGTTGTGTGCCATGCAGTTGACATGCCCAAAGACCAATGGTGGAATGGTGGGATGAATATATTTTTTTATACCTGATTTTGCAAAGACATATGGTGAATAACTTTTGAATGGTGCGCAATGGTTAGATTAGATTACATTTTGAATGAGGCAGACTTTACTTTAAAAGAGGAAATAGGGCTTACTTATTCTCTACATTAAAAACACAGACAGGATGACTAAAAAGATCAGCCATTTTGTCCTCTGTCGCCTGCCCACCACAAATAATTTTGTATAGCACATACTGCATTTAAGTTTTCTTATGGTCCTGTTCAAACAAAACTGAACTGTGCTTCAATAGTAATGGGATATCATCATACCCCACCATGAAGTAGGATGCTAAGTCGTGGCTTGGAGAAAGTAGAGTGAGCTCTGCAACTCACCAGGTCAATGTAACTACAGATAAATCTGTGCATACTCAGTATTAGTTCTCTGCAGTATAACAGCACCAGGAGCTCTAGGCTCTGGGGGGCCATGTGTGGAATAATTAATGGGACTTGTTTTTTTTGTAAGAATGGAGGGGAGTGCAATCTATGGTTGTCTAGTGATCAGTCCAGAGGTCTATGCGATGTGCGTGAGAATGCACACAGGGAAGGCTGCCTCTAGCCTGAAGAAGCTGGTTATGGGAGATCTCCCATAACTTGCCTCTCCACTGTCCCACAGCATAGAACTGATGCCAGCATGGAGCCAGTAGTAATGCACTCTGAGCACCAGCCAAGAGCCAGCTCTGACAGCCCCAAATTGTGTCTTGCCTATTGTGCCTATTAGTTAGAACCCTAGAAGCAAGATCACCTCAGGAGGAGCTTCTGCAAGTTGCTGCTGGGTAGTCCGGTAGTTTGGGACAGGAGCAACTGTGGAGGTGACACGAATAGTGAAGCATTTGAAGCCTATGTAATCTACTGCCATACCATGCTTTATACACGCACACATACACTCACACACATATATATATATGCTAGATTTGAATGTTTAATATATGTTTAATGAATGTTATATACATGTGTATATATATATATATATATATATATATATATATATATATATATTGTGACAAAAGTACTCTTGTCCTTTGGTACCTTGTCCTGGGATTTGGGGGTTACACACAGTCTTTCAGGCTTCAGAGACACTTCACACGCTGGATGAGGTAAAAAGACTTGCTTTCTTTTATTGTGGTTTAAAGATGCACAGCAAGGTATAACAGGTTGTTAAACAAAATATAAAATAAAATCCTTGCTCTTCTGAGCACTAACTAAACAAAAATGTTAAGCTAACTGGGTTGGATGGCTTGTCCATTTCCCAACATAATGTTAAATCAAAACCTTACTTCAGTGTTTTCAGCTCCCTGCTTCCATTCACCGAAATCAAAACACAGTCTCTCCCTCCTCTGGCAGGGGAGTATTTAACAGCACCTGTAATCAGCAAGCCTGTTCAGGTGAGGTAAATTAGGATTGGAACACTGGGCTTCTCACCTGTAGGTTCCAATCAACAAATTAAATGTGAAGTGGAGCACTGGCCCACCCTACTCTCCAAGTGCTCCACCCCAGGGCCCACACATACACATACATAAAGTGCTATATTAAAGTGTAACATAACACATTTCCCTGGGGCTAATTACATAAAGTAGGAGCTGTGCAAAATCTGGGGAGATATATAGACTCCTTCCAGCACAATTCCTTGCTGTCGGTCACAATATATATATATATATATCTAGGGTAGTGCATTAAACTTCTGTCTGGTAAACTAGCAGTTGGGGTGTAAGCCCTTATTATAGAAGATGCATGTGTTGCATTTTTTACTAGGAACACAATGTTCTCTACCTGGTTTCCTTATGTTGGATTGAGTTAGTAATAATTGCTACTGTGGATGTTTTATTGAGATGTAGGAAATGGATTTTATATTTGTTTTTCATGCGTAAAATTTGGCTTGGGCTTAGTTGCTTCGATAAAAATTCTTTCACAGTACATAAAAAAATGAGTAATGCTTAAATATCTTTTTTTTAATACTGAAGACGTCTGTATCTCAGTACTTAGCATGTAACAAAGCAAGTTCTATGCTTTTCGCATTAATATTTTATACACTCACCGTGTACTATCACTTACAATTAATACCAAGTTTGGAAACTATTCTACACTAATAGGAAGCTGTAATTAGTGAGAACTCATTTAAACTTAAATGAGTCACTAATTATTAAATCAAAATGCCTACTGCTATTTCTGTGCCCACCAACTATGTAGATATTAGCATAACAGGTCTGGCAGTGTGATCTTTCTGGCTCTATCAACCACTGTTTTTAAGTTGCTGTATGTAATGGCAAATGTGTTAATTTCTAGTGTTGGGGAAGTTAGGACCTGTACCAGATAGAGGAGGACTGGTAATCTGTAAGCTGGTTAAATGGACTGGGGCTTTACCATCATTCTCTTATAAATTCCCCAGTGCAAAGGCTATGTAGACATCCTTTTCAGATAGTTAGGATAGAATTCCCAAGGTCAGGTATGTGCTATACTTTTGCCTTCCACACAGACCACAACTGTTGACCTAGGAGGCATAAAACATTTTAGCCCACATCAGCTCACCTAATATCATCAGAGACATGGCCAAAGCTTGGGATGTGCAACCACACAAGGGGGCAAATCACCAAGAGGGTGCCAGAGCAGGATTTCGAGGTAGGCAGAGGAGGGAGCTGGGTAGGGTTGCCACCTGGCCGGTAATCGGCTCTTAGGAGCCGGCTTTAGGAACATACCGGCAATGCAGACATTGTGACAGAGAGAGCATTTTGGGGGACTGTAATTGCAAGTAGCGGAATATGCAAAAGCAGCCCTAACTGGCGCAAGCAATTATTTCGATAAGAGATGCCGCGACAGAGGAAAGGTGGTATAAATTAGAGCTAAATGAAGAAAAGGGTTACAGGAATTTGAATTTTCGGGGAGGTGATAATAAATCACACCTCCTTAGACGGAAAGGGTACTTGATCATCAAACCTATCCATGAGTTAAATTGGTGAGCCTTTTTATAAATGATACATATACTGTATTTCCTGGCTAACCATGGCAGCAGTTACGTATGGGTTAGCTCCACCCTCAAGGTAGGTAGGACAGAAACAAACTTATAAGAGAGCCCCCGCCCCCTGTCTCCTCAGTCTTTTTTCTGTCCTCATTGGTATTAGGACGGGGCCCTTTGGGCCTGAGATTTTTATTATTTCTTCTATTTTACACTTTTTTACTCACCTTCCGGAAAGTTCAGCCTCTTTCTTTCCGAAGCCCGGTTCCTGTCATTTCAAGGTTCCCTGGGATATTTATTCCTCCGCACCCTTACATCTGAATGGTACTGGAGATGTTTTGGATATGAAGTTTGGGCCCTGTTCCTCCGTAAGCTTACTGCAAGTGGTACTGGAGATGTATGGGATATTAGCAGAGGTCTCCATTCCTGCTGTTCTTCATATGGTATGTATGGGATGTTTTTCTCCCTTCCTTTACATTTTTTACACTTGGGCATGGCTGTTTTTCCGCCCTTCGTTTTATTTTCGAGGCTGTGCCTCTCTGTTGTACTCTGGGGCGCTTCTGCGTTCCAGCCCTACCTTTTTTGTGCCTTTTTTCTTCTGTTTTCGGGCACTGGAACGCATTTGCGTTCCAGGCCTCGTTTTCGGTGCCGTTTTTCGGCGTTTGGAACGCATATGCGTTCCACGCCTCGTTTTCAGTGCCGTTTTTCGGCATATACATTCCTAATCATGTTTTCTTTCCCTTTCTAGACAGGTGGAACGCATATGCGTTCCACCTCTTAATTTAGGGAGTTTTTTGTACTATTTAAGGGCTTCTGCTTCAGCCCTATCCTTTCAGGGTTCACACAGAGCATTTTCCCAGGACCTTTGTTCCCTGTGCCTGCCTTACTCCAGCCTCAGGTATTTTCTTTGTATTCTGTGAGTTGTTTTTCCTTACTTTTAATATGTTTTTTCTTTTTGGGTACTTATGTATTTTTTCTTTCTCAGCCTGCCCTTTATATTTTTGCATTTAATATGTCCTCCTCATCCAAGAGGTCTCGTTCTCGTCACTCTAGGTGAGTTTTTTATTTCTATTTTTATTTTTATTTTTATTTTTTCATTTTAAAGAGTGTTTTTCGCCTACTCACCCTGGTGTTTTTTCCAGCCCCAGACCGGAATCCGATCATCCCAGGAAGAAAACAGAGAAGCGCCCTCGCTGTTTTGCATGTGACACTACTCCTTTAGAGGGCAAACGCCTTTGTGGGGACTGCTTGACTCAAGCTGCCGGCCCCCCTGAGCCCTCTCCGGATCTGATGCACCTAGTTAATCAGGCAGTTGAAAAGAGCCTGAAGGAACATCTGGGTAATCTGGCCTCTGTCCAGCATACACCACTTACTGAGGAGTGTTTGTTTGCTGATCGGCCCGACTCTGAAGATCCTTTGGATTTTGGGCATTGCTCTTCGGCTGAGGAAGACGTTGATTCAGGCGTTCTTCTGGACCCTGCCCTTATTGACCACCTTATCGGTGCTGTTAAGAATACTTTGGGTATTACTGAGTCTCTTCCCGAGGTGGGTACGACGGATAAATACTTCACCAGTCTACATAAGAAAAGGCCATCCTTTCCGGTTCATAGCTCCATTGAGGAATTGATTTCTACCGAATGGAAGAACCCTGATCGTAAAGTTTCTTCCGGCAGGAGGATCTCTAGATTATATCCCGTGGCTGATGAAGATGCCTCTTCCTGGTCTTCTCCTCCTGTGGTGGATGCCCCTGTCATTCGGGTGGTCCGGCGTTCGTCCCTACCCCTGGATGGTCCGGCACTTTTACATGACCCCATGGAACGACGAATAGAGGCCTCCTTGTCAAGAGCCTATGTTGCGGCCGGTGCTATCTGCCAACCTACGGTTGCCATGACATCTGTCTCTCGTGCCCTGAAGTGTTGGATCCTCGACCTAAAGGATGACATTGAAAGTGGGGTTCCCAGAGAACGGCTTCTGGAATCTTTCTCCAACATCAAACTGGCGACTGAGTTTTTTATTGAATCATCTTCGGATGTTTTGAAGCTCGCGGCCAGGTGCATGGGCTTGTCGGTTTCGGCCAGACGTGCTTTATGGTTGAAACATTGGCATGCCGACAACTCCTCTAAGAACTCTCTGGTCTCCATTCCGTTTGAGGGCAAGTTGTTGTTTGGCAAGGTTTTGGATGATGCCATCCGTAAGGCCGCCGAAGGAGAAAAGGTTTTTTTGCCACAAGAACGCAGACGTCTTCCCAAAGCCGTTTGGAACGATCGTCGGAATTTTCGTTCCTCCTTTCGGGATTCCAGACAATACCGTCCTGGCAGAGAGGTGGCTCGCTCATCAACATGGAGGGGCGGTTTCCGCGGGGCCGCAAAGGGTTCCCGCTCCCGCCCGGCCTCTTCCTTTCGCGGGAAGTACCAGTCATGACGGCCTTCCTGTCCGGGCCCCTCCGGTCGGTGCTCGTCTTCTGGCCTTTTCGGTGGTCTGGGCAAGTTTTTCCACGGATTCCTGGGTCCGGACCATTGTTCAAGACGGTTACAGCCTGGAGTTTCGGTCCCCTCCACCTCCTTTTTTTATCCGTACCAAACTTCCTACGGACCCCCAACGGAGGGATATCCTACAAAAATTTCTACGGTCCCTCCTCCGAGACGAAGTTATTATTGCTGTGCCTGGGCTCGAGCGCTTCCAGGGAAACTACTCCCCCCTGTTTTTTGTCGCCAAAGCATCAGGAGACCTAAGACCGGTCCTCGACCTGTCTGCTTTGAACCGTTCCATGATGGTCAGAAAGTTCAGGATGGAGTCCCTCCGGTCGATTGTTCCTTTTATCTCCCCGGGCGATTGGATGGTCTCCATCGATCTCCAAGATGCCTATTTTCACGTTCCCATCAGGATTCGGCACCAGAGATTTCTGCGCTTCGCCATTGGGGAGGATCACTTCCAGTTTCGGGCCCTCCCATTCGGCCTCAGTACGGCTCCTCGTACCTTTTCCAAGGTTCTGGTGGTGTGTGTTGCAGAACTTCGCAAGAGGGGCCTAACAATTTTTCACTACCTAGACGACATTCTCATCGTGGCTCCTTCTCGAGACCTTGTCACCTCTCAGCGGGACGAGGCGTTGATTTTTCTGGAAGAAGCTGGTTGGATAATCAACTTCACGAAGAGCCAACTCCTTCCGTCCCAAACCCTGGTCTTTTTGGGGGCGTGCTTCAACACCCTCACGGCTACTGTTTCCCTGTCATCGGACCGTCAGTCTCGTCTGATTTTGGCTATCCAGAATGTCGTCCTTCCCGGTTGGCTCCCCATCAGAAAACTTATGTCCCTTCTAGGGATCCTGGTCTCCACTATCGGCCTAGTTCGTTGGGCTCAATGGCACACCCGGTTTCTTCAGTCCCTACTGCTACCCCATCTCCCGGTTCCCAGGTCCTTCTTGGACGAAAAATTGTATTTACCGGAGATGACTTCTCATCATCTGGCCTGGTGGTTGGAGTTCCGTCACCTCAGGAGAGGTTTTCCGCTGACGGACATCACTTACAAAGTTGTCACGACGGATGCAAGCGCTCATGGTTGGGGAGCCCATCTGGACGGTCACTACGCCCAAGGAGAATGGTCCCCTGCGGAGAGTGGTCTTCACGCAAATGTCCTGGAACTGAGGGCAATTTACAGGGCCTTGCTGGCTTTTCATCGAACCATTCGGGATCATTGGGTGAGGATCCAGACAGACAACAAGTGTGCGGTTGCCTACATCAACCATCAAGGGGGTACCAGGAGCCTTTCTCTCAGCCGAGAGTTCGAGCCGATTGCTGTCTGGGCTCAGGAATCAATCGAACACCTGTCAGCAGTTTACCTTCCGGGTCCAGAAAACACGATGGCAGACTTCCTGAGCCGCACCACTCTCAATACAACGGACTGGAGACTTTCATCCCAGGTGTTCGATCATCTATGTCTACTGTGGGGTCGTCCGGCCTTGGACCTGATGGCCTCTCCCACGAACACTCAGCTTCCTCGCTTTTTTTCCAGGGCTCCTCACCCCATGTCGGAGGGCGTGGACGCTCTCTCTCTCCTATGGCCCAAGGAGTTCCTATATGTCTTTCCTCCTCTCCCTCTCATTCCGAGACTCCTGGGGAAATTACGTTTGGAGAAAGCAGAAGTGATGGCCATCCTTCCTTGGTGGCCCAGGAGGCCTTGGTTTCCGCTGGCGAACAGGCTGTCCGTCCAGGACCCTTGGCTTCTCCCACCTCGCCTGGACCTCCTGTCTCAAGGCCCGGTGTTACATCCTTGCCCCCGCTCTCTTCAACTAGCGGCCTGGCGATTGAGCGGCAGTCACTGCGGTACCATGGTCTGTCGGAAGGTGTCGTCTCTACCCTACTGAAGGCTCGGAAGCCTAACACCTCGTCCACATACCATCGTATTTGGTCTGCCTTCCTGGTTTGGTCCGAGGGTAGAGATTTGGATCCACTGTCACCTTCCCTGCCTGATGTCCTGGCCTTTCTCCAAGCTGGCCTGGATCGGGGTTTGGGTCTGAACTCCCTCCGGGTTCATGTCTCTGCCCTGTCTGCACTCACATCAGTTCGTTGGGCGTTGGATCCTTTGGTGATTCGTTTCTTCAAGGCGGTTCTCAAACTCCGTCCCCCTGCCCGTTCCTTCACGACCCCTTGGAGCCTTCCTCTGGTGCTTCGTGCCTTGTCTGGACCTCCTTTTGAACCCATGCAGGATGCCTCCCTGTGGTTGGTGACCCTGAAGACCCTTTTACTGCTGGCAGTGACTTCGGCTAAACGCTGTTCCGAACTTCAGGCTTTTTCCGTTGACCCTCCGTACACGGTCTTCTCTCCGGATCATGCCCTCCTTCGACCTGTCCCGGAATTCCTACCTAAGGTGGTTTCAGCCTTCCACCTTAATCAAGAGACTGTTCTTCCAGTGTTTTTTCCGAACCCCTCGTCACCTGAGGAATCCCGCTGGCATACCTTGGATGTGGTGCGCTGCCTGCACCTCTATATTACCGCCTCTTCTTCCCTGAGGAAGTCTTCCAGGCTCTTCATCCTTCCTCTGGGCTCTCGACGTGGTGAGGCGGCCTCTGTCTCCACCCTATGCCGTTGGATTGTGGCTGCTATATCCAAGTGCTACAGCTCCAGTGGTGTTCCAATTCCCCCAGGTCTCAAGGCTCACTCCACTAGGGCTGTTTCCTCTTCATGGGCGGCTGAGGCTGGTTCTTCATTGGCTACTGTTTGCGGAGCTGGGAACTGGTCATCCGGTTCCACCTTTTTCCGACATTACCGTCTGGATGTCCGCCGGGCTGATGAATCCTCCTTCTCTCACGCTGTCTTGGCCTCTGTCTCCTCTAATTAAACCTTTTTCATTTTTGCAGCATTTTCTTCTGTGTCTGTGTTTATTGGTTGTGTGTTCTCCCATCCCTATCTGTTTTTGGCTTGGGTATGTCCCATACGTAACTGCTGCCATGGTTAGCCAGGAAAATTGAAAATTGTTTCATACTTACCGTAATTTTCTTTTCCTGGTTATTATCCATGGCAGCAGTCAGTTCCCTCCCTTGTTGTTTCTTGGTTTTGAGGAGCTGGTTACTAGACTGAGGAGACAGGGGGCGGGGGCTCTCTTATAAGTTTGTTTCTGTCCTACCTACCTTGAGGGTGGAGCTAACCCATACGTAACTGCTGCCATGGATAATAACCAGGAAAAGAAAATTACGGTAAGTATGAAACAATTTTCAATTTTCTTATCTGTGTGCCTTATAACCTGTGTGGATAGCGGTAATTTTTCTCCATGCAATCCATAAAATGGATTTTTACAATCTGTCTATAAAAAGGAATATGTGCCCAAATTGTGTTTATAAATCTTGTCATTTTACTGGAAATCACACAAAGATGATGTGTGTAAGGGGCTTGGCCGCTGCAGAACCTTGGCCTACATTATGACAACATACACAGCCTTTGTGACATCATCATGATGTCAACGCTGACAGGTGTTATATTCCAGCCGGTGTGATAAGCAGCTCAGTTTTGAGCGAAGAAGCGAAGTGATAAGATGCATCCCTCCATGTGTGACATGTGTCTGTTATTGCTCTTTGCGGTACTTGTAATTACCAGATTACTTTTATCTCGAAGATCTTTGAAAGAGTGTGCCAAAAAAAAAACTGGCAAAAATCTCCTCCCTGGAGAAAATTCTATCCAGAAAAGAAATGTAATTTAGAAAAATGGAAAAAGATCGCAAAGAGATGGAGGGCTGTACTGAGAGAGCCACGGAGATAGCTCTCAAGTATATTAAAAAAATATCCAGTCTTCAGAGGAAACTTAGCGACAGGAGCAGGGAGATGTTAAATGAAAGAGCTTCCAAGATGTTCCTGGAGGAAAAGCTGGCTTGTGCAAAGAAGGAGGTGGAACATCACCAAAAACTGGCATTGGAAAGGGATGAAGAGATTAATAACCTAAAAGCCAGACTCCTGCAGGTGGAGGAAGACCTTGTGAGGATGAAACAAGAGTCTATTGAGTTGGCATCCACAACAGAGATCACCGAGACCACCGTTATTACAAGAAACAGGAGCTATTGGCTCAACCTTTCTCAATAAAGAGGGTCTTTATTTCAAACTACCCAGGGAGCAGTTCCGCCTTTTCATTGCAGTATTTGGTCTTATGTCCTGTGTTAAGGACTTGTCTAATATACTTTCCTGCCCAGATTTGTTAATTACCAATATGTGGGGGGGGGGGGGGTTCAGAGAAATGTGGTATTTTTCAGAACATTGTATTCATATTGATGAATTTAGTTTTAAAACATTTTATTTCTGATTTCATACTATAATACTATAATATTATATCACCTTCTATTATTACAAGCTCAGTCATTACTTTATATTAGAATTATAGAGTCAAATAAAAAGGACGACATTCCTTGCGTAAGAGATTTAAATATACATCATAAAGAATTAAAGTTTCCAAATGTCTAATTTACAAATTGTGATGGAGAGATGCTTTTTTGAGGAAAAGGTGGCAACCCTGGTTGGAGACCTATGGAACCAAATAAGAGTAGTGGGGGCTACACACACACAACTAAATCCCATTTTGGACACAATAGAAACTCAATATAAAACAGAGACATGGAAGGGTCTATTCAATAAAGAGAGAATTACAGGGAATTCAAACGGGAATTGCAAACTTAAGGCCAAAATCGGTGAGTTGAAGAAATTCTTCCATTCGGCTGCATTGGAGAATTTTTCCAACTATATTGGCCTAAAGTTTGAGATTCCCGTCTCAATTCCCTGCACTTATCTCTTTATTGAGTAGACCCTATAATATGTCGGCAGATGAGAATCCAACGGCCCATCTGGTCAGGCCAATTTCTGACTACAACAGGAGCTGTATAGGACTGATAGGTGACCTCATAGTGGAAGCAGGAATTAAGACTTTCCAAACACTACAAACAGAATTGGCCTTACCTAGTGCAGAGTGTTTTAGATATTTGAGAATCAGGAGCCTACTGCAGAAGGTACTGATCAAAGACACTGAGTCTAGGCAGGGAGGATGCTGAAGGAACTCGTAAATACAAAGGGAAATAGACAATTGGTTGCTAAAGCTCTAGAAACTATTCAAACAGCTAAAAAAGAGGTTATCCCTGCCGTAAAAGAAAAATGTGAAAAAGACCTGCAATTAATATATGATTGATTAAAAGCATGGTATATGGCTGCAAGAAACAACACTGTAACTGTAATTGCAAGGCTTGGATTGGAATTTATTGCACACTCACCTTCCAAATACGCAATCACTAATCTATACTCCCAGATAAGAACCAAAATTGATTACGAAGGGGAACATACAGCTGCAGCTCCATCAGCCCCTACATTAATCCGGCCCTGAGTGTGTGGTAGGGTTTCCACCCGGCCAGTTTTTTGCCGGCACAGCTGGTATTCCACCTCTTGGAGCCGGTGCCTGAACAACTAAAATACCGGCCATTCTAAGGACGGTATTATTTGCAGCAGTGGAGCAGAGAGAAGGCAGACTATTCCAAGTGGTGGCTGTACCTGTAGCACACTGTGCGCATGTGTCCTTCTCATCCTGTATACATGAAGAGTTTACATGCTCTTCAGACGAGTGCAGTGTGAGGGGGAATGTCTGTGCTTCCTGCACAGACTGCTAGCTCCGCCCCCTCGGGCATAGCGCTGTAACGTCAGAGAGCTGGGTGCCATGAAGTGATGGTCAGTGCCTGGCAGACCAGGCTGTTGAAGAAGCGTCCCCCACCCATGCAAAGCAGGGAAGGGGGACACATTGAATTATGCCCCCCCCCCCTTTTTTTTTTTTTTTTTAATACTGCTGCCTTGTAACTAGGATTTATTTTGGTATTTCTATGTTACTGTGTGTCTCTCAATGTTACTGTCTCAGTCAGTATGTCTGTGTGACTGAATGTAGGTATGTCTGTGTGACTGTCTGTCTGTATGTCTGTGTGACTGTCGGTATGTCTGTGTGACTGTCTGTCGGTATGTCTGTGTGACTGTCAGTATGTCTATGTGACTGTCTGTCAGTATGTCTATGTGACTGTCTCTGGGTATATCCATGTGACTGTCTCTGTCTGTCAGTAGGTCTATGTGACAGTCTCTGGGTATGTCTATGTGACTGTCTCTGTCTGTCAGTAGGTCTATGTGACTGTCTCTGGGTATGTCTATGTGACTGTCTCTGTCAATATGTCTATGTGACTGTCTTTGTGTGTGTATGTGTGTGAAAGCTTGTGTAAGTTCTCACTGACATGATATACACATATTATATATGTATGTGTGCGTGCTAGTGTTTGTGTGTGTGTGTGTGTGTATGTATATATATATATGCAGTTATATATTTCACACTGACATGATAAGTATTAAGCTCCAGGCACCTGGTACCTGTACCAAGGAGCCAGAAGTTTAATCTGATAGGGACATTGAATGGATCCGCCCCTCAAAATGCACCTTCGCCTGCAAAAATCCTTGCACCGGCCATGGGTGTGGCACAACTAGACTTCATACACATACTCTTATTACATTTATAATTATGTCGTTTTTGTTTGAAAAAAGTTGATTTTAAACTTTTGTATGACTGCTAAATAGTCAGACACATTTTCTACAGTTAATCTTAATCTTCAGCATTACTATGAATAGAAAAACATGGATGCCCCTGACCTATGGCATTAGGTTTATTTATCTTAAAGGTATATCATTTGTTTGTTTAATGTGAAACCTATTACTTGTATTAGATACGAGTGACCCAAAATTAGTGAGAGCTTTAATAAAACCTGAAGCCACCTGGTTTTTGGTATTATGAGCAAATAGAGATACTGTGCTCAACAAGGAATTGTTTGCAGTACATAATAAAGGGAAATTGAATGCAATAAATGTAGCATTGCCTGAAGAGAAATACTTTTTAGGACCATGAAGGAAATTGTCCATGGCTATCTCCTTAGAGCAGCAGGAATTATTAGTATAATAACTGTGACCAGGCATTAGGGTTGTATGATGAATTACTATGTTCATTGTGGGAATAATACTGTAATAGCTGGAGTAGCCCTATTGACCAGAGCGAGGGGCAATTGATTAGGCTTATAAGTCTTGCATATATTACTGCCGAGGTCTGTTAATAATTCCTGCTTTCCTACCTTGTATGGTTCTAGGGAACTTGTTGTTTAAAGCAAGCCTTTTTATTAAGGATACCCCCTTTTCTGGCAGCAGCGGCCTAAGCAAAGACTGAATGAGGGCAGGATGCCAAAGAGGCGAGAGAACTATGGGACTGTAAAGAGGGGAAAAAAGAAAGATAACAAAAGGGACTCAGGTCACAGCAAGGAAAAAGAGAAAAAATTGTCTCTTTGTTTTCCCCACAAAGGAAAACAACTAGGGATCGACCGATTATCGGATTAACCGATATTATCGGCCGATATTCACAGTTTCCTAAATTATCGGTATCGGCATCTAACTTTACCGATAATGCCGATAATATTTGAATGAAGCCGTTTTCGCGATCAACGATCGCGAAAACCGCTTTAACAGTGCTGGTCTATTGCCTCGACATCGAGGCAATAGCCAGCACCGATATTTCTATTTTGGGACCCCCACGATCGCCCCACGGAGCGATCGTGGGGAGCCATATTGACGGAGCATGCTGCTCCGTCAATATGGCTAAGTCCTCTGCCGGTCTGAGCTTCGGAAGTGAAAATAACTTCACTTCCGTCGCTCTGAATATGCTACTTGACTACCCCTAGTGGTAGTTTAGTAGCATTGCAATGGAAAATAATTAAAATACATATTTAATTAAATAAAAATAGGTTATTTAGCTATATTAGCCTATAGGGTTAAAATTAAATATTTTTTAGCATAAGGGATAGGGTTAAAATTAAATTAAAGTTAAAAAATATTAAGGGATATAATAAGGATTAGAGTTGGGGTTAAATTTAGTGTTAGGGTTAAATTTTGGGTTCGGGTTGGGGTCAAAAGATCAATATAGGAAAAAACTAAAAAACACTATTTTTGGTTTTTGCCCCATAACTCGCAAAAAAATACCGAAAAATATGGAAACATGCATATTTTTGAACTCGGGACAACATTTAGAAACTATTTAGCCGGGGTCTTTTTTAATGATTTTATTTGTGTAAATTATATTTTAGGTCAAAGTTAGAAAAAGTGGTTTTTTTTTAATTTTTCATCATATTTTATGATTTTTTTTGTAGTAAATTATAAGATATGATGAACATAATGATATCTAATGAAAGCCCTTCTTATGACGATAAAAACAACATATAATTTGTGTGGGTACTGTATGTGAGAAAGCAAAAAATTACAGCTAAACACAAACACCCTAGAAATGTCAAAACAGCCATTGTCACCAAGGGAAAGTCAAGGTGAAAATGTCTTGTCACTAAGGGGTTAATTAAGCTGTTTTGATGCCTTGCTTATATTTACTGTAGTGTCCCTTTGATATAATTGCCTATGTCATTGCTGCTCATTTTACTAAGATTTAATCTAAGTATGGACTATGTGCAATTGAACATTGTTGTTCTTGTTACCTTTTGACTGATATTTATTTAAAAAAAAAAAAAAAAGTGGTCCAATTTGTTGTATTTGACCATATCACCATTGTTTTGCTGCATTATTTATTTTTATTTAGCAATGAAAAAGATTTACAAAAAAAAAGCTAAACGTTAACAATAAACATGTTCATTTAACAGCAGATTTGAGTAGAAATTGTTTTTTTTCCCAAAAAATTAAAATGCACAAAATATCGGTATAAGTTATCGGCTATCGGCCTGAAAGTTCACAGGTTATCGGTATCGGTATCGGCTCTAAAAAATCAATATCGGTCGATCCCTAAAAACAACAATTACAATAAGTCCCAAAAATGTAAAGGGCTCTGCTCTAAGTGATACTGATTCCGATATCAACCGTCCACGGGTAGAATTAGGCCAGAAGGGAACTGCATATTTAATGCATGAACATTTCCAGCAAGGTTTGGATTTGCAGCTATCACAATTTAAGATCCTGATGGAAAGACACTTTGTGGAGCTAAATGAGAACCGTTTTTCTTTGGGCTCTAGATTGAAAATCAATGAGCAGAAAATAGAGGAAATGGAGCACGATATAGAAAGAGCTTGTGATGAGAGAAGGGCCTTAAGAGCACAGATTGATAAACTGGAACTCAAGATTATTGATACTGAAGACAGAGTTAGGAGGAGAAATATTTGTGTCAGGGGCATTCCTGAAAAGCAAACAGATCTCAGACCATTTATTTTGGGAATCCAGGAGGCCAAAGATAAGGTGATTATAGAAAGAGCCCATAGAACTTTTAAATAATGTCCTTGGAAGAATTATCTAGGGACATTATTATCCATTTTTCAACATATTTTGTTACAGAACAGAAAGTGTTCAGCTTCTAGGGATTTTTCTCCCTCTGAGGAGAGATTTAAAAATGTGACTTTTTTCCAGGATCTCTCAGTCGCAAGTTATAATTTAAATTGAAGGAGAAACATTTTCACTACAATTTTGGATTCCCGTTAAAAATCTAAAGAGATCCTTCACTCTCAGTTCAATAGAAGAGGCAAAGGATTGGTTGTTTAAAAATCTTGATTAGTTATGAGAGGGCAAGGTTGGCTTTAGATAGAAGAGCGTATAAGGATAACTGCACACACTGGGTAGGAAGGGACACTTATGATAAAGTGATGTTGCATGTGAAACGTGTAAAGTGTCCCTTCCACCCCGTGTGTGCAGTTATCAGTCATTGGTCTTGTAATAAATTATTAACTTGAATGAAGAATCGAGGTGTGCCATTTTTTCTTGGATCTTTGGTCCTGAAAATTTGATGTATGATTGTACCACAGAATCTCACAACTATGGGGGTCATGTATAAACACAGATCACCTGCAGTGCCCCTCCAGCATGGGCGCCATCTATTTATACTCCCCATGTGATCTCACACAAGTGAAGGGGTTAGTGTGCCAGGATGTCATGGGACAGCTGACACTCTGACTGCCAGGAAGCACAGGAGCATGAGGGGTCAAAGCAGGAAGAACCAGATCTTGGCCCATCTCACTGATTTGTGTCACATTTCTGGGCTGGTGAGTGGAGATCCTCTAGATGTCTGTATAGAGATAAATTAGAGTTGCAGGTAAGTGCACCCTCTTGCCCCTCCATTCCTTCTATTTACTCTTATTCCCAATAAAACTCACAAACATATGTGCTTTATTTTTTGTTTTTATGAATATGATCTTCATATAAATTAATTATTCAAATTACATGAATTGCCAAGTTATTTGTAATACTGTACACCCAGAAAAACGAATATTTTCCTATTTGTTGATAATGAATAGTGGAAGACACTGGCAAGAGAGTATCAGTCTAAATCACTATAAAAACGTTTCCTAGTTTCAAAGAGTAAAATGGTCTAGAACAAAATAGTTTAAGGACTCATTGGTTCTTCTTGATCTATAGATGAAAGTAATGCAATATCATAAAATGGTAAGTTAGCATGCATACATTTACCTGACAAATGCTGTTACTTGTTTTTCTCTTGATATTCTTCAGCCTTCGCTCATTGCAATACTTCCCCATATATTTTAATTTCGTTTTTTAGTTCAGCTCATATAACAGTGGGTAATCATCTTAAATTCTTGGCGTTCTTCCTGCATCTCCATTATGATAGGTTTTTAAAAAATACCAAAGTGACTAGGATTATCAGAACAGCAATGAATGTTCTTTACCTAGGATTCCTTTAATCAAAAGAGCAAGGAAAAATATAAACAAAAAGAGTTGCTGAAACCAGAATAAAGATAACTGGAGTCAAAGGGATTTTCTAACTCTTGTGTTTTGGTTCCCACTTAAATCATGTAAAACTATAGTTTTGAGAACAATACATATTTTCGAAGTAATCTCAATCATAGGCATAGTAGAAATTTTATATACACAGCGCCTATTATGTGAAATCAAAGTGAACCCTTTACCAAAAAAACAAAAACAAAACACAAATTAAAATAATTATTATAAATGTATACAAACCCAGCGATACACTGATTGAGGATATTGACAATGAAATATCTCAGTGGATTGGACAGATGAGTCGCATTGAGAAAATAAGCTGCTAGTCTTTATGAGAAAACAGTGGAGCAAGCCACTGTAAAGGGAAACAGAATGGGAAGGTGAGTAGACAGCGCTTGGCAGTTAAACAGAGTAAGTGGAAATCAATATAAAAAATGAATAGTACATGGATATAAAAACGTGCTGGTCAGTAAAGAAGGAAGAATTGAGAACCTGGCCAGGTAACTTCACTTTAACAGGAGGGACGCGTTTCGTTCGGGGAACTTCTTCAGCCTCTAAGCAAACAGACCAGCATTCATGGTATTTTGCTAACCTAATCAGCAAGTGAGTAATTTGACACTCTGCCTGTGGTTACCTTTGTATCTGTGTCTGTTGATTTGTATTTAAAGGCACATATCATTGTTTCTTGTTTTTAACAATTTGTCATTTTTTTTGTTACATTTGTGTATATTTTTTCTATATGTATTTATATATTGCATTTGTTTTTATATATTATTACATTTATATATTTTATATTAATTTACTATCTTTGGTTTTTTATACAGGGAGTGCAGAATTATTAGGCAAGTTGTATTTTTGAGGATTAATTTTATTATTGAACAACAACCATGTTCTCAATGAACCCAAAAAAACTCATTAATATCAAAGCTGAATATTTTTGGAAGTAGTTTTTAGTTTGTTTTTAGTTTTAGCTATTTTAGGGGGATATCTGTGTGTGCAGGTGACTATTACTGTGCATAATTATTAGGCAACTTAACAAAAAACAAATATATACCCATTTCAATTATTTATTTTTACCAGTGAAACCAATATAACATCTCAACATTCACAAATATACATTTCTGACATTCAAAAACAAAACAAAAACAAATCAGTGACCAATATAGCCACCTTTCTTTGCAAGGACACTCAAAAGCCTGCCATCCATGGATTCTGTCAGTGTTTTGATCTGCTCACCATCAACATTGCGTGCAGCAGCAACCACAGCCTCCCAGACACTGTTCAGAGAGGTGTACTGTTTTCCCTCCTTGTAAATCTCACATTTGATGATGGACCACAGGTTCTCAATGGGGTTCAGATCAGGTGAACAAGGAGGCCATGTCATTAGATTTTCTTCTTTTATACCCTTTCTTGCCAGCCACGCTGTGGAGTACTTGGACGCGTGTGATGGAGCATTGTCCTGCATGAAAATCATGTTTTTCTTGAAGGATGCAGACTTCTTCCTGTACCACTGCTTGAAGAAGGTGTCTTCCAGGAACTGGCAGTAGGACTGGGAGTTGAGCTTGACTCCATCCTCAACCCGAAAAGGCCCCACAAGCACATCTTTGATGATACCAGCCCAAACCAGTACTCCACCTCCACCTTGCTGGCGTCTGAGTCGGACTGGAGCTCTCTGCCCTTTACCAATCCAGCCACGGGCCCATCCATCTGGCCCATCAAGACTCGCTCTCATTTCATCAGTCCATAAAACCTTAGAAAAATCAGTCTTGAGATATTTCTTGGCCCAGTCTTGACGTTTCAGCTTGTGTGTCTTGTTCAGTGGTGGTCATCTTTCAGCCTTTCTTACCTTGGCCATGTCTCTGAGTATTACACACCTTGTGTTTTTGGGCACTCCAGTGATGTTGCAGCTCTGAAATATGGCCAAACTGGTGGCAAGTGGCATCGTGGTAGCTGCATGCTTGACTTTTCTCAGTTCATGGGCAGTTATTTTGCGCCTTGGTTTTTCCACACTCTTCTTGCGACCCTGTTGACTATTTTGAATGAAACGCTTGATTGTTCGATGATCACGCTTCAGAAGCTTTGCAATTTTAAGAGTGCTGCATCCCTCTGCAAGATATCTCACTATTTTTGACTTTTCTAAGCCTGTCAAGTCCTTCTTTTGACCCATTTTGCCAAAGGAAAGGAAGTTGCCTAATAATTATGCACACCTGATATAGGGTGTTGATGTCATTAGACCACACCCCTTCTCATTACAGAGATGCACATCACCTAATATGCTTCATTGGTAGTAGGCTTTCGAGCCTATACAGCTTGGAGTAAGACAACATGCATAAAGAGGATGATGTGGTCAAAATACTCATTTGCCTAATAATTCTGCACTCCCTGTATTGATTTCCACTTACTCTGTTTAACTGCCAAGCGCTGTCTACTCACCTTCTCAATCATAGGCATGCAAGAAAAAAAAAAAACAGGAAGTAGTGTCATGTATTTTGACATCACTTCCTCTTCAAAAAAAATTTTCTTTATCAAAATTAGAAAAAGACATACATAAATATTAATATCCCAGACAATATTACATGACAATTTCCCCTTCTCTCAGTGTCTCCCTCTCCTTTCAGTTCATCTTTGGGAGAAGAAGACAAAGATCAAAACACAACATTTCATATTGCTCGAATTCATCTGCTTGGACACAACATAATGGACTTGGTGTTAATCAGTTTTGTAACTGGAGTTTACTGGACCTGGACTCGAGGACCCATAGTTGGGAAGGTGCCGAAAGTCAAAATTTGATGTTTAAAGGGACAGTAAACTTTATTTTTCACTTGTGCTTCTAATATAGAAAATGTAGCTGTCCTTAGTGTGAGGATAAAGTTGTCCCTTGTGTGAGGATACTTTTGATAACACATGATGCCAGGTTATTCCATGGGAAGCAGGCTGAGGCAGCTGGTGTGGATAGATACACTGGTTTTTGCATGGGATCAGCAGAGGGGACCATAATTAGCAGAGAGAGACCCCTCACACTGTCAGTGCACGCCAGCCTCAGGAAGTGCTATGTCTCAACTGTGAGACACAACAGAGAGTAAATACTGAGGCAGTTCAGAAATAGCAGGGAACTGAACTTCAACACGTGATAGCCAATCACAGCGACCACATACAATCACTTGTGCTTAGCTGTCAAAGCTAGGGTTAGGTTTCGGGTTTTGGCGGGGGTTAGGGTTCGGGTTACAATTTCAAAATATGTAATCCTGAAGAAAAAAAATAGTGAGGAAAAAACAATGCACTAATTGATATTATTTCTCAAAAACATGGGGTATTTCCAAACTCAGGACAAATGTTGGATTCTATTTACCAGGTTTTTTATGTGTTTGCTTAGGTGTAAAAGATTTTCAGGTCAAAGTAAGAAAAAGTTTTTTACATTTTTCATTATTTTTTATTATTAATTAGAGTACAGTGATATGATATAAAGCCCCTATCCTGAAAAAAACCCACAATAATATATAATATATGGGCATTCAGTAAAGAAGAAAGAAGAAAATTATAGCTAAACACAAACACCACAGAAATATTAAAACATTACAACATGACGAAAACAGTCTGGTTATGAAGAGGTTAAATATATGAATGAAGTGCTGCACAAAAAAACCCAAAGGTAGTGCTACCCTTAGACTAAAGTATATAAATAAAAAAAAATGTGTTTTGTTACATCCCCATTACATGATGTCCGATGTGATTGAGACTGAAGAGCCTGATATATACTTCTGGGTTTCTGAGGGGGCTCTTCTGTAAAACTGTTAGAAAACATATGCACAATACTAAGCAAGGACCCAGGTGCAGCATTTAACAGAATATGAGCAAAAGCAGGCAGAAATTTACCAAATACGCATCTGGCCCAATTAGGGTTGTCACCAGTTGTCACAGGAGTCGCATCTGCGACCTGGCCCGTCACTCCAGGGGCCCGGCCGCCCTGCAACCCCTGCGACCGGGGAGCCCACCAGCTTTGTGATTTCCATTGTGATGTGCCCGCCGGCACATAAGATTTCCTGAGGCCCGGTCAGCGCTGCGGCGCTTTAAGAGCGCAACCGGGCCCCAGTATGACATCAGCGCTGGGAGGAAGCCGTCACTTCCTCTTCCTCCCAGCTAACAGAGCGCCGCGGGAAGAGACCGATGGGGAGGGAGTCAGAGTGGGAGCTCTGACTCCCATCATTGTGAGGCAGCCACTGGACCCCAGAGAAGTCACCCTCTTGCACCTAAAAGGTAGGAAACAGGAGGGTGACTACATTTTTTTTTTGAAAATTTTGTGTGTAAGAGGATGTGTATCTGAATGTCATTAAGTGTGTCTGTGTATTTGCATGCATGTTTATATGTTGTGACAAAAGTACTCTTGTCCTTTGGTACCTTGTCCTGGGATTTGGGGGTTACACACAGTCTTTCAGGCTTCAGAGACACTTCACACGCTGGATGAGGTAAAAAGACTTGCTTTCTTTTATTGCGGTTTAAAGATGCACAGCAAGGTATAACAGGTTGTTAAACAAAATATAAAATAAAATCCTTGCTCTTCTGAGCACTAACTAAACAAAAATGTTAAACTAACTGGGTTGGATGGCTTGTCCATTTCCCAACATAATGTTAAATCAAAACCTTACTTCAGTGTTTTCAGCTCCCTGCTTCCATTCACCGAAATCAAAACACAGTCTCTCCCTCCTCTGGCAGGGGAGTATTTAACAGCACGTGTAATCAGCAAGCCTGTTCAGGTGAGGTAAATTGGGATTGGAACACTGGGCTTCTCACCTGTAGGTTCCAATCAACAAATGAAATGTGAAGTGGAGCACTGGCCCACCCTACTCTCCAAGTGCTCCACCCCAGGGCCCACACATAAAGTGCTATATTAAAGTGTAACATAACACATTTCCCTGGGGCTAATTACATAAAGTAGGAGCTGTGCAAAATCTGGGGAGATATATAGACTCCTTCCAGCACAATTCCTTGCTGTCGGTCACACATCCTCCCCCCCAGCTCAGACCCATAAGGTCGAGCGACCACGGACATTAGCGAGTACATCCGTGAAAGACCATCAGCATTCCCCTGTTTACACCCCGCCCTATGCTCTATGGAAAAATAATAGGGTTGCAAGCCAAGGAACCAACGGGTCACTCTACTGTTTTTCTCCCTGTTCTGGCTCATCCAAGTAAGGGGTGCATGGTCTGTCACTAATCGGAACCTTCTTCCCAAAAGGTAGTATTTAAGTGTGTCTACAGCCCATTTTATAGCCAGACACTCCTTTTCAACAATGGAATAGTTTCGTTCTTGGGGAGTAAGCTTCCTGCTTAAATACAATATGGGGTGCTCCTCACCCTTAATTTCCTGAGAGAGAACAGCACCAAGCCCTACATCAGATGCATCTGTCTGTAAGATAAATTCTTTAGAAAAGTCAGGTGTTACCAGCACTGGTTGGGCACAAATGGCTCCTTTAAGATTTCTAAACGCTTGTTCAGTCTCTGGGGACCATTTTACCACTACTGGAGCCCTAGCTTTAGTAAGGTCAGTTAACGGGCTTCCAATTGTAGCAAAATTGGGTATAAACCTCCTGTAATATCCAATGAGGCCAAGAAATGTTCTCACCTGTTTCTTAGTCAGAGGTCTCGGCCAATTTCTGATTGCTTCAATTTTAGCAACCTGAGGCTTCACTAGTCCCCTACCAATAGAGTAGCCCAAATATTTTGCTTCCTCTAGGCCAATCGTACACTTATTGGGGTTAGCGGTTAGACCAGCATTTTGTATTGAGTTTAGGACAGCCTGTACTTTTGGAAGGTGAGATTCCCAATCCTCACTGTGTACTACAACATCATCCAAGTATGCCGCTGCATAGCGCACATGTGGCTTTAGTATCCTGTCCATCATTCTTTGGAATGTGGCAGGGGCACCATGCAAACCAAAAGGCAAAACTCTATACTGAAATAGGCCATCAGGAGTAGAAAATGCTGTCTTTTCTTTCGCTCGCTCTGTGAGTGGTACTTGCCAATAACCCTTGGTTAAGTCTAGTGTAGGAAGGTACCGAGCTCTTCCAAGTCTTTCCACTAGCTCATCAACTCTAGGCATGGGGTATGCATCGAATTTAGAAATAGCATTCAGTTTACGATAATCATTACAAAACCGTACTGTATTATCAGGTTTTGGTACCAGCACAATTGGACTGCTCCAGTCGCTTTGTGATTCCTCAATTACTCCAAGATCTAACATTTTCTTAACCTCTGCTCTGATAGCTTCTCTGCGAGCCTCGGGTATTCTATATGGTTTGAGATTGACCCTTTTCCCTGGTTCTGTCAGAATATCATGTTTGATCACACTAGTCCTTCCGGGGACTGGGGAGAATACTTCTTTATTTAATCTAATAAACTCCTTAACTTCCCTTGTCTGGTGTATGGACAGGGTCTCGGAGATATTTACTTCTGGGTCAATATTACACCTATCAGGGAAGGTTGAAGTCTCTGTAGTAACTAGAACTTCCCTTTCTTTCCATGGTTTTAATAAATTGACATGGTATAATTGCACTTTCTTTCGTCTACCCGGTTGCCTTACTTTGTAATTTACCTCCCCCACTCTTTCAATAATCTCATATGGCCCATGCCAAGTTGCCAGGAATTTGTTCTCTACTGTGGGGATCAGGACTAACACTCTGTCTCCAGGTTGAAATACTTGAATTCTAGCATTTTTATTGTAGCTATTCTGCTGATTTTGCTGAGCCTTTTGCATATGTTCTTTGACTATTGGCATAACGGCCTCAATACGGTCTTGCATCTCAGTTATATGTTCTATTACGCTGCGATGTGGGGTAGCTTCTTGTTCCCAAGTTTCCTTTGCTATGTCAAGTAACCCCCTGGGGTGTCTACCATATAATAATTCAAAAGGTGAGAAACCGGTAGAAGCTTGGGGTACTTCTCTAATGGCAAACATTAAATAGGGTAATAGAAAGTCCCAGTTTTTTCCATCCTTATCTGTTACTTTGCGCAGCATAGTTTTTAAAGTCTTATTAAATCGCTCAACCAAACCATCAGTTTGTGGGTGATAAACAGAGGTTTTGAGGTGTTTAATGTGAAGGAGCTTGCAGAGTTCCTTTGTTACCTTAGACATGAATGGTGTACCCTGATCTGTAAGGATCTCCTTGGGAATCCCAACCCGGCTAAACATCATCATCAACTCTTTAGCAATGGACTTTGCTGAGGTTGTACGCATAGGAATTGCCTCAGGGTAACGGGTAGCATAGTCTAGTACTACTAATATATACTGATGCCCCCTAGTGGATTTTACCAGAGGACCCACAAAATCCATAGCAATACGTTCAAAAGGCACTTCAATAACAGGCAAGGGTACTAAAGGGGTACGGTAAGCCGTAAAAGGTGCTGTAACCTGACATTCAGGGCATGACGAACAGTAATTTATGATTGCTGCGACTACTCCAGGCCAATAAAATCTCCTCAACACTCGCTCTCTTGTTTTGTCAACCCCTAGGTGGCCACCCAAAACATGACTATGTGCAAGTTTTAACACAGTGTGCCAATAGGCTCGAGGTACTAACAGCTGCTTTGTAATAACAGACTCCTTTTTCTCAACTCTGTACAACAGATCATTATCCACTTCAAAATAAGGGTAAGCAAGAGAAATTCCTGGATTGACAGGGGATCCATTCCTTATAGAAATATTATTCCTAGCTACCGATAATGTTGGGTCAGACCACTGTGCACTTCTGAAGTTACCAGGCCTAACCTCTAAATCAATTAACTCTATTTCTGGTTCAGAGCTTCTAGAAGGTCCCGCATTAGTCTGTTCTGGGTTTTCACCAACTAACGTTTTTATAAGGGAACGCTGCATATAGTTAGGCCCCTCATCATGAGATCTGTCATCTGCTAGAGTGTCTGCAAAAGGAAATTCAACATTCTGTTCACCTGACGGGTTTTCAAAACAGGCCCATAGGGCTAGAAAATGGGGAAAATCCCTTCCAATAATCATCTCATGTGCCAGCTTGGGTACCAGCCCCACTCTGCAGTTTACAGAACCACACTGGGTCTTAACTAGTATATCAGCAGTAGGGTAGTTATGTATATCCCCATGCACACACGCAATTTCAACATTTTCAGCGTTAACAACATGAGTATCACGTAAGAAGGATTGGTCTAGAAGGGTAACCATACTCCCTGAATCTAGCAATGCAGGGATATTTTTCCCTTCCACATTCACGGTACACCCTGGGAGTCTATTCAAATAACCACCTTTCTTTGCAGAACATACAACCTGTGAATAAAGTGCAATTCCTTCCCAATTATTACCAACATTACACTCCATTGGTTCAACATTTTCAGGACAGTCTTTTGCCATATGCCCAAAGTTTCTGCATTTAAAGCATTTTATACCATAAGTACTTTTTGATTCCTTTGTAGGCTCTTCCCACCTCCCAAAGTCTTTTTCCCTTTTAACAATGTCCCTTGGGTAAGAAAACCCTGTTCTCTCATCAAAAGACCCCCTTTTTCCTGGAACAGTCTTACCGGGTTTACTGGGGCTGTAGGTTCTCAGATTCTTGGGTCTCTCTTGGCCAGGAGGTTGAAGCAGTTCTCCCGCTGCTATGTACCTTTCAACCAATTCAACCAATTGGTCTGCTGTTTGGGGATTGCTCTGACTGACCCACCGACAGAGTCCAATAGGTAATCCTCTCAGGAATCTTTCCATCACCAGTGTCTCCACAATGCGGCTGGGTGAGTTGATCTCTGGCTGCAACCATTTTCTGGCAAGGTGTATCAAGTCAAACATCTGTGAACGAACCGTTTTATCCAGGCTGTAAGTCCACGAATGAAATCTCTGGGCACGGACGGCTGTTGTCACCCCCAGGCGTGCCAGTATTTCCGCTTTCAGCTTCTCGTAGTCACTGGCTTCAGCTGGTTCCAGATCATAGTATGCTTTCTGGGACTCACCAGTAAGAAATGGTGCTAGCAGACTTGCCCATTCAACTGCAGGCCAACCTTCTCGCTCAGCGGTTCGCTCAAATGCCACCAGGTAGGCCTCTACATCATCTGTGGGTACCATCTTTTGCAAGTAGTGACTCACTCTGATCACCTTTGGACATTGTGGTGATTCTGTGGCATCCCTTGCCAGCCTTTGTGATAAACTTTGGAACTCCTGCAGTATGGCACACGTGGCATCTCGCTGCTCTTCTCTGAGCAACTTATGAGCTGCTGCCTGTGCTGCTTCAACTTGCTTAAATAAAGCATCTGTATTTTCCTTTTGAGCAAGTACAAGTTGCTGTAGTGTTGAAATGCTCTCTTGCTGTATTGCGTTAGTCTCCACAACCCTTCTGTTTGTCTCTTGCTGTACAGCAGTGGACTGGAGCAAAGCTTTCAGGACATCCTCCATTTTCCCAGCAGTCTCTTTCTCCAAACTAACAGACTTTGCCGTGTGTTGCCCGCATCCTCCATCATATGTGACAAAAGTACTCTTGTCCTTTGGTACCTTGTCCTGGGATTTGGGGGTTACACACAGTCTTTCAGGCTTCAGAGACACTTCACACGCTGGATGAGGTAAAAAGACTTGCTTTCTTTTATTGCGGTTTAAAGATGCACAGCAAGGTATAACAGGTTGTTAAACAAAATATAAAATAAAATCCTTGCTCTTCTGAGCACTAACTAAACAAAAATGTTAAGCTAACTGGGTTGGATGGCTTGTCCATTTCCCAACATAATGTTAAATCAAAACCTTACTTCAGTGTTTTCAGCTCCCTGCTTCCATTCACCGAAATCAAAACACAGTCTCTCCCTCCTCTGGCAGGGGAGTATTTAACAGCACCTGTAATCAGCAAGCCTGTTCAGGTGAGGTAAATTGGGATTGGAACACTGGGCTTCTCACCTGTAGGTTCCAATCAACAAATGAAATGTGAAGTGGAGCACTGGCCCACCCTACTCTCCAAGTGCTCCACCCCAGGGCCCACACATAAAGTGCTATATTAAAGTGTAACATAACACATTTCCCTGGGGCTAATTACATAAAGTAGGAGCTGTGCAAAATCTGGGGAGATATATAGACTCCTTCCAGCACAATTCCTTGCTGTCGGTCACAATGTGTATCTGTCTACATGTGTGTCTGTATGTGTATCTGTTTGTCTGCATCTGTCAGTGTGAGCCCCTATGTACGTGTATGTGTGTCACTGTTTATATCTGTATGAATGTCATTCTGTGTATGTGCATTTGCATATGCGTCTATATGTGTGTATAGGTATCCGCATGTGTATCAGTGTGTCTGTGTATCTGTATGTTTGTCAGTGTTTGTATCTGTATGTTTTATACAAAAGCATGGGCAGGAGAAGATGCATGGGGGGGGCAGTGTACTTTTCGCACCAGGGCCCTGTGGTTTCTAGTTACACCTCTTTGATTCTGGCCCTGCTGCTCCCTCCATAGTCTTAACATTGGCCTCAAGCCAATTTTTTACCAGCCTGCTGGTAAAATACCGGCCTGGTAGCAACCCTAGGCTTAATTGAAGTAGATGGAGCTATATTAAAACTTTTTACCTCCTGCGGCACCACTGAAATAAGTCTGGGGCTAGGCTGGAACGCAAATGTTTTGCATCATGCTCCTTTACAAAAATGATGGTGAAAACAGGTCATAGTCTATCAGAATAACAAATGGGAGATAATACAGTAATATAAGAGCTGTTTTCTCATTGACCATCAAATTCTATTTTTCTCTGTTCTGAATATATTAGCCTTCTTTTGTTGTAGCTCTGGCATGTGTCTCATTTCCTACTTCTTTTAAAAATTCTGCAAACCCACTGACAAACGGGATGATTAATACAAGAATATTATTCCTAGCTGTCTGAAAATTATAATACCTAGACGACAGCTTTCAATTCCCAGGCTTCTGTAACGTCAGGCCCGGAGCTGCAGCCTATGGGAGCGTGAGTCAGATAACAGGAATTCTCATCTTTCAACATTTTAATTGACAAGCTGCTAAGAAAAATCAGATGAATCTGCGAATGAAAACAATACATAAGATACACTGCAAAGCGTATGATATTTGACTTGGTTATCGCATTGGCTCAGACCAATTTTATTTTTGTGGAAATATATCCTATGTTATTAATGTGTGAATAATTGGTTAAGTAATCTTCTGGGACTCTTGAATTTTGCAGTCTCACGGTCAACTGTGCTGCCATTTAATCTGCCCTTTTTCATGCCCCTCCTCCCAACCCCCCATTTTTAAGTGGCTCTGTCCCAAGTCGGGACCGCTATCCCACAGTCTTGACATTATCCAATGTTTGGGTTCACCAGAGAATGATTGCACAGTAGCGCTGACTCTTCCTTAGCTATGCACTAGATGTGCCGCATCGTTGCAGGGCAATTTTGTGAAGGATGCTTCTTAAAGTAGTGCATTACACATTGTTATTTTAGATTTCAATAAGGCCCAATTTGCTTCTTGTGGTCTAAACCAAATGCTTCATCTTGATTGTATAGGCCTCAAACCTGCTGTCGATTCTACAATTATTTTTTATCCCTAATTTAGAATTTCCCATATTCGTGTGGATGGACCATCTACATAGAGCACCATAAACCATGTCGGGACTTTTTACCTAAAAAAGCTTAGCAAAATGTATGTATTATTCTGCTTGTTCCAACTCCCTTCCCCTCCCCCTTGCTAACACACATGGCTTGCTTTTACAGAGAACTTTGCCTACTAAGGCCCTTTTCCCTTGGCGACCCAAAGGCTGCAGATTGACATCTGCTGTGTTGGAGAGTATATGGTCTCAGATGGCCACAACACATGAGGTCCTTTGAAATGCTTGGTATTGTTTCTGCTGTACCATGTAGAGTCTGAAAGCATTTTACATTATACTCTTTCAGGCAAAGAGTATTTTTCAGCATTACCTTTCAGAGAATTTCAGCATTACCCTTTACTGAGAAAAGGCTATTTTTCCACAAAAAGACTGAATGATTAGTGAAATGATGGATTTTAGCAATGGATTTGTGGCTTATTACTTTGGACCATATAACTGTAATTACCAAATGTGTCTTGGCACTGGGGTTCTTGTATGATGTCAAGAATTGCACTTGGTCCAAAACATTTGCTTTCATCAATTACAGGTCACCACTTAAAGCCCAGAGAAATAAAAATAATTCCTTTAAGTTGTCCTTGGATAAGTTGTCCTTCATCCTTTAACAAAATATTGAAATTAATTTACTTGTCATTTAAAAATTGTGCTTGTTCTTATATTCGTTTTTTTAATATTTTGCTTTTCATATATATATATATTTTTTTTAACGTTATAAGTGAAGAAAAGTTAGAGGGGGTGGTAATAATAACTCTATACAACTAATAAAATAATGCATCCACCTAATTATGCTAACAAGAATACAATTATTTTTAAATTGTCTTATAGGTTTTCATCAAAAGTAAAAAGCATTTACTAAACATTTTGTTGAATGATACATCCCCAAATTGTGTTATTAAAACCTTCAAATTAGAACTGGCAGCGAAATATTTAGAATAGTGTTATGGTATGCTATTACTTTTGGACATATATTTACGGTAGCTAAAACATATCTTCTGTTTACATTTTATAAATCTATGAATAAAAATGAAAGATTGGAAAAAAATAATATAAAAGAGAAAGTAAAGATGAGGCTCAGTCATCTCTGGGTATAGTTTCTTAAAGTGTAATGTTTCCTATCTTCCCTGTGCATGACTCCCTATATCCCTATTTATGAGAGACAGTCCCTGTTTTTGTCATGAATCCTCCCATCCCTCTTTCTTGCTCTGTTGTGCCTATTTCTAGGAGCTCAGGGTATTAGATGTGTATGAGTGTATTACATCATTAATCAACCTTGGTGAGTTCTCTATTTTTTGGCTACATCCACTGCTGTCAGGCTACAACTTCACATACTTATTTTTTGGAGATTTATATTGGGGATTATCTTTTGAGTGTAGACAGAGTATTTCTATTAAAAATTTGTTTGATGAACTTTTGTTCAAGTCTGTTTTTTGCACCTACAGCCCATTCAATATTTGTAGTCCTCTTCAACTCTATTGTGGATCATATACTCACCATGGCTGAATTGCTATCAATCATATTCTAGATTGGAATACTAGGAATACTAAAAGATTTGACAAGGCAAAAGAGTTCTTCTTAGACACACAGTCAACTAGTTCACAAGAATACAAATTGAATAAACTATTCTCTGATTTGGACAAAGACTGGTGGGACATTACCAGTATTCAAAAGTGGGTCGCATCCCACGAGGTTTGAGAATCAAGTTCCCTAATTACATTGAGGATGATCCAGAATTAATTTAGCAATGGCAAGCTGCTCTAACCGCCTGTTCAATGGCTTTGATGCAAATCATTGTTACACATATACAAGGACTGAAGGCTAAAACCAAAACACAGACTGATACAATTGAACAAGAATTGCAGCCATTTAAAGGGACCTCAACCTCTCTAGAGAAGGAAGAAAGATCTCTGGCTAAATATAATTAGCTTAAAGATGAAGTGGCAAAGGTCAAACATACCAAATTCATCTGTGACAAAGACAACCATTTAGAGGGAAAAATATACACCTGAAAAAAATAGAGGCGATTCAAAGCACTCTCAATACTAAAGAAGCGTACATTTTCCTTCTTAAGTGGAGAATTGTCAGCAGTGGAACCGGACGCTACATCACAGGCATCATCTGGCTCCTCCCCTCCCCGTACATCACGGAAGGAGGGTAGGAGATGCCATACAGTTTTGACTTTCTCAGAGAGTGACAATGGAATTTGCGTCATCAAAAAACAATGAAAGTCACAAGGGATATCAGTCAAAAAGAAGAGTCTGATTCACTGAGGATGATAAAACTGTAGGCGAACCAATGGTTACAAGGACAAAGACTTACAAGAAAAATCATCCACAGAGGCATTGAACGACCTTTCAGAGCCTTGTAATGTAATCAACCTGTCCTCACAAACACTCACCCCAGCACAATTGAAGGTTCTTGATAGAGGACCTAATTTTGTCCATCTTAGAATTTTAATTGATGTTAACCATTTTGTATGTAATATTCCTGTTAAATAGTTTTTTCATGGTACACAGCTGGGTTTGGATAATGTGGAGGAATGTGTAGATGATATGAAGGTTTGACTAGTGATCTAGAAACTAATGGTGATTCTGTGGATTTTAGGTCAGTGTGTGATTTGAATATCTTGGAGAGTTAGAAGTCATATTGTACAACCCACCATAAAATCGAATTTATACCCCAAATAGGTACAGGGTATTTATAAACGACAGTTTCAGAAACTGGTTGAGCGGGACTTGGTGTTGCTGGGAAATAACTGTAAGAAAGTTAATCGGGATAATTTATCTAATAAAGAACATACAGCACTACAGGAACTTAAAAGTAACGATCAGATAATTATACACAAATCCGACAAAGGTGGCAGTATTGTAGTTTTGAATTTAAGTGATTACATTAATGAGACAATGCAAAATTGTCCAATGTAGAGACATATACAAAACTTACAAAAGATCCTACTACTGAATTTCTATTTAGTCTGAATGGATTGTTGCATTTTGGCTATTCTGTGGGTTGCTTTAGTGAAAATTTTTATAAACATTTGATTGGCGTGTCCCCCACTGTGCCAACCTTCTATTATTTACCCAAGCTCCATAAATCGTTAGTATCTCCACCTGGATGCCCGATTATTTCCGGATTGTGTCCCTTGGGAGAGGGCTTGGCACAGTGGGTGGACCTTCAGCTCAACCACTTGTAAAAATCTGAAGGGATTTCTCAGGTACAACAAGCACGTTCTTCAAAAATTGGCTCATCAGCTCTGGTGTTCTGGTTCTATCTGGGTCACGCTAGATGTTGCGTCGCTGTACTCGTCCATACCGCACTATCTAGGGTTCAAGGCAATTGATTGCTCCCTTACCCATTTTTCTGATAATGATTCATCAAATTGTCAATTTATTTTGGATTCGGTTTTATTTTTACTTAATCACAATTATTTTATATACTTTTGATGGATCATTTTAGCTCCAAAGATGCAGACAGCCATGGGGGATTGTCTCGCACCATCCAATGCAAATATTTATATGGGATGAAGGGAACATTCCTGCATCTTTGGAGACCACAATTCTTTTGTTTTATGATTCGATTGTGTGGTATGGACGGTACATTGACTACATCTTTCTGATTTGGAAAGGCAAGCAAACACTCCAGGGTGATAATTTATTTTCTCTCCATAGGGAAGGGTAAATGGAATACATTCAGCCATGGAGGTTGCTGTGTCCTATCAGTGCAGAATTAGCCCTATGATTCCTCAGGGGTCTATACTACTTTTTAATTAGTTATTGATAAGACAGAAACATAATTCAGAACAATTTTCTTTTGCTTTAAGTATTGATTTTTCTTAAAGTTGATCTGATGACTTCAAGGACCCATTACATTTAGGTTATAATGGAATCAGGGCCGTCTTTAACGTGGGGCAAAAGGGGCAGCTGCCCTGGGCCCAGTTATTTCTGGGGGGCCCAAAGCAGCTGCCTCTTGAGCCTGCAACAAACTCTGAGCACTCACATGACTGCAGGCTGCAGCACTTACTATGCGAACGCCATAGTATTCTTCATCTGCCCTGCATTTCCTCCTCTCCGGTTCATCAGTCAGGACCTGTCAGTCTGTGCGGTGAGACGTCCTCACGCAGGGTCACGCTAGGGTTATAAAGAGGGAAGACCATGCTGACTCTGACAGGCCACTGACTGAAGAACCAGAGGAGAGGAAATCCAAAATGTTATCTACTCTGCTGGCTGGGATCCTGACACAGCCAGACTCAGTAAGTGTGTATATTGTTTTTCAGGATAATGAATGTATAATTTAGCTGGTTGGAGGAGATACTTTAAGCCATTTTTGGTAGGGTTACATTTTAGATGATCACAGAAAAAGAGAATGTATTAATTCACTTTAAAAATACATTTAAAACTTAACTTTTATTAGTATCTTGATAAAAGGATCAGTATACACACTGATACAAAGCAATTGGGAAGAAAAGCAATGTGATAAGTGCAGTGATTTAAAAAAAAACCTAGCATTTAATATTTATTATGGTAGAAAAAATAACCATCCAATGGTATACAAGCTGTTTCAAAAAAAAAAAAAAAAAAAATGGGGTAGTTTACAGATGTCTAATAAGGATTTTTATGTACTACTCCAAAGACCTTAAAGACCTTTGTTATCTTTCAGAGTTACCCCTTAGATAAGGTCTTTAAATTCTTAAATCCAAAAATACCTTTGGATGGTTATTATTTTTCTACCATAATTAAATATTAAATGCTAGTTTCCTATAAAATCACTTCAATTATCACATTGTTTTTCCTCATGATTGTTTTGTATACATCTGAAGTGTTTCCTCCATGTAATTAAGTTCAACACTCTATATAAATGTTTTTCTATTACTTGGTTGATAGACTGAAAACTGGCACATAACAGTGCATGATGGGAGTAGAAGTTTGAAATACATACCCATAATGCCTAACCTGGTTATTTTGGCATGTAATCCACTGTTGCTGGGGTGTTTACAATTAGTAATAACTACATTTGCTCATCAAGCAACATCTGTGTATATAACTTAACAGGAATCATTTAACAGAGGTGCAGTATTTTACAGATGAAGAAGTAATCTTTATTGCTCATTATAAATAGAATCTGATAAAAAATGATTCACCAAGTTAAGGTAAAATGACATTAACAAAAATGTTTGAAACCATTACATGCTAATTAATCCCCCTGTATTACTTCCCATACGACTTTATTAAGATGGTAGCAGAAGTGGTAGAGGTGAATGAATGGATAGGCATGAATCTATCCTAGATAAAAGATTGGGCCAGGCACTTATTTCAATATTCCTTAAATTGTGCAGACTAGATGGACCAAATGGTTCTTACCTGCCGACACATCCTATCCCATATGCTATGCTAGAAGGAAGATTTATACATTGCATCATTTTTTGGGAAATAGTATTGACTCTGATTGCCTGATGTTTGCCTTGCAAAGAAAGGGTTATTCTATAGGCTGTGTGATTGGATACACTGGGGATAATTTATATAGAGAAATTATATGTTAGAGTCCTCAAAGTGAGGCAATCCACAGGTACATTCCATTGGTTTCCATGGTGATTGCTGCACTTTGAGACTTTTGCACCAGAATGGCTCTTAATAAATCCCAGTATTTCAGGTATAGCAGATTGAATAGATGACAGCTGCTAGACAGGCCCGAATTGGTGGTCACCAGTGACTGCCACTCTCTTCAGACATACCTGCTTTAAATGGGCAAAATTTAAAATGAGAACTCTTACATTCATTAAAAAATAAATTATTACATGTGTTTATGTCATGCACATGCCAATAAAAGTAAAATTAAAAAAATAATAATGGAAATTAGGCATGCCTGCTTCTTTTAAGATGATCTGAAGTCTGCAAATAATTCTACTCCATTCATTAGAGCTTGCAGGTCCAACCAACCAAATATATGTATATAGTCAGGGCTGATCCTAGGGTCACGGGCGCCTGGGTGCAGGATTTTTTTGGCGCCCCCAGGTGGGCGTGGATATATGATAAACCCCTCCCCTTTACACATGTATGTTCCAGGCATACCAATTTTTCATTATTGGGGTGGGGGGATTCTTGTGGAGAGCACAAACTTGATTTTCAGATGAAGGACCAACACAAGCTTTTATTTTAAATAAAGATATTTATTTGGCCTTAAAACAGTGTAGTGGTTTTATTTATGTCTATGATGCTCAGCCAGCAACATGGGAGACTTTTTGCTGGCTAGCAGTTTTAACTACAGTTCCCATGATGTCCAACCAGCCAAAGTCTCCCATTAGTCTGGCTGAGCATCATTGGAAATGAAATACACAAGGAGCAATAAATAATATTCCACCAAGTCAGTCACTCACTTGTCTCTCTCTTCCCATACCTCCATGTCTTTCTCCCTCTCTCTACTCATACCCTCATGTATCTGTCTCTCTCCACTCATACCCTCATGTATATCTCGCTCTCCACTCATACCCTCATGTATATCTCCCTCTCCACTCATACCCTCATGTATAACTCTCTCTCCACTCATACCCTCATGTATATCTCGCTCTCCACTCATACCCTCATATATAACTCATGGTGGACACCCCATGGTGTTTTTTTTTCTGCATGTCTGTCTCTCTTTCTATACACCCATGTCTGCTGTCTCTTTCTCTTCATAACTCACATGTATGTCTCTCCCTCCTCATAATCCCGTGTATTTGCTTATTAATATGCCACAGCCAGTTTGCCCATTTATATGCCACTGCCAGTTTGCCCATTAATATGCCACAGATAGTTTTCCCATTAATATGCCACAGATAGCTTGCTCATTAACATACCACAGTTAGTTTGTCGAATAATATAGCACAGTTAGTTTGCCCATTAATATGCCAGTGTCAGTTTGGTCACTAATATGCCAGTGTCAGTTTGTCCATTAATATGCCACCACCAGTTTTCCCAAGAAAAGCATTACCTCCTCCCCCCATTCCCCAGTACTCACCTTGCTGCTGCTCTTTCGTGTCTCCTCCGCACAGTCTTTCCTCTATGCACACTCAGTGGGAAATAGCCGCCGACTGGATGGGGACTGTCAAGTGGGCAGCGGTGGCCCCTTTAACTGGTTAAAGTTGCCCTGCCTACATACACAGCCACACAGCACAGGGTCATGCATAAATACACACAGTCACACTTACACAGACACACTTAGTCGGGGCCCCTTACTGAACACATTTTCTGCCCCCCCCGACGACAATATCTCCCACTCGCCCCACCTACTCTCACAAGCATGTTATCCCAGTCTAGTGTAATATGGAGGGTGGTTGGGAGCAGTTGGTCAATATGCCAGTAATATTTTGCCCCTCAATATGCCAGTATTTTACCAATTAATATGCCAGCGTTATGCTTGTTATTTGCACCCTTCCCCAGTACTTACCTCCTTGCTGCTCTGCTCTGTTTAGCAGGTCCCCGGCTGGAGGGGAGCGCTTGACGCTTCCCACACAGCCGCGGACCTGCTACACAAAGTGGATTTTTTTTTCTGTTGTGACCTGGACCCCTGATGGTGGGCTTGCACTTAGTCACCTTTACACACAGACACCCTTATACACACACAGAGCAATACACACAGTCACACTTATGTACACACACTTACACAGACAGTAAAACACACATTGATTCACACAGAGAAAAACACATTCTCACACACACACACACACAGTGAAACACACATTCACACACACACACACACACACACAGTGAAACACACATTCACACACACACTTACATACATTCACACACACACAGTGAAACACACAGTGAAACACACACATACATTCACACACACAGTGAAACACACACACACACACACACACTTACATACATTCACACACACACACAGTGAAACACGCATTCACAAACACACACTTACATACATTCACACACACACACAGTGAAACACACATTCACAAACACACACTTACATAGATTCACACACACACATACACTGAAACACACACACATACATTCACACACACAGTGAAACACACATTCACACTGAAACACACACACTTACATACATTCACACACTCAAATTGAAACACACACTTACACCCTGACATACACATTGAAACACACACACTTCTTTTCTTTAAAAAGCAAAACAAAAAAAAAACACGTTTTACTATTGGTCCCCCTCCCTGGGGGGAGGAGGACTTTTCCGGACGGTGTCTGCAGAGGCAGAACACCGTCATTCAGTTCTTCTGCCGGATGTCACCAGACATCCGGCAATCAGACAGCGCGACGGGGCGGAGCTTGCATCCGTCGCGCTGTTCTCAATGAGATTAGGAGGTGCGGTGACCGCAGGCGCTCACCTGCGGGCCGCACCTCCAGAATGAGGGAGAAAGGTCCTCATCGGAGCGCCTTTCCTCCCGGTGCGCCTGGGCGCGGTGCACCCCGTGCACCCGCCCAGGATCGGCCCTGTATATAGTCACTGATGTGCTGCTATTATACAGCATATTATATATTATTGTAAGTTATATTGCTGTGGAGCTCTGTGATCCACTCACACACGGCACATTCCTGTGTGTTGTATAGCTGTGAAGCTCTGGATACACTTCCACACCACACATTACTGTGAGTTGTATTGCTGTAGATCTCTGATACCCAGATCTCACATTATTAAATGTTTCTAAGACATGTGCATGATATCTGTGTATGTGTGTTAATTTTGGTGTTGGGATGAAGAGCACAGGGGGGCCCAATCAAATGCTTGCCCTGGGTCCAATCAATATTAAAGACGGCCCTGAATGGAATACAGACAGAAAAGCAATACCATTATAAAACATATCTGCTGCATCCTATTAAACATACTAACTATTTTTAGCTTTTTAAAATCTTTTTAATCCCAGAGGTTCAAGTAATGTGCCATACAAAGTTGTAACTTTATAAAAAAGTACTAACGAATTATAGATTAATATGTCTTCATATTAATCACTGGAAAATATCTTAATAATTAAATTGCATGACTTTGAAGCTACTGATGAATATTACTCACAATGTATCCATCTTACAGCTTGAAGGATTAGCTACAGTAAAATATCAGCATAACATGTTGGATTTCAGAGAGTGTTTTTTAGGATAGCTCTTAAGATTCATTCAAGGAACACTAAACTTTACTTTTCACTTGTGCTTCTACTATAGAAGCACAAGTGAAAAGTTAGTTGTTCTTAGGGTTGCCACCTTTTCCTCAAAAAAATACCGGCCATGTGTGGGCGGAGCTACAAGAGAGAGGGGCCATGAGGGGTGGAGCCACAAAGGGGGCGGATTATAACTGAAATGATATATATTATTTGTATATCATGCCAGTGAGAAGTGTGTGTGTATATATATATAAACACACGCTGTCTATCACACACACAGACAAATTGTCTATCACAATATGCCAGTTTATTGCTCCTCAATATGCCAGGATATTGCCCCTCAATATGCCAGGAAAATGCTACTTAATATGCCAGGATATTGCCATTTAATATGCCAGGATATTGACCCTCAATATGCCAGGATATTGCCCCTCAATTTGACAGGATATTGCCACTTAATATTCCAGGATATTGCCATTTAATATGCCAGGATATTGCCCCTCAATATGCCAGGATATTGACATTTAATATGCCAGGATATTGCCACTTAATATGCCAGGATGTAGCCACTTAAGATGCCAGGATATTGCCCCTCAATATGCCAGGATATTGCCCCTCAATATGCCAGGATATTGCCATTTAATATGCCAGGATATTGCCATTTAATATGCCAGGATTTAGCCACTTAAGATGCCAGGATATTGCCATTTAATATGCCAGGTTATTGCCATTTAATATGCCAGGATATTGCCATTTAATATGCCAGGGTTTTGCCCCTCAATATGCCAGGATATTGCCATTTAATATGCCAGGATATAGCCACCCTCCTCCCCCCTTCCCCAGTACTTACCTCCTCGCTGCTGTCTCCCGGTGCTCTGCAGGTCCGCTGCTGTGAGGGAAGAGTTGTGCGCTCCCCTCCAGCCGCGCGGCTTCAATAAAGTTTGTTAAAACTTTATTTTTAAACAAGCTTTATTGAAGCCGCGCGGCTGGAGGGGAATGCACAACGCTTCCCTCACAGCCGCGGACCTGCGGGAGACAGCAGCAAGGAGGTAAGTACTGGGGAAGGGGAATTGGGAAGGGGGGAGGAAAATACCGGGCGGTGCATTGCCGGTGTATTAGATATACTGGCCCCGGCCCCAAGACCCTAAATACCGGCTGTGCCGGTAAATTACCGGCCAGGTAGCAACCCTAGTTGTTCCTAGTGTGAAGATAAATGGACATGTACTTTTGATTGGCTACCAGTTTATCCTCTGACCAGCAGCTGTCATGCTTGGATAGTGTGATCGGGGTCTGCAGAATGCGGGGGTTTCTCACTGCTAGTGCAGAGAGAGACCCTCACTTTTGCATGCGGTCAGCAGAGGGGTATCTAGTTAAGGTGCATTCTGTTGATCCCATGTAAAAACAAAGGTCTCTCTCTGCACTAACAGAGAGAGACAGTCGCCGACCAGACCGGCTGCCTGATTTCCATGGAAGCATGGCAGCTGTCGGTCAGAGGATAAACTGCCAATTCTCCACCATTCAGTTTTTTGGAAACTAAAACCATAATTGGATGGGTAATTTCCATCTCTTCCCCTGCCTCCAGAGAATCTCTCTCTGCTGATAACATAGATCAATGCACATTGAAGGCCACAAAGAAGGTACTCAATTGCCTCTATATAAGTATAGATGATAGAAGTTTGAATTTTCACTCCAGACGATGTATAGTTTTATTTCCAAATCCTCAGCAAGCCCACTGTACATATTCAAATCCTATAGGTGAAATAAGAAAAATATTAAACACATGGATTCCTGTTTCTCAGTTATCCTGTCTGTTATCTCTATCTAAAAGTATTTACACTTCAAAAAGCATTTACACAACAACATTAAATTTCACAAATCATTTTAGGCATCTTCTTTTGTTCCCTGCTTAAACAACAACAAGATAAAATCTTTGGATAAATCATAGACAACAAGCTTTCGCTAATACTCCAGATCTAGGCTGCCATGAATACTGCACCGAAAACTCTCACCTATCTGCTCCTGAATATCATTTGAATGGGTAGGAATGGAGATGATTGGTCACTAGACTGGTTGTTGGGGCACTAGTTCTAGTTTGTTGTGCTGGCTGGTTCATGATGCCACTTTCAGCAATAGCTTTATTTATTTAGCTATGTAATAAAGAATTTTCTTACGTCACTGTTAATAACTGTAGCCTCACATGTATAATTGTGGTCAGTCTTGGCTAAATCATTGTATTCTCAGATAAGAGGGCTATACTCAGTTCACTTATGGCGACTAATTAGATCTTCAGGGAAGGGGCATAAATATTGTGCTTGGTGGATATTGACTTGATTTTTTTAATTAAGAAATTATCGATGTTCTTTTGGAACCTAATGACTCTGGCCAGGGGCCGACGGCAGCTGCAAACTAGGCAACACTAATTCACAGGGAGTCACTAACTCTGTTGCCAATTCGACAAGAACTAAAAGTACTCCCTGTCTCCTCTCTGTTTGGAATACACAAACTCCAGAAATAGGTAGTGCGGCTCCGTGCTAGGTGAGACGCGCACACCTAGCACATATGTAGCATCCGCCACTGGTCCAATCACCACTCCCAGTGACAGACCACCAGCTGTATGTGTTACTTTTCCCATTGATGCTAATCCAGCTCATCACCCAGAAAATCTTTGCACCATGCTTTTGCCACATAAACTTAGCATTGAGCACAAGCATGACTGTTAGTTCCCAAATTTACCCGGCCAACCCCTCCCCAAATAAACAGACGGAGCAATACATATAAAGTGGTTGGCAATAAATGTATTAATACATCATGATCCATAAACCGTAAACATATATAACCCTGCTGACTGCTGGACTAAGAACTGCAGGCGCATTGTTCCCATACATCGCCAAGAGCCCAGCTGGGCTGCAGCTCCTAAAACCACTTCAGTCCACCTCTCCACAAGGCCATACCACCAAGCTGGGACCATAACTAAAAAATAGAAAGAGTGGCAGGGTGGTAAAGCAGAGCTGTACACTTCTCCTGGGTTAGTTTGACCAAATTGGCCAATCAACTTTTGTGTTGCCAGTCATGACCTCCTCTTCCTGAGATGTCCAGGGAGCATTCTTTCAGTTGGTAAAATACCAGCTGAGATTCAATCAAAGTAGCATCACACTAGAAAATACAAGAAACACAGAGAACACTAGTTCTAGAGCAACAAGACTACAACAGCATTCCATATTTGAACTACAAATGGCTAAACTACCTGTAGTCCTGGCTCTGGGCAATCCTGAAGACCACAGCAAGAATTATCTCTAGAAAAGATACATTTTATCACATAGCCCTAGTACTGGGAACATTACACTGGCTATTGAAATGCAATATAGACACTATGCAAGAGCAGCCCATTATATCTACAAGACATGTTTGCCTTTATTCTTCCCCCAGGACATCCTTTCATTTTCAACTGTTCCCACAACAAGCCATACCACAAGGAAAATAACTGAGGCAGATCATCTCCTGTGCAAGGCATGCTGTTCTAGATTTCTCTTCATTTATCAAAACAACAGCAAACTACCATATTTGCTTGATTATAAGATGAGCTTGAATATAAGATGACCCCCACATTTTGGATCTTATTGGAAAAAAAAAGTAAAGGCCTGAATATAAGACTACCCTATGGGGAAAAAATCAAAACCACACTGACACGCACTCATACTCACACTCAGGCCGGTGCAAGGATTTTTGCAAGGGTTCCACCCCTTTGCTCATCTTTTTACCCCGAATACTTACAACAACCAGACAACAGCACATCAATCACGCAATCATAAACACAATCACGCAGTCGCGTGCACACACACATACAGAGAGACAGTCACACACAGAGACAGTCACACACACAGAGACAGTCACATATACACAAACGAGCAGTTTTTTTCTTATTAAAGAAAAAGTCCATTATTTTATATGTCCCTCTGTCTGTCTCCTCTCCCTCCTCATACCTGTCCCTCTCCTCTCCCTCCTCATCTCTCTCCTCTCCCTTCCCATGTCTGTCACCCTCCTCTCCCTTTCCATGTTGGTCTCTCCCCTCTCCCTTCCCGTGCCTGTCTCTCTCCTTTCCCTTCCCATGCCTGTCTCTCTCCTCTTCCTTCCCATGCCTGTCTCTCTCTTCTCTCTTGCCATGCCTGTCTCTCTCTGCACTGAGGGAGGGAGGCACACCGCCCCCTCCTTCTATATGAGTGCATTTATTTTTTTTTTACTACTGGAGCAGCAGGCAGTACTAGCTCTGTGCGTTAAACTCACACAGAGCTCAGACAGTGCTGTCCGTGCTCCCTGCGAAAAATGATCATTCAGAGCATTGTGTATTTCCGATGCTCTGAATGATCAGTGTTCGCATGGAGCGCGGGAAGCACTGTCTGAGCTCTGTGTGCATTTAACATACAGAGCTAGTACTGCCCACTGCTCCAGCAGCAAAAAAAAAATGCACTCATATAGAAGGAGGGGGTGGACTTTCACCTCATCCCCGGAGCAGTCCGTCTCCCTCCCTCAGTGTCGCATTAGAGGAGCGCGCAGGCGCCCATAGGAGGCGCCGGCCCTGTGCACACTTACACTCTGACATTCACTCATATGCACCCTTACACTAATATGCACACTTACACTCATATGCACACTTACACTCATATGTACAGTTACAATTTGACACTCATAGACACATGTATGAACACTAGGGTGGGGGTAGTACCGGGGGGGGGGGGGAGGGGTAGGACTAGAGTTAGTAATGTGTGTACATGTGTAAAGTGTTTTTTTTTTAAACTTTAAAGTACAGACCTGCCAATCAGTCAGAGAGGTGTAGCACATCTTTTGGATCAACATGTCCCACGATTCTCAGTCACCCTTAAGGCAGTCTGGGAATCATGGGAAATGTAGTTCACTAAAATGTGCCCCTTTTTGAACCAGCTCCCCTATGGAACAACATGCTGCATTATGTCTTACTAAAAGAAGCGGGGTCATGTGAGAGCTGCGTGACCCACCTGACCCGCACTAGTGGCTGAAACTTTATCTGTAGTGATCCTGAAGACAGGCTCACTGCTTCCAGCGGAGAGGTCTGATGGGGCTCTGACGGGAGGTCTGATGGGGCTCTGGTGGCGGCGGATGGCAGAGGATTTATTGAGGTATCGGAGGGGCTGATCTGAGGTCTGATTAAAAGATGACTTTGATTATAAGACAAAATCGTTTTTCAGACATTTATTTCTGGAAAAAAACCTTTCCTTATAATCGAGCAAATACGGTAGTTTCAGACTCAAATTAAAGACTTGGCTTTTTGACATGGCATTATTCCCCATTATCCGATAACTCCCTGCTCATACCTGCTCCTTCCATCTTCTTCTCTACAGGCTGTTTCTAACGATGTTTACCTTGTATAAACTTGGAGACAAAAAGAAAAAAGCTGCTTGTCTACAAATACTCCTAACCTATATTCCTGTAAAAGGAAATACTGATATGTATTAAGAGATAAATAAATAATGGGGCAGAATGTAGTAACTGTAAATAGCATCATAAAATCTCCTACCTAATTATTAATGTGTGGTCATTCAGGAAAATATTGCTGAATAAATAACACTGAAAGAAGGTGAAATCCCATTATGTGCACATTTATCTAGCCAGAAATATCGTCATAGAAATAGAAATGCAAGGAATTGAGATGGGAATTTCAAACGTAAGGCCAAAGTAGCTAAAAAAAAATCTCCCATTAACGTACGTAGGAGAATTTTGAAATCCCCATCTTAATTCCCTCCAATTGTCCCGTTATTGAGTAATCTCTCACATGTTCTGCCTACTAATATCAATCAGTCTTCACATAGATAAGTTTAATTGACAGCGTGTTTGTTTAATTGGCATAGCAAGGCAGCTTTGATTTAATTTAATTAATTTGCCTACTGAAACACATAATTTATTGGAGGCAATATGACCTATTTTCAGACATACCGAGAGTCTACTAAGGGAATTGGACTAAAACACTGCAGCAGAATAATAAATAATCAATCTACTTGTACCTTTTTCTTTTTCGGTTTGTATTATCTTTGATATCTAAAACATTTAAAACAACATTATCAGATATATATATATATATGTTAGCATTTAATTTGGGCCAAATGTGCTGGAGCACGTATTATATGTCAACAAATATACAAAATGTAGAGTATACAAAATGATCAAAAAATATCTATACATTGTGTTAGCAGAATTGCAAATAAATGCATAGATTAAGAGAAAAAAAGTGTTTTAAATGTGTGTTTTTTTGTGACATCACCTTTGTGTTGCCTGTCTTAATGTTTTCTGTTGTTGTTTTTTTGTAAGATACAGGGAATAACTGAAAGTAGTATACTGCTTTTTACTAACATGTCTATCCTACAGTGACATTTTGAACTCAGGCTGCAGTTGCGGAGGGAAGAGAGACGCCACTCTTGATGAGCGTGCGGCTAGTTCTCCCCCTGCTGCCCGGACACAGCACCCGGCTAGAATGCACAAGTATAATAATAGTATAATAACGGAGGAGGTGTGGAGGACTCGAGAACTTAGGTGCCTTCACCTTCAAATCAGTACACGGTGGGGACGGGTCATGTTTAGGATGTGATCACATGACTCCGCCCCCATGTGAGGGAAACTCACAAAAAAAAAAGAAATATAAGACAAACACTTGTGGTTACTTAAAAGGTACATGGGGACAGAAAAAAAACATGGGGGACAGAAAAACAAAACAAAAAGGAAAGACGCTTGGGGTTACATAAAAGGAACATGGGGACAGAAAAAAAACATGGGGGGACAGAAAATACATGGGGGTCATACAAAACAAAAAGTAACAAGGGGTCAGAAAAGTAACATGGGGACAGAAGCATAGGGGGACAGAAAATGAACATGAGGGACAGAAGCATGGGGGGGGTGACAGAAAAGGAACATGAGGGATAGAAGCATGGGGGGACATAAAAAAACACAGGGGGACAGAAAAAGACACAGGGGGACAGAAAAGGAACATGAGGGAGAGACGCATGGGGGACTGAAAAGGATCATGAGGGGACAATAAAGGAACATGAGGGACAGAAGAATGGGCACAGAAAAAAAACATGAGGGACAGAAAAAAAGAAAAAGGAACATGGTGTCAGAAAAGAGGGACAGAAGTATGGGGGAACAGAAAAGGAACATGAGGGACAGAAGCATAAGGGGACAGAAAAGGAACATGAGAAAGAGAAACATGGGGGGGACAGAAGCATGGGGGGCATAAAAATCCATCTTCACATAGGGTGACAAAAATCCTTGCACCAGCCCTGCCTGCACAATGTATAACTACGTTTTTGAGGTGTACTTTTCATCTTAACACATCTTACCTCAACCTACAATTCACCTTTTAGCGAATAGATTCCAGAGACTTCTGTTGAGCTTTGTTTCTATTTGTAGCTCTGAGTTTTCCCAAATAATTTTCCATGACCTACCTGGTACAACCATCGTTGCAAAGGGGTTAATATATCAAAACTGATAGCTTTGTTTGGAGACCAGAAAGTATTATTCTAGACTTTGATGCAGACCTCAGACGCATGCACACTTGTGTGAGGTGAGTCCCTTACTGTTTCCACCTTCATAGCCTTTCTCACTCCTCACATGCAATTATATATCTGAGGTAGAGAATGAGATACAAGGCCAATGGAGACTGTGGATATAGCATAATAGACAATTAGGCTGTACTGTCAATGCAGTTATGATGGGGTTGTTGAGTGTTGAAGTGAAGCTGTTCTTATTGGATCTATACATTCTTGAAGGTTTTTAAATAAGGACAATATTATTTAATCAAGTTAAATTAGGATGTGGTATTTCATACAGAATCTGGATGTATCATCAGGAATATTCAGTCCTATTGAAGTAAACTTAATTTGCCCAAGGCAAACAGATGCACAGATACATGCTAATGGATTTTACTGTCTCGAGATAGGATCAATAATAACAAACTATTGTTTACTGATTTTATCGTTTCCTTTTTATATGCCTTAATTTCCCCCAAACACGTTCCCTTAAAATTCCCAAGGCAGGATCTACACAAACAGATCCTGATGTGTGTAACCCTGTGAATATGGCATGTATGCTATTTCACCAAAATAAAACCATTTTCAACTATTCAGAAATGAGATTAATTTATACCATTACCATCTACACAAATAGAGACAGAAAGTGGAGATGTGTCAGCACGTGGAAGCCTCTTATTCCCCGCACAACGATAGATACCCAATTCTAACAGGACAGGGTAAAAACACATTGGCCACTGCTCTTTCTATCCAAATTTCTTGTCACCATTATCTGTACCTTATCTGTCAACATATCTGTCTTGCTTGTCTAATAGCTTGATTATAATAGGTAGGCTGTTGAGATTGCACTATGAACCAATGTATTGTTTTTGCCCACTGGGCCAAAGGTTGCCAGCCTTCCTGTAATAGTGGTCTAGTTTGAGGATCAGTGTGGTACAGAACTATACACTACCTTACATGACCACTAGAAGTGCAGTGGGCTAGGGGCAGTAAAGAAGGAAAAGTTAAATGTACAGCAGTTTTCTTAGTTACTATCTCATTATACACCATTATTTTGCATAAAATATCAAATCATTGTTCTAAGAAATATACTGTTTGAGGCTTTACACATTATTTTCCTTTGTTTACAACTCTGTAGTAAAAGGAGTATACATTTTATATTCGAATTGACACGTGAACTTGAGTTGTTGATTTGAAATGTTCTTTGCCGTCCTAATTTTCAGTGACCAAAAGCTAGTAGGACGACATAGAACATCCTGAGTGTAACAGCTCATCTTGGTTCCCCGCAATAAGCAGTGCTGCGGATCCCGATGCTGGAACTTGCAGCCGAGTCCCCTCTGTCAGATAAGGCCACACTGAGTCGCCTCAGTCCGACATAGAAAATGTAGCTAATGCTCAAAAGTGACATTTTACTATAACACGCTGTGCCGCACAGGGTCTCTGCCTGAATGTCCCAGGCTCCCGATCACACTGTGATCCGGGGCCAGGAGCACAAAGACACTATATTTGAGCTTTAGTCCTTTAGGACCAAAGCACCATCTGGTGCGAAGGGGTTAAAGTGTATGGTATGCCGATATTATGATATAATCCTGAGGACATTTCATTTAGTGTTCTTTGCACTCTTGCTGCAAGTGTTCTTAGATATTGTGTAACTATGTTTCTATACAGGTTCCTATGTAAACATTGTATGTAACATTGTATTGTATATAATTCTGTGTTTCTCACTTAAGGGCAGTCACAATTGTTTTCAATGCACACACCTGCCAATCCAAATGACTTGTAGTCAGGTTGGAGAGCAGGCCAGTCATTGGCTTACAAATTTGCTGGGTGTGTTTTGCAACTAGGCTTTTTAGTGTGTATATATAAATATAGATATGTGTGTGTGTGTGTGTGTGTATATAAACGTTGTCTATGATTAAGCTCCTCCAATTGCGAAACGCGTGAGGTAGCTGGCAACCATTGACATCCTCACCAGGATCATCAAGTTTTCTATTTTTTTGCATGCTATAAAAGAGCTTTTTACATTTCATTGAGGGGGCTCCTGTTTTTTTCTCTCCTGAAGGTGAAGCCCCTCTGAAATTGACCTGGAGGTGAATACACCTCTTAAAAGTGTGTATATTGAGTGGTGCCTGGGGCCCCATTGTTTTTCATTTTCCTGTATACAGATTGTTTACCGAGTATGTTAAAAATTAACTACAAAACAAAATCTCCAGAATAATAGTATGAGTGAATTAGGTTGATTTCAAAGCAGTGCTTCATAGCGTCAAGCAACAAACTTCTAATATAGACTCACTGAAGCACACAATGACTTGGGAGTTGCCAGCTTAACTGAAGCCACAAGGGGGCAGCCTCTTGTACAGATTACACAGACTCTTGCCTCAAGAACCAATCGAGGTGAAGATAAAGGGTCCCACAGCTGCACAGAGATAAATGTGTATGACAAACCTCTTATTCCCCAGGCATATGTCATTTTAAAGTGGAAATGGTAATATGGAAAATCATATAAATAAATATTAACTTCAATAAAAATGCCTAGAGAGACAGGGAAGAGACAAGCTAAGTATGATGTACATTTTGGGTTCTTATAGGTTGTTGGCAGTATTCTCATCAATAAAAAATAATGTGTATGTGTACTGCACCTTTAATTCACAGGTAGTTGCAATTCAGTCTGACGTCTCGACCAGTACAATCAGGGCCTGTGCAAGGATTTTCGTCTACACAGGCGAAGGTGCATTTTGGTGCCCCCCTCCTCTGACCTGCCGCACCTCCCACACCATTAACCCTCCATACATATATATAAAAGTATAATGTATAGTGTAAAAAATAAATACATTTAAATATTCAACTCGCATGCTCTAAATGTGTCACACATTGAAACCCTTAAACACAAAGACTCCCTTGCAGTCACACACAGAGACACACCATTTACACAGACACAGTGACACACTTACACACCCTTAAACAGACACAGACACAATTGCACACACCCTTACACAGACACAGTGACACACTTATACACACACACACACACACACCCTTACACAGATACAGTGACACACTTACACACACACCCTTACACAGAAAGTGACACACTTACACACACCCTTACCACTTACACACACACACACACACACACACACACACACACACACACACACACACACACACAGTGACACCAATACACACATAACCAGAGACACACTATTTTGCTACTCAGTATGCCAGTATTTAGCCACTCAATATGCCAGTATTTTGCCCCTCAATTTGGCATTCTTTTGCCATTTAATATGCCAAAATTGTGCCCCTCAATATGGAATTTAAAATGCCAGAACTTTGCCCCTTAATATGCCAGGATTTTGCCCCTCCAATATGCCATTTAATATGCCAGGATTTTGCCCCTCACTATGCTAGGATTTTGCCCCTCCAATATGCCATTTAATATGCCAGGATTTTGCCCCTCCAACATGCCAATTAATATGCCAGTAAAACTGGCCTCGGGCCTCGGGCGATTTTCCCGCCCCCCCCCCCCCCCCCTTGGGGCGCCCTAAGGCAGCCGCCTGTGCTGCCTTACTTTAGCGCCAGCCCTGAGTACAATAAAACAATATAGTAAAACAATATAAAAGATACAATGGGTTGTGTGCTTATTTCACTACAAAGTGATATAGTAAAAAAAACATATGGCAATGTAAAAAAAAGCATATATTGTGCAATATGTATGGAAAATTAAGTGTAAATCCAGGTGGTGGACACACACTTATTTCTGAGCAGTATACTGCTCCTATAAATTGCCACAGAATAAGACCCCTTGGATTGCTGTATTATTCCATCAGTTGTCAGCAAACCAGGCAAATCACTCAGAGAGTGGCGAAGAGGCAATAACATCAATAACATGCTCAGAAATAAGTGAGTGGCCATTACTACTTTATTAAGGGTCTGTGCATATTGCACTATATACGTTTTTATATTTCTTGCTTAAATGAAAAGCTGTATTTCTCACTGGCACAGTGAGTAATTGGTGAGCTTGTCCTGAGTGGGTACCAATTAATGTAGTTATTTGATTAAATAAAACAGATGATGAGCTGTGGTTAGTTTTTGGGGACCCTAAGAGAAGAGATTAAAGAAGCACATGTGAAGAACTAAAAGTTTTTTTCTGTCCAAATACTTTCATACATTTTATATTTCTTATGCAACAAACACACTTCCCATCTTTAAAAAGGAACTAAACCTTAAAATCTGTTTAATCACACAGAAGACCACTGTTTTGGGCCACTTTTTTTCAAAAAAAATTAATGGCTTCAAAATTTCTGTACATTTTAGCTACCTAATCAGCTAATATAGTTGCATCATATATATGGATCTCTGGGTCATATATATAGCTCAGTAAATATATGGCTGATCAAAGAAGAGACCTTAGACCAACTGTCAACAAGTAGAATATATCATGCAAAAAGGAATGCTTACATCAGGATTTAATAAGAGATATGTTGTGCTCCATCAGGCTATATCTAGGTTGGGGTAACATAACTTCCTTAAGTGTGGACTTATTTTGACACCTGAAGAAGGGTTTGTTTTGTTCTGCCTATAGCTGGATTACTCTTAAAAGATAATTTTGAGCTTAACAGAAATTTCCTTTGTAACTATAAGTAAAACGCAGGTATTTTTGAATAAAGCCATTAAGAAATACCAGATTTAGGACAACTGATTAACCATTATTGAAAGGTCCTGTCATTTTCAACACAACACAATTTTGGGGGATTGACAAAAATAAATAAATATATATATGCAATTTTTTTTTTTTGACTAGAAGAAAATTATAGCAACTTCATTTTCTAATGCTAATACGGACATTTGTGTTTCATCACAGACGTTCCAGCCATTAAATAAGGTTCAAAGGAACATATAGCCTTTGAGAGAATAATACAGAATATTTGTTCTGAGTTAATCTTCCCAACAGAGAATGTCTAAGTAGCTGCACTGAGAGGTGACTCATACCTCTGCAGTATAGCGGGAGCGCAACAATTGCCAGTAATGGAAATTCTTCTTATCAGCAAGTCTCCAAGAGCAACGGCCATTTACACCATAATGTTATATTAAAAAATCCATGTCCCCTAGTTCCATTTCATGTTAAAAAATGCTTTTGTTGTTTCTGTTTTTTTTATCTTTGAAGTTGCACTGGGCTTATTTTTCATATGTATAAATTACATATTTAAAGGAAATGTCACTTCCTGTCCTTGTACATCTTTGTTCATCATCAGCAATGCATCGTATAATTCCCAACTGCAGAAGTACAGGTGTAGCCCTGGGGCAGTGACACATTTCAGGGTGGCCTGGATGCATTACAGACATCAGTTTATGAAGTATACAAAGGCATTACTGTAAATATTTGTGCCATCATGCAAAACCATTGCAAAATTTTTTTATTAGTATCATAGGGCCAGTGGTGTATTTGGTGTTGTGCTGCCTTAGGCATGACTAAATTTGAGCACCCCCTCCACCACCTACATTGCACACCAAGGACATGCCCCAGCAACCACATTGCAGAACCAGGACTTACCCCAGCACCCCAGGACATGCCCATCACCCACATTGCACACCCAGGATGTGCTCTATCACCCACATTGCACACCCAGGATGTGCTCTATCACCAACATTTCACACCCAGGATATGCTCCATCACCCACATTGTACACTACGCTCAAGACATGCCCCATCACCGGTATTGCACACTCAGAACATGCCCCAGCACCCAAATTGCAGACCCAGAACTTAGCCCAGGACATGCCCCATCATCCACATTGCACATGCAGGACATGCCCCTGCACCCATACTGCACACCAAGGACATTCCCCATCACCCACATTGCCCACTCAGGACACACCCCATCAGAGGCAGCATGTCTGTACACCTGGACCTGGACACCGGTGGGCTGGTGAGGGAAGAACTTTTTGTCTCCCCAGCCAGTGCCTCTGCCGGCATGCTTTTTCTTATTTTTTTAAAGGTGCAGATTTTTTTAACCGCCCCATCCCGGCAAGTGCTGCTTTAGGCACTTGCCTTCTCTGCATCGCTCTTAATACATTGCTGCATTGTTTACCAAAACCTGTCTTGAATATGTTTTCATGATGGGTAAAATACATCATTTTGGGTAAAAAGCAAGTTTAGACTAAAGATATAACTCATCAAATTCACTGTTTGCCAAGTATTTGGAAACGATGTTGTGTTGATCAAAGTCAAACCCTCGTTAGCTTCACTGTTTGTCAGTACAACTTGGCATAAAATCTGCAGTAAACCTGGTACTTCCATTTAACCATGTACTGACTTCCATTTAACTCTTTACTGACTTATCATTAAACTATTTATTAGGAATTTAGTTATAGCTAAATGGACTCTATAAAATATGTGTGGCCAATAAGAGCAGATTCCTTTGGTTATGCCCAGTGTTACTGGCCAGCTATAAGGGCAACAGGCAGCCATATTTTACAAATAAAGAAGAAAGAAAACTGTGAGTAATACCAATACCTTATGAAACAAACAACAAACAAATGACAACCTTGGGATATCAGTCCCCAATTCATTATAATCCACCTGCTAATGCCAACATGTCTCACTTGTGCCAAACTAACTAAATTATTCATTGTGAATTCTCAGGACCAAAAGGGCACAGACAAATCATAATTCACCCAATTATTAAATACAAATAACCCTTAAAAATACTTTACATGGATCAAGGTGGAAGTTTTATATAGAATTACATAGAATACAATAGCAAAATACAGGGACTAGTCCTAGACAAGGACCAAAGCAAAATACATAAAATAGTGCACACGGGGACCTGAGGAGAATCTTTCCTAAAATAGTCCCTAAATATCCTTAACTAAAAACCTAATCCTCCTATATTTTGCATTTAATAGGTATGTAGGAAGCTTTATAATATTTTTCTGCTATTTTAGACTCTGGTACCTTGTTTTTTTTTTTGTTTTGTTGTTTTTTTAGTGTTTTCACTGCCTCTGTAATATGTCTTCATTTTGGATGTGTTGAAGCTGTTGAAAATTAATGTGTTTATCTACCCACTCTTTCCCCTCACAGCTCTCCTTCAAAATACCCTTGATTTATTGTCAATAAATCTAAATTCCTGCATGGTTACGAAGGGACACTTTTCATTGTCTTCGAATTAAATAAATATGTAAGCTTTGGAAAGGCAAATTGGTTTAGAGAATTTGCCTTGCACTATCTGACCGGTGCTGCTTTATAGTAATTGTAATGATTTGTCCTGTTTCTCTGAAAGGTGGAATAAATCAGCAGGTAGTGTATCGTCCCACGATCATTTTAACAATTCATCTGTTGACACTGTTTTTTTTATTTATTTATGCCGTAAGCCATTTGTCACTGTATCGGTGTGCCCCCGATCAATGTCTGCCACATCATTGCTGACCCAACTGTTTTGGTTTATCATTATTTTTATGACTTTGTACTACTAAGAGAATTTTGTGATATCCCAGTCAGGGCTGTCTTTCACCTATGGAAAAAGGGCCCTTTTCCTGTGCCCAGACACTGCAAATTTTACTCTCTGTTTCTAATTCCAGTAGTGGCTCGCTTCCATTCATATATTATACATAGCGGATTATGTAAAAAGTTTACCGCACTATTTGTTTTGTATAACACTGATTGTGCCTTTTTTGTATCCATCTCAACACTTTACAGTGCAGGGGAAGAAGCTACACCAAACACTGTTTGGCGGGGCTTCTCTGACACCAATCAAGAGCTTTTCAAAGCCTGATATTTAATACATGAGCTGCGCAAGTTCACTGACCTCTGGCACGACCAGGAAGTGTGGGACTGATGACCAGGGGTGTATACTTTAAAAATACACATACAACCTAATATCCTATTGACTTTTCATACTCTACAATGCACTGCCCAGTCCACTCTTTAATTGTGAAATAATACATAAAGAGAACTGCAAAAAAAAAAAATCAGGCATTAATAGCAGTAAAATAGTCAGTAAAATAGGTGTAATTTTTGGAGAGGAAGAAGAGTGGAAAGGAGAGTACAGAAGAAGAAGAATAGAAATGTGGTAAACACCGAGGGTATTTTAAAACAGCTAATTTCTGAACTTAAATAAATTTGGCAGAAACGCAACACTTAAGAGTCATTTTTCTATTAACGGCCCTAAAGAAGAACAAGATGGCCACTCTCCATTCACCATGTCATCTCTTAAATCAAAATCAACTTTCTTCCTCACATTTTAAAAAACTATTTCTTGGTAGATTTCTGAAAAGGAGATGAATGATCTCCAAATCAAAACCTGCAGATATGACCCAATTAATTTCACAAAAAGGGAGAGGTTATTTTAAAAAGATCTAGATTTGATCATAAAAATCTGTGGATAAAGACAGAGCAATACTTGTATTATCAAAAGAACAATATATAAACGAAGCAAATAAACAACACAACTAATGCTAGGGAAGTCTAGAGCTTAAAATCAGATGCAACCTTAAAGTATAAGAAAGCACTAAACAAACATCTACACAATGGATTCTAAGCAGGAATCTTATCTAAACAATGAATCTCAATGTGCTACATCCGAGAATCCCAGTCATTTTCTTCCCTCCCAAGATTCACAAACATATTGAGGAACCGCCGGGATGACTTATAGTCTCTACAATGAATTCCTTATCTTCCAATTTATTGGAATATATAGATATACACCTACAACCATATGTGAGGAAAGTGAGATCATACCTACAATACTCCATCAATATTCTTAAACTATAGAATGGAGAGAGGATTATTTGTCTCCAGTAGGGTTGCCACCGGGCCGGTATTGGCTTTGGGCCAATGTTGAGTCTATGGAGACAGTACCAAGGCCGGTATTTTTCCGAAGAAAAGGTGGAAAACCTAGTCTCCAGTGACGTTTTCTAATTTGTACCCCATCATCAACCATCAGATCAGGCTGTAAGAAGATCTTGGAGGCTAAGGATATAATACCAACAGCCCAGATGATTTAATTGTGGTGGAAATAGAGATGATCCTTAACCACAATCTTTTTATGGTTCTGTGAGGAGTTTTTACTACAGAGAAGAGGAACTACGGGGAACAGGTTTGTCCCCAGTTATGCAAAACTGGATTGGGAGGATCCGCTATGTTTGGGGGGCACATGGCTGGGAGGGAAACCTGTTCCATTTCGCTAGATTACCTATTTTGTGTGTGGTGAAGCTACAGAAATAGAGAGAATTTTTGGTCATCTGACTGTCAACAAGGAAGGGAATTATACATACCTCCGATTTTAGCAAGGAAGGGGTTAGTATTCTGGATCTGGAGATTTACGTCAAGAATGAAAGCTTTGTGACTAAAGGGTCAATACACACTCTGATTTGTCCAAAAATGGCTGCTTCTATTCCAGTTAATGATCGTGTTCCAACCTACGTATTAAATTGATGATCATTACCACCTGTTTGTTATAATTGTTTAATCATACACCTGACTATAGGCCTATAAAATCAATTTGTGCCAGTGTACTAGAAGAATTGATGCTGTTTTGACAGCAAAGCATGGTCACACCAAATATTGATTTGAAATAGATGTATCTTCTTCTGTTCACTCACTTTGTATTTTCTTAATAGATAAAAATAAACTATTAACAGTTTTTGGAAACATTCTTTCTTTACAACATTCTTTTACATCTGTCTATAACTTCTGCACAGCACTGTGTGTGCACTCGAACGTTTGCTCGGATGTTTTGCTGTCCATGTTTGTACGGATGGAAACTCCGTGAGATTGCACCCAGAGAATCCAGTACCACGAACCAAATTCTCTCCTATTTGGAGGTGTGGGAGTCTGTCAGCACAAAGTTTTTCAATTAAGCATAATATGGCCATGTATATGATGAGATCTCCAATTTTGTGATCTTAGAAATGTTTGTAAGTAGCTTCAATGAAACCTATAGCTTTAGGAGTTTGTAACCTGTCTTGGTGTGAGTGCGCTGATCTCTTTGGACTTTGTATAACTATTTGGTCTCCAGCAGCGCCTCCTTATAATAAGTATAAATATATATATATTTTGGGATATATTTATATGTGTACATGTATGTATATTATAATATAATTATATGATATTAAATATGAAATCTGCACGGTTCCAAAAGCTTCCTAATAATTCTCTAATAATAATATGTATTGTATGTATATGTGACTGTGTGTGTGCATTTGTAAATCAGTGTGTATATGATATTATATATAATGGGTGTCTACAGAGGCGTAACTAGAAACCACCAGGCCCCGGTGCACAGGCCCCGGTGCAAAAAATGCCCTGGGGCTCCACAAAGCCACCATGCAACTCTTATATAGTTGGTTATATATATGTTTTTTATATGTATTAAATAAACCTGAGCCATATATATATATATATATATATATATATATATATATATGGCTCAGGTTTATTTAATATGTGTATAACATGTATGGCTGGTTTTACAATATTTATAGAACAAATATTCTATAAAAACCAGCTATATATATATATCTATCTGGTTTTATATCATATTTGTTATAATATTACAGTTACATACATACAGACATACACACAGTCAGACATACACACAGTCAGACTTAGTTACATACATACCCACAGTCAGACTTACATACAGTCAGACTTACACTTACATACATACAGTCAGACTTACACGTACGTACGTACATACATACAATCAGTCAGACTTACATACAGTCAGACTTACACTTTAATACATACACACAGTCAGACTTACACATACATACAGTCAGGCTTACATCCATACATACATACACACACTCAGACTTACACTACATACATACCCACAGATTTTTGCCTCCATCCCTGCATGGTTACCTTTCACTGCAGGGAGGGGGGTCAATGCAGCCGCCGTTATCTTCTGAGCGTCAGAATGTTACGGACATTCGGCGCTCTAGGAAGCTCCACCCCCTCGCGAGAGACCAGTGGATGTGCGGCTACCGGTGACAATGTCACACGGCCCGCATCTCTCTGTCCAGAGGGCCTGTACTATGCGATCAGTTCAGAACGCATAGTACAGGTTTTAATCTATCATTATCGCAGGGGTCGACAGGGCAGCCGGGCCCCTGGTGTGACGGGCCCGGTCGCAGCTGCGACCCCCGCGATAATGATAGTTCCGCCACTGGGTGTATAATATACAGGGAGTGCAGAATTATTAGGCAAATGAGTATTTTGACCACATCATCCTCTTTATGCATGTTGTCTTACTCCAAGCTGTATAGGCTCGAAAGCCTACTACCAATTAAGCATATTAGGTGATGTGCATCTCTGTAATGAGAAGGGGTGTGGTCTAATGACATCAACACCCTATATCAGGTGTGCATAATTATTAGGCAACTTCCTTTCCTTTGGCAAAATGGGTCAAAAGAAGGACTTGACAGGCTCAGAAAAGTCAAAAATAGTGAGATATCTTGCAGAGGGATGCAGCACTCTTAAAATTGCAAAGCTTCTGAAGCGTGATCATTGAACAATCAAGCGTTTCATTCAAAATAGTCAACAGGGTCGCAAGAAGCGTGTGGAAAAACCAAGGCGCAAAATAACTGCCCATGAACTGAGAAAAGTCAAGCGTGCAGCTGCCACGATTCCACTTGCCACCAGTTTGGCCATATTTCAGAGCTGCAACATCACTGGAGTGCCCAAAAGCACAAGGTGTGCAATACTCAGAGACATGGCCAAGGTAAGAAAGGCTGAAAGAGGACCACCACTGAACAAGGCACACAAGCTGAAACGTCAAGACTGGGCCAAGAAATATCTCAAGACTGATTTTTCTATGGTTTTATGGACTGATGAAATGAGAGTGAGTCTTGATGGGCCAGATGGATGGGCCCGTGGCTGGATTGGTAAAGGGCAGAGAGCTCCAGTCCGGCAAGGTGGAGGTGGAGTACTGGTTTGGGCTGGTATCATCAAAGATGAGCTTGTGGGGCCTTTTCGGGTTGAGGATGGAGTCAAGCTTAACTCCCAGTCCTACTGCCAGTTCCTGGAAGACACCTTCTTCAAGCAGTGGTACAGGAAGAAGTCTGCATCCTTCAAGAAAAACATGATTTTCATGCAGGACAATGCTCCATCACACGCGTCCAAGTACTCCACAGCGTGGCTGGCAAGAAAGGGTATAAAAGAAGAAAATCTAATGACATGGCCTCCTTGTTCACCTGATCTGAACCCCATTGAGAACCTGTGGTCCATCATCAAATGTGAGATTTACAAGGAGGGAAAACAGTACACCTCTCTGAACAGTGTCTGGGAGGCTGCTGCTGCACGCAATGTTGATGGTGAACAGATCAAAACACTGACAGAATCCATGGATGGCAGGCTTTTGAGTGTCCTTGCAAAGAAAGGTGGCTATATTGGTCACTGATTTGTTTTTGTTTTGTTTTTGAATGTCAGAAATGTATATTTGTGAATGTTGAGATGTTATATTGGTTTCACTGGTAAAAATAAATAATTGAAATGGGTATATATTTGTTTTTTGTTAAGTTTCCTAATAATTATGCACAGTAATAGTCACCTGCACACACAGATATCCCCCTAAAATAGCTAAAACTAAAAACAAACTAAAAACTACTTCCAAAAATATTCAGCTTTGATATTAATGAGTTTTTTGGGTTCATTGAGAACATGGTTGTTGTTCAATAATAAAATTAATCCTCACAAATACAACTTGCCTAATAATTCTGTACTCCCTGTAGATATTATTATATACGGCTATGCGTGTAAGCTTATTTGCGACATACTGTCCCTGAATGGTAGAAATAAAATGTAGTCACCCTAATCCAGATACATGGCTTGTCTATATTGGACAGTATTACATAAGTGTCATACTGTCCTATGAAATACACCCTTTCCTTTCCTTACATATAAGTAGAGTTTTTACAAATATTCATTGTTATTTTGATGTGTTTCAAATAATCCGGTCCTATCAGCAAAAAGTAATAGCAGGGTACATTTATTTCGAGGTCATATTTTTCTGCTTGGCTCTGCACAGTCTAATCTTTTTCCCTTCTGGCAAATGTTGAGTCTGCCCCCTGTGTACATAAAACATGTCTTGATTTAAGAGCTGAAGTGAAGTTTGGATATTATTGCTGCCAATAAATCCCCACATTTTACAATAGCAGTTTTTGCAATGTCAGTGATTTTTTGTCTTGTAACTTTATTTTCTACAAAGTTTTCAGTCTATTTTACTGAAATATGTTGTTAGTAATAGAATCAATCACAAAGAAATGCTTTTGTGTTGTATGTTTTAATGTACAGGTTGCGTATCCCTTATCCAAAATGCTTGGAACCAGAAGTATTTTGGATAACGGATCACTTTCATCAATAATATGTATTAAAGCCTCTCAGCACTCATGAAATACAGTAGTATTAATGCAGATAGAGTAAATAATAAGTGGTGGGATTCAAAAATTTTAGTAACCAGTTCCGACTTTCAAGCATGGTGTAATACACACACTACCACCTAGACACACACTCACACATACACACACAGACTCCCATGTACACACACAGTCACACTTACACACAGACACACTTACAGAGATTGAGAGACTCACTCTTACTTATACACACACACACAGAATCCACTTACAAACACACAGACTCACATTTACACACCCACAGACTCACACTTACACACACAGTCACACTGACACACAGGAAGAAACTCCCACTTACAGACAGTCACAAACACACACTTACACAGAGATTTTTTTACAAAAATAATTTTTACCAGTCTGTGGTATGATGTCACGTGCAGGGTCGAAGAGGGAGGAATTATGCAGGGTCGAGGAAACTTAGTTTGCTGCTGTTACAGATGCGGAGGGGGAGTTACAGGGGTGCAGTTACTGCTGCAGGCAGGCCACACCTCCATGTCCAGCGGTCTACATTAGAGCGGTGCCATTGGTACCAGTGCCCAGGGTCTAAAACAGTTAATTAGACCCTGGCCATCCCAGCCATGTCCAGCGGGCTGCATTAGAAGAGTGCCATGGGCTGGGGTCTGCCCCGGGTGCCACTCGTTAGATGGGTGCCACTGGCTGGGGTGCCCAGAGTCTAATAAACTGTTTTAGACCCAGGGCACCCCAGCCAGTGGCACCCATCTAACGAGTGGCACCCGGGGCAGACCGCCCCCCTTAGTCCGGCCGATGTTTATATGTCACTGATAATTTGCTCATTAATATGCCACTGATAATTTGCTCATTAATATGCCACTGATAATTTGTTGAAAAAAGCCCAGTACTTACCTGGATGCTGTTTGTCCCCTGTAGTCTCCGCCGCAGCATTTATTCCTGCATGCATAGAAAGTAATTTCCGACATTTGTGAAAGCAATCTCGGTCCGCATCCGACTGTCGGCTACTGCCTGAACATGACTGCCTCTGTGTGAGGCTTTGGGCTCCCAGGAATGAATACTGCCCTGTTTGCCCACGCTTTTTTTTTTTTTTAAAGGATCACTGGCTTGCACCGGTTCAGCAAACTTATAAAATTTTAGTAACAGGTTCACACGAACTGGTGCGAACCGGCTGAACCCCACCACTATAAATAATCAATTTTTACTGTGATGTAGCTGTGATATGAGGCATAATTGGGAACATGCAGTTGGCGTGTCAGGACTGCACACGTGCTATTGTATTACACTTTTGTGGGCATGCATAAAAAATCCATATTACAGCCCAGGGATAGCCCGGACATGGTGTGAGCTTTTTGGACTGATATCCAATATTCTGAATGTTAAGATCCCACCCTCGGTTGAAAGAACACTATTGCACTTAGAACTTGATTTTGTCCCATTTAAGGATAGAAATCTAGTTATTCAGGGCTTCCTCGCGATGAAAATTGTCATCGCCAGGAAGTGGCGCCAACAAGAAGAGATACAAATAGAGAATGTCATTAACCAAAATACGATAGCAATGTCTTATGGAACAGGGTTATGCTTATGCAAATGGTGTGTCTGAAAATTTTTATGATATATGGAATAAATGGATCCAAAAGTACCCAATAAAACGTTGAGATATTAGGCGAAGTGGGTTATGGGGAATAGAGAAGAAATGTTGGCCTGATCTCCTCAGTGCGATTAGTCTTGTATTGTTTTGTGTTGTATGTCTTTTAGAATGTGATTGTGAATAAGGAGAGGTATGATTAACTAATGATAGATGAAGAACATACTAATAACAGCCAGGAGCTGAATACCTCAGACCACTAGGCGATCGTTACCGAGTCCACCTCCCATATTATATTTTGACTAGGAGAGATGATATTATAATTCATGCAGAGGTATGATAATGTGCATGCTGATGTCTTTACTAAATGGTGGTATAGAAGACGGACTTAATACCTATCCAACTCTCTGCAATGGTACCTAGTTATCCACATCTTTGTATATATAATTGTATGGAATATGTATCTGTTTGTATTTTTTTGCATTGCATAATTGTATGTTTTTTTTACATTTATAATAATAATAAAAAAAAAGCCATATTACAGTTTAAGGGTACTTTTGTGTGCTTGCATTCTGACAGAACATGTTTTGGATAACGGATCATTTTGGATAATAGATTTTTGGATAAGGTATACTCAACCTGCACTGTAGTGTCACATTTCAGAATCATCAAAACTATGGCTTTTAAAACTACGGAACTTTCCATAGTTTTCTCATAAATCTCTGCCTGCCTTAAATTAGAGAGGTTCCTAAATCACCTTGTCAGTCTTTTAATCAGACAAAAGGTATCTGAACAATGCTCCTATGGATGGCTCTCCGCGACCTGGCAGCTCTTATTGGTGTGCGGCATCTATGTACCGTGTCATTTCCACCTTATTGATTGGTTATGTGGTTTGCTGCTCTGTATTCAATGTGAGGAAACCTAGGAAAATGCCTAAGGTGGCCTTTGCCTAAGTTGGGTACCCAAAGGTGCTACCCCTTTAAAAGAAAACATTTGGTGGCAGAGATGCTGGTGGGGGAGATCAGCAGATCTCCGCTCATCAAGCCTCTGCATGGCAAGTAGGCACCATGCTGCTTCTCAAGTTCTCCTTGTGTTCCTGAGGTAAGGTGACCTGCCAGCATGGTAGGATGTCTGTGCACCTGAGCAGCGCACAGACACCATGCTGTTTACCACTAGACACCAGAGAGCTGTGGGTGCTGGCAGGTCCTGGATCTGCATGTGGGTGATGGAGCATGTCCTGGGGTGCTGGGGTAAGTTTTGGGTCAGCATTGTGGGTGATGTGGCATGTCCTGGGGTGCCAGGGTAAGTCCTGGGTCTGAAATGTGGGTGATGAGGCATGGCTTGGGGTGCTGTGGTAAGTCCTGGGTCTACAATGTGGGTGTTGGGACATGCCCTGGGTGGGCAATGTGGTGAGGGGGCATGCACTGGGGTGCTGGGGTAAGTCCTTTGTGTGCAATGTGGGCGATGAGGCATGTCCTGGGGTGCTGGGGTAAGTCCTGGGTGTTGTCAGAGGTATTGAACAGTAATCTCAAGACCGGTATATATCAATAAAGCAGAAGCCAAGGATAACAAGATGGATGCAGAAACCTCCATTTTGTGTCAGTCCTTCTGTGTGTTCAAATCTTATTCTGTGTCTCTGAGGATAAAAGAAAGTCATCCACATTCCTAACTCAGAAACAGATAAGGTGGGCATTGTTAGTGGAACGTTTATGACTATAGCCACCTTTCATTGTATGTGTGCAGACACAGCTGTGTCTATATACAAACAAGAGGAGAAAGGGGAGTTAAAATTCAGCTTACTAGCCCACCCAAACTGATAGAGACTCAGACACGCACTGTGAAACTATTTGAATATTAGATTTGAAGAATCTAATAAGGGATATTATAAACACACCTAGTTGATTCAAATTGCTCATTAAAATATATAATTATATCACACCTTCACTCATAAATATGTAAAGTATAATGAATCCTACATATTAATTAGAATATTGTTTTTGTTGTTTTATTAGTATGGTATACATTTTATTATCAGTTTTAATCTTATGTGGAAAAAAATAAGAATATTGATAAGAATATTTACTATAATTTGTATAAATCATGGCATCATCTCATTTAAATTAAACACACCCATCACTTTTAATTGGCTAAAAGTTACAGAGAACAGGGGTTGAGTCTGAGATAAGGTTTGGTTGATAAGTTGATACTGGAAGGTGTAAAAAAAATAAGAGCGGAGAAGAACTCAGGAGACCTGAGGAGGGACTGATTTTAGGGAGAGCTGCCACTAGTGGGTTGAAAGATGGGAATGTTTTAGAAAAGGGCTGAGTCTCTTTCCTTCTGGGGAGAACTCAGGAATATGAGGCTTTTAATAGCACATGTTCTCTATAACAGTAGACATCTCCATACACATAGTATTGAGCTAAGTCCCAGGAGTAACTACCATCACACAATTTTTCAATGGAAGGAGTCTCAACTACAAATCAACCTCTGCCGGTAATGTATAAATGTGGTACTTTGTTTCTAGCATAATATGAATTTTCATGGATGTAATTAGCATATATATTTGGGTAAATTAAACTTAAATCCAACAATTTATGGGATCTATATGTTTTAGCCTGGTGTTTATCTGTCATCCTTTCTGCAGAAGGAAGCCAGAGGAATATCCTATAGATATTACCAAGAATCAGAAGTTCTTATAGTCTAGATAATTACCCAAATATGTAATATCTAATTTCCAGAGATTATTTAAAATTCTTATTCTTAAAGCCTAAGCTAAAATACATTGTCATTTACCAGGCAGATTAAGAAATAGCCACCGTAAGATATATGATTTAGTAATATTACCTTACCTAAACAGAGTATATGCTGGTAATTTGTAGGTAATTATGGTGTATTATCAGTAACTATTTTAACTACTAATCATTATGAATGTAGGCGTGGTTATATCTAAATAAAATGCATATCCATCTTGTGGTCAGAAACGTAACTGCATAGTAAATTATACTACATGCATGTTGATACAGCTACAGAGCTGCATAATTCGTATTTTATTTTATTCACCTCTGTTATAAGTCATCGATGTGAATTATGATTAACATCTATTGATATTGTATTTTATTGTACGCTATTTTGCTTATCGTTAGATCTTTATTTTATATTCACTAAATTAATTATTATTTTATTAATAATTGTTGCATTGTATTTACTTTTGTAAAAAACGTCATCCAAACTCTCTATATACATAACGAATTCTCTATATGGGTATTTTTTGTCTGACCCATATATATGAACCATCCATTTTTCATATTTTAATGATTCATAATTAATAACCCATATTTATATTTTTATGGTTAGTAATATCCAACAGTGTGCAATGTGGATGATGGGGCATGTGCTAAGGTAAGGCCTGGATGTGCAAAGTGAGTGCTGGGGCATATCCTGGATGGTAAATGTGGGTGATGGGCCATGTCCTTTGTCTGCAGTGTAGGTGATGGGGCATGTCCTGGATTTGCAGTGTGGATGATGGGGCATGTCTTGGACGTACAGTGTTGGTGATGGGTCATGTTCTGGGTGTGCAGTGTGGGTAATGGGGCATTTTCGGAGTCTGCATTATGGGTGCTGAGGCATATCCTGGGTTTGCAATGTGTACCCAAATTTAGCCATGCCTAGAGCAGCACAAAACCAAAATACGTCACTAGTAGTGTGCTATTGACGCACACACATACCTCTGACAGAGCGTAATTGTCGTCGGGCCGTCTCTCTGCAGACAAGGAACTATGCTCTGAGAGATGAACGTCCTCTAGACTTTGCTTTGCAAATATTAGGGATGAATATTGTACGAATGGTGCACAATTACTGACCATTACTCACCATTCAAATCACAGTTGTATTGAAGCAAAAATGTTTTTACTTTTCAATAAAGGAAAAACATGGGATTTATTCCCTCTTTACGTTTAACAGCCAAAGGGTTAACTGCTCTGTTATTTATTTCTCAGAACACTGCAGTCAGTATTGACGTAAGTATAAATCAAGCGGCATCATTTAAGAAAGTACAAATTAATTCCCTCCTACAATGAAGCTGTTTGGGTTCCTAGAACAACGGGAAAATAAATTGTTGTTGTTTTTTTTAACTCAGCTTCTGGCTTTTTCTCATCAGCAGTTAACCTGAATCTTGTATTTTCCGCTGCATTAACTTATGAAATATTTGCTGTTTAGGAGCCTCCATGGTTTAGTTAGTTACTAGTGTAGAAGGGGTGAGGCATAGAAAGCCTATTGCAGCTTCAATTTCTTGTCCTAGGTTTGCATTACAGTGATCACATTTATGTAGACATTGAATTCACATAAAACACTGCATTAACTTGTGCTAAAATGGTGCCCAAGACTAGGGAAAGAAATGGACATCTCAACACTCCAACATTTCAAAATTTCACATTTACTACACTGGTAATAAGATCAGGCTTTTTCTAGACACATATAACTTTTACATAATGCTCTGCAGTGAGTTTATAGAGTTCATGTGCATCCAAAGGAAATTATATAATCAAGGAAGAGATTCCATAGAACCACCTTGAATAATAAACTGATTTGCATTCATGAATTCTGCATGCTGCAGCACATCAAGTAAAAGTTATTTGCATAGGCAGTAGGGATCAAGGATGGCTCCCTGCATAAATCTGTAGTCCTCATTGAGTTTCTCCGGGAAACTGAATCCCTGCAGCCCATAGAAAGGAAAGCCACTGACCAATCAGAGAGAAGAGCTCTTCTTCCCTGTCTGTGATTGACTACGCAGCAAGCAGTAGGACAACTTAAACTCCTTTGTCCAGAGCCGCCATCAGAAATGTCAGGCCCCCCTTCATCCCTATATCTCCCCGCAGAGGCGTCACTAGGGTTGGTGTCACCCGGTGCGGTAACTCATGGTGTCACCCCCTTGGATTTCCTCCAATCAAGGCCGGCCTTAGGGGTGTGCGACCTGTGCGAGCGCACAGGGCGCAACACCCCAGGGGGCGCCCTCCCGGCCGGTAGATAGGGAAAAAAAAGTAAAAAAAAAAAAAAAAGCCGGTAGAGGCACTGGCTGGGGGAGATCAAAAGATCCCCCCTCACCAGCCCTCTGCTCGGCATTCTCTGCTTGGTCCGGGGGAGGGGGTGGAGCTAACCGGCACAGCGGTGTAGCTCCGCCCCCACCCCGGGAAGCAGAGCAGAGTCTGCTTCACGCGGAGCCCCGGGCAGCATGAGATAGTGCTGCTCGGCTCCCCATGCTTGCATTAAGCATGGGGAGCCCGAGCAGCACCTTCTCTTGCTGCCCATGGCTCCCCATAATGCAGACTGTGCTCTGCTTCCCGGGGTGTGGGCGGAGCTACACCGCTGTGCCGGTTAGCTCCGCCCCCTCCCTGGATCCAACTTTGCAGGCAAAGGTAAGGGAGGGGGGGGGAGAGAGAGAGAGACAGAACAGGGGTTAGGGGGGAGAGAGACAGACAGAACAGGGGCAGGGGGGAGAGACAGAACAGGGGCAGGGGGAGAGAGAGAGAACAGGGGGAGGGAGAGAGAGAGAGAACAGGGGGGGGGGAGAGAGAGAGAACAGGGAGAGGGGGGAGAGAAAGAACAGGGCTAGAGAGAGAGAACAGGGGGAGGGGGAGAGACAGAACAGGGGAGGGGTGGGAGAGAGACAGACAGAAAAGGGGCAGGGGGTAGAGACAGAACTGGGGGAGAGAGAGAGACAGAACAGGGGACGGGGGAGAGAGACAGAACAGGGGACGGGGGAGAGAGACAGAACAGGGGACGGAGGGGAGAGAGACAGAACAGGGGACGGGGGGGAGAGAGACAGAACAGGGGACGGGGGGAGAGAGACAGAATAGGGGACGGGGGGAAAGAGACAGAACAGAGGGAGAGAGAGAGAGAGACAGACATGGCAAGGAAGAGGAAAGGGACAAACATGGGAAGGGAGAGAGACACAAACATAGGGGGGCGAAAGAGACGGGGGGGGGGGCGCCACGGCGGAAGCCCACACAGGGCGTACCATGCCAAACAGATTCCTTAGTAATGCCAGTCAGATGACCCATTAAATATGCCATTCAGGAGCCCCACAAAATATGCCACATACAGGAACTCCATAACTATGCCACACAAAGAGCCCCTTAATTATGCCACACATGGGCCATTAATTATGTGACACATGGTAGCCCCGCAAGTGACAATTGTACAATTCTAAAACAATAAATATCTCTACACATAGACATCTCTCTCTCTCTCTCTCTCTCTCTCTCTCTCTCGTTGCATTTATACTTATTTGAACTTTTTAATATTATATAATATTCATATGTAATAAAAATGTTATTTAAAGATTGCATTCCTTGTTTTTATTCCCTTCCTCTGCACCCAAATTGCACTTAAAGGACTTAATACAGCACCATACAGTGCCCACAGCACTTGCCATGCACCTATATTGCACCAAGAGCACTTGGCTTGCACTCATATTGCACCTACACGATTTGGCATGCCACAGTGTCAGTGTCCCACAGAATATACAACAGTGTCACTTTGCCCAATATAACTGCCCCTGCAGAACAAGCCAGTGTCACTTTTCCCATTGTACATATTATTTTGGCCCACAGACCATGCCACAGCATCACTTTGTCAATTAAAATAAACCACAGTTTTCCCATTAATATGCCAGTGTTAGCTGGCCCATAAATATGTCACAGCAAATTTGCCCAATAATATGCCAGTATTTTGCCATTAATAAGCCTAAGGCAATTTGCCCAATAATATGCCAGTATTATTTTGCCATAAATAAGCCACAGCCAATTTGCCAAATAATATGCAGTATTATTTTGCCATTTAATATATGCCAGTACTTTGCCATTACACATATGCTAGTATTTTGCCATTTAATATGCCAGTATTTTGCCATTAAATATATGCCAGTATTTTGCCATTTAATATGCCAGTATTTTGTAATTTAATTTGCGAGTATTTTGCCATTTAACATGCCAGTTTTTTGTCATTTAATATGCCAGTATTTGCCATTTAATATGCCAGTATTTTGCTATTAAACATATGCCAGTATTGAGCCATTTAATATGCCAGTATTTTGCTATTTAATATGCAAATATTTTGCCATTAAACATATGCCAGTATTGAGCCATTTAATATGCCAGTATTTTGCTATTTAATATGCCAATATTTTGCCATTAAATAAATACCAGTATCGTGCCATTTAATATGCCAGTATTTTGACATTAAATATATGCCAGTATTTTGACATTAAATATATGCCAGTATTTTGACATCAAATATATGCCAGTATTTTGACATCAAATATATGCCAGTATTTTGACATCAAATATATGCCAGTATTTTGTCATTTAATATGCATGTAAAGGTGAAGAGTATATTTAAAAGAAGAAAAACTACCACTACAAGAGGACATAGTCTTAAATTAGAGGGTCAAAGATGTAAAAGTAATATCAGGAAGTACCATATTTACGCAAATCTAATGCGGAATTGAATCTAATGCGTACTTCAGATTTTGACACCTTGAAGCCCAAAAAAATGTTTTCACCGGTGAATGTAATGCGCATTTGTGTAAGAAGTTTTTTTTTTTTTACAACAATTAGTTTATGCTGCAAATTTAGCATAGTTTTATTATGAATGAAACTGGTATACAACAATATTATGGAGTTTCTATAAGTAAGAAAGGGTAGTAGTCATGCGCAGTTTGTCTTTATTGTTTTGTGCTTTCCTGTTTGTTAATAGCACCATTTAGTTTTTTTGATTTAAGTTGCAACATAAAATATACGTGAATCTAATGCGCCATCGATTCTAATGCACACTCACATTTTGGAAACACAATTTGGTGAAAAAGGTGCATATTAGATTCAAGAAAATACGGTATTTCGAAAATTGGGCAGACTAGATGGGTCAAATGGTTCTTATCTGCCGACACATTCTATGTAAGTGCTTAAGTTAGGCTCCAAGTGCATCAGAACGTGAAACGCGTGAATTGGTTTCCTTACATACTGTACTATGTAAATTTGTAACAAAGCAGTTCATGTCTACATAGTGGATCACAGTTACCACTGCTCATGTAGAATTCATATGTTCCTGAACGGCAATCAATTAATTAAACATGGCCATTCCTAAGGGATCCACTCTGTGATTAATTAATTGATTTCCCTTCAGCAAGATAAAAATTCGACATACTGCCAGGTATTCTTCCTCGGTCACATTACAGCATGTAGACATTATGTGTCTGCTAAAAAAAATGCCCATTCTGGTAACTATGTAATATTCTGCGCAACATGTTTCTCAGTCTTCTTGAAATGTACCTAGGAAACTATGAGGAAAACATTCATTTAGCAAACGCATATGTCTACGTGCTGTCGCGTGACACAAGATGATATATATACATGTGTATTGTACCTCCCAATTTAACCCCTGACAAATTGGGATGCCGGTGGTGGTGCTTGTGAGGTTGAGTCAGCGCTACTTTCAATCACAATGAGCTCATGTGCAGTATTCATTCTCTAGTGTCCCAGACACTGGAGAATCAGATCTGAACTGTGGCATTGGAGTCCCGAATCCTGCTGTCCGGCCGAGCTCTAACTTTGTCCCAAAAAGTGGGACGCTGGTGGAGCTCAGAAGGACATAGAAACATAGAATGTATCGGCAGATAAGAACCAGTTGGTCCATCTAGTCCGCCCAATTTTCTAAATACTTTTATTAGTCCCCAGTATCCCTATCTTATAACTAGGATAACCTTGTGGCTATCCCAGGCATGTTTAAACTCCTTTACTGTGTTTACCTCTACCACTTCCGCTGGAAGGCTATTCCATATTACTTTTAAATCTTTACCCCTCTAATTTACTATATCCTCTAGTTGTGGTAGTTTTTCTTCAGTTAACTATACTCTCTTCCTTCACCGTGTTGATTCCTTTTATGTATTTAATTATTTTCTATCATATCCCCCCTGTTACGTCTTTCCTCCAAGCTATACATGTTAAGATGCTTTAACCTTTCCTGGTACGTTTTATCCTTCAACCCATGAACCAGTTTCATAGCCCTTCTCTGAACTCTCTCCAAAGTATCAATATCCTTCTGGAGATACGGTCTACAGTACTGCGTACAATACTCCAAGTGAGGTCTCACCAGTTCTCTGTACAATGGCATGAGCACTTCCCTCTTCCTACTGCTAATACCTCTCCCTATGCAACCAAGCATTCTGCTAGCATTTCCTGCTGCTCTACCTACCTTTAAGTCCTCTGAAATTATTACACGTAAATCCCTTTCCTCAGATGATGAGGATAGGAAAGTGGTATAGACATCACCTGTGGCCTGATATGCAAATTAACTGTTTTTCAATGGGAAAGGTGTAATTTGCATGTCAGGCGATGTCTAGGGTTTCCAACTGTTCAGTATTTTACCGGCAGACCGGTAAAAAATTGACTTGACACCAATGTTAAATCTATGGAGGCACTAGTATTTTTTTGAAGAAAACAGGTGGCAACCCTAGTGATGTCATAAGCTGGAGACTCACCTTGAAAATGGCACACTTTGTGCCGAAATTGGTCGATGATAATTTATGAAGTAATTATCCATAGAGAAATGAATACCATCGTCATTCTTGCTTCATTGTGTGAGAATTATTCCTCTGGCTTTATAGACGTGTCAATTGAAGGTATATTGAAACAATTGTAAACTCAAGCCAGTGTTACATTATATATTGTACTCCTCTGCACTTTAACACTTTAATACACCTTTGAGTGTATAAATTTCTATAAGCAGGAGACTCCATAGACACATTTAAAACACATTTTTCTCCTAATTTAGGCATTTGCTTGCAATTTATCTAACACAATGTATAGATCATTTTCAATAATGTTTTATTCTCTCGAGTCACAGTAAAAACAATGTTTAGGTGATACAGTCCCTTTAAAGATACATATCATAAAATATTTATGATAATGGAGCCACTTTCATAAAAAAAAAAACAGTAAAGAATGGATTATTAATACTCTACATTTAAACATTAAGTAAAAATAGTCTATAAGACTAAACGCAACATCACTTTCAGTTGATATGCATTCTTTAGTAAACCCACAATGTTTTCCGAAACCTTCATTTTGTATTAACATTATGTCAACAACTGTCTGTATTCCATGTAACTTGGTAACATATATTGAGTGTTTTTTTTTGTCAAAGATCTCTTTTCTGTCAACTGCAGTGAAATGTGTATTCTGAATTGTTTAGTCTGAATGAATAGATGGCAAATGAGTAATATAATCCACTTCACCACACACTTTAATATGGGTTATTTAAATGGTTGTTTTTTAGATATAATGAACAATTAAAATGTATAGTGTAATTTATATTTGAGCACCTGTTGTGTCGTTTGGATGTGAAAGTATATGTATTACAAATAATAAACAGAATCTTAAAATATCAGCAGTGTCCTTGAGGACCATAAGGGCGACTATATACGTCCTGAGTTTTAATGTTTAAGGAGCACAACGCTTGTATAAAAAAATCAGGTCAAAGTTAGAATAAGTGTTTTTTTGGCATATTTTCATCATATTTTATATATTGTTTAATAGTAAATATATCATATTATGGAATTAATAGTATCAAAAGAAAGCCCTGTCTGTACATCAAAAAAATGATATGTAATTTGTGTCGGTGTACTGAACACAAAGTAAGAAATTGCAGTTAAACAAATGTATGACAAAAATAATGGAATTCTGGTCTTCAAGGCACATCAAATGCAGTAGGTTTACAGTAGGTTTAAAAAAAAACACAGGACTCAAGGTTACAGCCTCTATGATCATTATTCAATGACACTAATCTCAAGGTTTTTCTATATCAGAAAATTATTACAACCATAAACATGTTTGATTTATATTTCCAACTATTGTTATGCTTTATCTACCTGTAATGAGGAAAGCATGCTTGGCGAAATGCGTCAGATAACCAGGGACACAACAATCTATCCATGAAATGAACATGCTGTTTTTACACTCTGGATAGATATATTTTATATTTAATGCATTCAAAAATGTTTTTTTTTTTTTTTTATATAAGAGTACCGATGAGATGTCTTTTTGTTATTTTTTATATAATTGTAAGTACAAAGACAAACACCTTATCAACTACACAAAATTTATATACCTCACTTTATCAAAAACACTAATGCACACAACTTACATTCTTTCTTCACAACACTATCTACACAAGAAACAATGGAACCGGCACTCCAAGGATATGTTTAAGTAGAACAAGGTCTTTAGAACATAAGTAGAAAAGGTCTTTAATCATAAAAAGCCACAAGACAGAGTAAAATGACGTGCGCAGGCCAAACAAAGAAACACTTTACGCGTCTAGTGTCTACTGACGCTGAATCATAATTGTTTTGAAGCCATTAAATTACTGGCGAATAGCTACTTTATTGCTATTTATTTTTTGATAACTTTATTACAGCTTCAGGAATTGTATGATTAGAAGGTCAAAGAAAAGATTAATTAGGAACATTCAATGTTATGCTGTTGCAATCCACAGATTGTTTTCCTTTAAAGAAGTAGTTTGTGTTTCAACCGATCTTCCAGAAAATGAACTTACTGGAACATGATATGCTACTGCACATTAATATGTTTGTTAAAAGCATAAGTGGAAGATTTATTGTGAAAATTATTAAAACTGAGACCCCCATTCGTATTCCATTAATCAATCACAGGCCCTCTTTAAATTATTCTGTTATCACTCACTAAACACTGAATTTGTCTGTGGCGAAAGGAAGAGTTTTGTTTAATTCCACTTGTTTTATATACCAAGTTAGCTCCATTTGTGAGTTTGTTCATTACTAATGGCCTGCTGGTTTTGAGATGGCTCCAGGGTGTCTCAGGATGTATCCCAGAGACAATAGGACAATGGGCTATAGCCTGAGACATCCTGGCAAGTTATGGATTAAAGGTAATTAGTTTAAGAGTTCAAGGGAGGGGATCTTGATTGGGGTCAGGAAGGTTATCAGTCAGGGCTATTTCAATGTAATTATAATGCTAATGTTTGTTTTCATTGGGAGCTTGATACTGTATTTGGTGTGCTGGGGGAAGCTGGGGTGGGATTATACTGTAATCCATTTATCTCTCCAGATGTGGGGAGGAGTTCTGGCAGAGCATAAAAATAATGATTTGAAAGCTGAATAAACACACTGATTTTACCCCTTCATGAAGTCTTGGCTCATGTTTGGGGAACTGGGATTTTATATTCACTTTGCATCATATTTCGGCTGTTTATTCGGGAGTAAGCTGCACAGGGCTTATTTATTATATATGGGTTCCTTTACATTGTCAAATTATTCTCTGGTTTGTTAGACCAAAGTAGAGCACATGATTAAATAGTTTATTAATCTACACAATATAATATACCTCTACAATTTAACAAATGAAAATGTTTAATTAGAATTATTTTTTCTCTTGATGGGTCTTAGTGGATTGGAGTAGTTTTTTACATACTGGGCACAAACCAAAAAGTGTTTGGGGGAAGGGATGTCTAGCCATTGACCAAGATGGCCACATGTTAACTGTGCTCTGCCACATGGTCTCATCAAATAAGCTAATTAAAGGGACAGTCTAGTCCCCAAACTCACTTTGGTGCAAGATGAAGAGCACTGCTTGTATAATGCACAGGATTTTATCCCTGTGTGATTTGATGCAGGCATTCTGTATAAATCCCATTTTTAATATTTGAGTCAGCAGCTGCAAGGGCCAATAAGATATTGGCATGTATAAAACGAGGTATAGATTCACGGGAGGAGGACATCATCTTGCCTCTTTACAAATCAATGGTAAGACCTCACCTTGAATATGCAGTACAATTCTGGGCACCAGTCCTTAAAAAGGATATTAAGGAACTAGAAAAAGTACAAAGGAGAGCTACAAAATTAATAAGTGGATTGGAGGATCTTAGTTATGAAGAGAGACTTAAAAAATTGCATTTATTTACTTTAGAAAAAAGGCGTCTTAGAGGGGATATGATAACATTATATAAATATGTGCAGGGCCAATATAAGGAGCTCTCCAGGGACCTGTTCATTAATAGAAATGTACAAAGAACAAGAGGTCACCCCCTGAGACTGGAAGAGCAAAGATTTCATAGGCAGCAAAGGAAGGGATTCTTTACGGTAAGGACAATAAAATTATGGAACTCACTGCCAAGAGAGGTAGTGCTATCAACCACAATAGATGCTTTTAAAAATGGTCTGGATGTTTTTTTTTAGAAAAGCAGAACATACAGGGGTATTAATAATAGAATGAACATTAATAATAGAGCTTTTTGATCCAAGGAGAAATCTGATTGCTCTTTTGGAGTCAAGAAGGAATTTTTTTCCCCCTAGGAGGCAACATTCGAAAAAGCTTCCTTAGGGGTTTTTTTGCCTTCTTTTGGATCAAAACGCTGAAATGATAGGTAGAAGGGTTGAACTTGATGGACTTGTGTCTTTTTTCAACCTAAATTACTATGTAATTACTATGACTCAAGCCCTCCCCAGTGATTACTCTGCATGTTTACTGCAGGTGCGGCAGCACTGATTCTATAGACACTGAGGATATAAATCTTTGTTTCATATAGTCACTTCCTGTCCTCCTCAAATTGAGTCTATTGAGTGGCCTATGAGTGACCTTGCTCTTGTACACAGTAGGATCTCTTAAACCCTTAAGGACAGAGCCTTTGAAACATTTTTGCTCATTCTGGACAATGGCTATTTTAACATTTCTGAGCTGTTCGTGTTTAGCTGTAATTTTCTCATTTGTCATTTGCTGTACCCACAAAAATTCTATATTGTTTTTATCACCACCAGAAGGGCTTTCTTTAGATACCATAATTTTGTTCATATCCTATAATATTATATAAAAAAAAAAAATAATAATGTTGAAAAATAACAAAAAAAAATTTGTTTCTGACTTTGATTTGAAAAATGTTTTACTCATTTACAAATGTCAATAAAAAAAACCTGCTAAATAGATTCTACTATTTCTCCTGAGTACAGGGATACCACCTATGCATAGGTGTGCCATGTTTTGGGGGGGCTAAAAGGCGACATTTGAGAGGTGCGCTTTTTGGTTTTCCAACTTGGAATTTTGATGTGCAGAAAACCTGCGCCCATGTCCCATTTGGGACATTTTTGAAGCCAGCCTGTGTATCTTACCCCATCAAACCATATATTTTTGAAAACTAGACACCATAAGGTATTTCAAATAGTGGTATTTTAACACTTTCCATGCACTAATTCTACCACCAGCCTTTGTCAAACTTTTTGGTAGTACTTTTTTTGTGTGTTTTTTTCACACACATTGTACTTCAGACATAAATTCACAGCTCCTGCTATGGGTCACTGCCAAAAAAAACTCCAATGTGTATTCAGCAACATCTCCCGAGTACAGGGATACCACCCATGCATAGGTTTGTCATGTTGTTGGGGGGCTAAAAGGCCACATTTGAGAGGTGCGCATTTTGGTTTTCCAACTTGGAATTTTGACTTGCAGACAACCTGCACCCATGTCCCATTTGGGACATTTCTGAAGCCAGCCTGTGTATTTTTACCCCATCAAACCATATATTTTTGAAAACTAGACACCTTAGGGTATTTCAAATGGTGGTATTTTAACACTTTCCATGCACTAATTCTACCACCAGCCTTTGTCAAACTTTTTGGTAGTACTTTTTTGTGTGTTTTTTTCACACACATTGTACTTCAGACATAAATTCACAGCTCCTGCTATGGGTCACTGTCAAAAAAAACACTACAATGTGTATTCAGCAACATCTCCCGAGTACAGGGATACCACCCATGCATAGGTTCGTCATGTTGTTGGGGGGCTAAAAGGCCACATTTGAGAGGTGTACTTTTTGGTTTTCCAACTTGGAATTTTGACTTGCAGACAACCTGCACCCATGTCCCATTTGGGACATTTATGAAGCCAGCCTGTGTATTTTTAGCCCATCAAACCATATATTTTTGAAAACTAGACACCCTAGGGTATTTCAAATGGTGGTATTTTAACACTTTCCATGTACTAATTCTACCACCAGCCTTTGCCAAACTTTTTGGTAGTACTTTTTGTTGTGTTTTTTTCCACACACATTGTATTTCAGACATAAATTCACAGCTCCTGCTATGGGTCACTGCCAAAAAACACTCCAATGTGTATTCTGCAACATCTCCCGAGTACAGGGATACCACCCATTCATAGGTTTGTCATGTTGTTGTGGGGCTAAAAGGCCACATTTGAGAGGTGTGCATTTTGGTTTTCCAACTTGGAATTTTGACTTGCAGACAACCTGCACCCATGTCCCATTTGGGACATTTCTGAAGCCAGTCTATGTATTTTTACCCCATCAAACCATATATTTCAAATGGTGGTATTTTAACACTTTCCATGCACTAATTCTACCACCAGCTTTTGTCAATCTTTTGGATAGTAATTTTGTTTTTTTTTCACACACATTGTACTTCAGCCATGAATTCTCAGATTTTGGTATGTGTCACTGCCAAACAACACCTCAATGTGTGTTCAGCAACATCTCCTGAGTATTGGGATACTACCCATGCATAGGTTTGTCAGCTTTGGGGGTTTAAAGGCCACATTTGGAATTTGTGCATTTTGGTTTTCCAAATTGGCTTTTTGACTTGTCCTATTTGGGACATTTTTGAAGCCAGCCTGTGTATTTTTCCCCATCAAACCATATATTTCTGAACATTAGACACTCTAGGGTATTTCAAATGGTGGTATTTTTACACTTTCCATGCACCAATTCTACCACCAGCCTTTGTCAATCTTTTGGGTAGGATTTATTTTTGTGTTGTTATTCCACACACACAGTATTTCAGGCATGTATTCTGAGATTTTGGTATATGTCACTGCCAAACAATACCCCAATATGTGTTTTGCAACATCTCCTGAGTTCAGGGATACCACCTATGCATGATTTTTGGGAAGGTTCAGTCACAATGATTGAACTTGGTAATTTGGTTTGAAATTGAGCGTATATGTTCCGATAGGCCTATCTTTAGTTTGGGGCCCATTGCATACCCCAGTTTAGTTTGATTTTCAGAAAGGTGTATATATTTGAAATGTTGACACCCCAAGGTATTGAATATGGGGTGTTTTGATGTCTTTGATGCAACCATGTTTGCAAAATCAATTGTTGGAAGTGTGTGATGGTAATTTTTCAAAAAAAATATTTTACACACACATTGCATTTTGACTGTGATATAGGAGAGCCTGTTCTAAGTTACTTCAAGAAAACACCCCAGTTTGTTTTCTGCCAGGCCTCCTGTGTACACCCATGCCCCCCATGCATAGGTTTGCCTGTATTTTTGGGAAGGTTCAGTCAGTTGTAAGATGTGGTAATTTTGGATTGAAATTGAGAGTGTTTATAACATTTTAAACTCTAGAGCAGTACACATAAAAACTAAAAATCTGGAGCAGTAAAACTTAAAAATATAAAAGGCAGAAACATGAGGACTAAAAAAAATTAAAAATGGGCAACTGTGTGGTACACTTTGAAGCAGGTACCGATGCAGAGTCCTGGTTTCCCAGTGCAATCAGGACAATAAAAGGTTGTATCCGTTCTTTGACCCCTACTATAACAGACTCTGCATCTTTTCTGGGGGTTCTGCTTCTTGTCAGTAGGGGGAATTTTAAAAATAAAATGGGTAGCCTCAAGGCTGTTTCCCCCAATCACCGCCCGGGGACCAGGTGCACCTTGGTAAAAGATACCAGAAATTATCTGAAGCTGGAACTGTAAAAATGACAGCTTAACTCCGGTGTTTGCTGTTTTGTGCAACACAAAAGCATTGTAGGTCGCAACTTGTAGCAGGTAAATTGCGACCTTCTTATACCAAGCCTTCGCCTTCCTTTGCCACGGACTGAAACCTGCACAGTCCTCTCATCATGGATGGTGCTGAGCATGCACACATCCTTTTTATCTCTGAACTTTAATGCCAAGAGCTCTTCTTGGCGCAGAGCTGAGGTCTCCCCCCTTTGTAGCCGGGTACGTACCAATTGCTGTGGGAACCCTTTGCGGTTAGAACAAATAGTACCGCAAGCCACACTTGTATAAAAATTATCAACATACAAGTGGTACCCCTTGTTCATAAGGGGTAAGAGAAGGTCCCACACAATCTTGGTACTTGCTCCCAGATGTTCTGAGCAGCCTGGAGGGTCAAGATGGCTATCTTTTCCCTCATATACCCGGAAGGCCTGAGTGTACCCCCACTCGCTCTCGCAGAGCTTATACACCTTCACTCCATATCTGGAGCGCTTGGAAGGGATATATTGCTTGAATCTCAACCTTCCCTTGTACTTCATCAGAGATTCATCCACGCATATATTCCTTCTAGGTGTATATGCCTCTGCAAACCTGGCAGAGAGGTGGGTAATCAGGGGGCAGATTTTATATAGCCTGTCAAACTGGGGGTGCTCTCTAGGGTGACACAGGCTATTATCATTGAAATGCATGAAATGAAGGATCATTTCATACCGCTGCCTGCCCATAGACTGGGCGTAAATGGGGGTACTGCAGATGAGGCTTGTGCTCCAGTAGGAGCGAATGGAGGGTTTCTTTATAATACCCATCAACATTGTCAATGCCCACAATTTTAGGAATTCTGGCACGTCAATGGGTACCCATTGCTGCCTTCTTAAAAATTAAGTTGGGTGAGCAGCGTGGAACTGCTGGGCATAAAGGTTAGACTGGGAGACAATCTCCCCCAGTAGATCATCCCCCAGAAAAATTTGGACAAACTGGAGGGGGGTAAATCCTGTAATATCAGTACTGATGCCAGGAACTGGGGTAAAAGGAGGGATAGTTTGGCCTATAACGATTAGGCACTATCCACTCCTCAGCAGCACTGCCATCCGGAGTCTCACGACTCCTTGTGGCAGGGGGCCCAGCAGCCACTGATACATCACTAGAAGATGTATCGGTAAACTGACCAGGGTCAAAATCTGACCCTGTGTCAGTGGCCTCAGAATCTGAGGCGAGGATGGCATAAGCCTCCTCAGCGCTATACATGCGCTCAGACATAATAATACAAATTTATTAAAAGTTTACTTTACGTGATAGGGTAAACTGAGTGAAGCCCCCCCCCCCCCACGCAAAAGAAGTGACATTTCGTCACTTCCGTTGCCGGTTCCAGCAGAAGGGCAGTGCCATCTTTACAGGCAGCGCTGCCCTTCCATCGTGTGAATGTGGTCGCTCATCAAAGCGGCCACGAAGATCACACCAACGATTTGACAGTGTTGCTGAATGCCTATAAAGCTAGGCATTTCAGCAACACCTTTTGATCTTAGGAAGCGAACTTTGATCGCTTCCTAAGATCGATTGTGCAGGCGGCGGCGCCATATTCAATATAGCGGATATTATCACCTCGTCGGGTGATCGTACGGCGCCCCTGCACATATTACTAGTGTTGCACAATGCCTCTATCTAAAGGCATTGTGCCAACACTGAAAGAGCAAAGAAAGAGACTCTCGATGTCGGCAAGTCCTCGTTTTGCCGTGACGTGCCTGGCACGTCATCTGTCACCAAGGGGTTAACAGTGCAGCACATTGTCTGATGACATCACTAGAGAAACAGGATATTCCATTAATTTGAATGGTATTGTTCTCATTCGTTCCTGCCGCTAAAATAAAAGAAGAAAGGAAATGATTTTAACTCATCTAGTGTGGGCAGTCCTTGTTTCTTACAAACTGCTGTAATTTCACAATTTCTTCTAGCTGTAAGTATTTTATATTTTAAACAATGCAAAATGTAAGACATGCATTTTAAAGTACTTTGAAAGCACATTAATATGCATTCATATTTTGAAAGATGCATTTTGGGCACTAGACAGTCCCTTTAAACATGACAGAGAATATTAAAACAAATATACTAGGGCTTACGTATGCATGACTGGGGACACCAGGAGAACTGAGAGAACAACAAAAAAGAAAGCCCCAAAGTCTGTTCTTGACTCCTTCCACAGGCAGCCTAGGCCCAACACCATGAGAGAACCCGGGGTGAGCAGTGAACACTCACCGACATGGCCTCAACAACCTGCTTATAAAAAGACATGGAGCAAGTTTAACAACTTATATTGTTGGATAAAAACCAACTTACAAACAATTTTCCAACAATGCCTGACAGAGCTACACAAGGACACTGCAGATATCGGTGCTACAACTGACTCAGTCCATTATGCAGAAAGAGAAGTTCAAAATGACAGTCGATATAGAGACTCTTCAGCATTTGCTCTCATAAAACGTCCAAGAGGACATGGAAGATCAATCACATAGATCTAACGTACATTTCATAGGCAGAAGAGTTTAACAAATAAAATACATTTTTCAGTAAGTTTTTGTGCAGGGTGTTGGACTCGTGTCTGGGCGAGTGGTCTGTGCCAGTGACATTGACACAGACCATGTTGAGCCGCCCTTTCCATTAACAGTTCTTCGGATCGCCAAAATATCCCATAAAAAAAATAAATCATAATGACAGCTATGATAATTGGGGTTATAAAGAGGCGTTTTGGGGCATCAACCCCAGAAGTTGCTCCCCCCCCAGAGATACCACTGATTGAACCATCAACATAAATTCTTATAGTGGAGTAGAAGCTGCGCTGGAGACTTTGTTGGTGCTGTATTAATAAAGAATAAGAAGAATAGTAACTGAAGCAGCCTAGCTTTAGTTTATGTCAAGTTCTTGCTCTGACGTGAGTACTGTCAAAGGACATCAAATAAAGACCCTTCTATTAGAACTGCGGCTACACTTGACAAAGCTGATCTAATTGTCTTTTTGGCTCTTTAGAAATAGATTTAAAGACACTAGGGCACTTAGATCACATTAAAATGTGGGCTTTTCAAAGGAGGTACAAATATGAGTTTATGGTAAGTGAGCAAGCAGTACACTGAAGAAGCACTCATTCAAATGTTTCTTTTTCTTTTCTAAAACAAGAGTTCAACTTAAAAGAAAGAATTTTATCTTTCTTTCATTTGGGTCTTAGGTGCAGCTGTTCACTTCCAGAGAGACAAATAGCATTTTCTATTAGATAAAAAGGTTGCCGAAACCTTAGAACCACGTAAATGTAGAAAAAAAATATAATATGCTTTCAGTCTCCTATTACTGAAGAACTTCAAGCATTTCTCTCTTGGCATTACTGTAAGTTATTTGTCCATTCTCCTTAAAGACCAACAAATTGAATTAAGAACCAAAAAAATAATTAATGTACCGTATTTGCTGGAATATAAGACAACCCTGAATATAAGATGACCCCCAAACTTTAGATATTAATTTAACGGGGAAAAAAGTCTGAATATAAGACTACCCTAAAAAAAGTTTTACTTGTATATATTCACATGTAAACTGTTTTTTTCATATTTAATAACATTATGATAGAAAAAAAAAATGCATTTCTTGTTTTTATTTCCTTTTATTTGCCAATCTGCCCCCTAGCCAATGCATCTGCCCCCACACTTAGCTAATGCAGCCCCCATAGAACCATCTGCCCCCACACTTACCCAATACTGCCCCCTAGACTTAGCCAATGCATCCCCCCACAGCCATCTTCCCCAAGAATTTGACAATACTGCCCCCCACCCCTACTCCAGACTTAGCCAATGCTGCTGCTTTGCAGGGACCTGGATTCCAGTTTTATAGTCAGACCTCTATTTGAGGTCTGATTATAAGGCAGAGCTTGAATGTAAGACGAGAGGCATTTGCTCTGAAAAAAACCTTGTCTTATATTAAAGCAAATACGGTAATTGCTTTTAAAATATTTTTTTTTAATAAGGTGGTTTTCAACAAACTTAAGGAAACACATTTTTGTGTCACAGAGATGTATTCACAAAAATTCAAGAATAGTGCAAGGAGGTCTACTTGTGTGGTTGACAAGTGATTAAAAGTTGATCTCCATAGTTAACCATGCTATTTACTAACACAAACTCTACCTCCATTCCCCCTCCCACCCCCCACCTTGCCAAAGTCCATCTTGATCTCAAACTCCTTTTGGTGAAAAGCAATAAAAATTGCTATTCACTGAAAACCGAATGGACTTTGAATTGGGAGGAAACCTGGACTTTGCTGTCCAACCCCCGTGCCGCAAGTTGCCTCCCTTACAGATGGCAAGCTACATAAAAAAATAATTGTGAAAATGTAATAAAAAAATATATACTCCAAATGGACCCCAGGACACCTAACACATCTGGGGCCCAGGACAAGTAGCCCTGCCCCACCACTATAATTAAAAGAATGCCAGGGAAATGGGCCATCCAAAAATAATAATTTAAAAAAATGAATCCACCTATAATTTTAAAAATAATTCTTCTCTGCTGGCAAAAAAAGGTTACAAACAAACAAACAAAAAAAAAAATAACAACGCAGTGCTAGCTCTAATGGTCTGCTCTCATCAGTCTTGGTGGGCTGGGATTCCAAAAGAATAAAAGAGATATCTCTGTCCTAGCCCTACTAATGGTGGGATTTTCAAACCAGCCAATAATAGGCTGGTTTAAATTGCTTCAACTTCAGAATAAGAATGGCAAAGGTCATTGAAAAATTAATAGTTATTATATTTCATTTTTACAAATGCAGGAGGAACTCAACATTGGTACCTTTAGAATGCATTGTTAGGTCAATGAGATGAACTGTCCATCTATCCTCAACTCACTTCACTTTTAAATGGACTCCTCCACCAAACACACAATATATGTGCAGGCAATAAAGAAAATACTAAATAAAAAGTATTGTCCTTTTAACTCTGATACTGTAAGTAAGCTATTTTCAGGCAAAAATATTAATGAGATGATGTCATAAATGTGCATAGGAAAGTGTGGCATGATAATGACAAATGTGGTGCACACCACTTCCAGCAGGGGGAGTGATGTCACTTGCATAGGATAACCCACAAACTAGTGAAATCTCTTCAAGCACTTGTTCCCAGCAGGGGAAGTGATGTCACTTGCATAGTATTGCCCACAAACTGGTGAAATGGCTACCAGCCCTTCCTGCCAGCAGGGAAGTGATACTTGCATAGGATTGCCCACAAGCTGGTGAAAATACTTCAAGCACTTGTTCCCAGCAGGAGAAGTGATGTAACTTTGTCTCCTGGCAACCAGACAACCAGCTCAGTGCCTTGTTGAAAAAGGACACAGTTTTCAAATCTGTTTTCTGACATGCTTAAATATTGTAGATTATCTACTGCTTGATCTTTGAAGCTTTGCTTTCACTATTTGTCAATGGGTGGTTTATGCAATACTATTATGTCGCGATAGTGAGAGGGGAGGCTGTGTTTCTCTGTGCTTTATGAGATGCCCATGGTGCTTAGCCTGCTTTTTCAGTTCTATTGTTCCGGGTTTGTGTCATGTGGACTAAACAGAGTATACCTGTGATGCTCCCAGACCTACACCTTATGTCCACTATAGTGATTTCCATTGGCTATACTGTCTTGTCTTAATTACACACCCCCAAATTAAATAAATGATGCTTGAAGCACAGTGAGGTGTCTCCTCAACTAGACTAGCTTGCCAGCACATAGGAGTGGAAAACCAACCTCTTCTTTTGCTTACTACCTCTGCATATCTATAATTACGTATATTACAACAATCTAAAGTTCCAGTGACAGATTTTTCTTTTTTTAACCCTGCTTCCTTAGAGGATACATGCGGGTTTACTCAGACCTGATGTAGAACCAATCAAGCGGCAGGCACACGTTGACAGTTTGTCAGTTTGCGCACTGGTACTGAACCTAAAACCAAAGTGCACCCATTTCGCAATTTTAAATATTGGGACATATGGTATCTTAGGCACCTGAGGGGGACTGGAAGCCTGTCTCTGGTGTTGCTTCAGGATTACAAGAGCAAGAGGCCTCTTCCTATTCTCAGGGGAATTACTCTATGCCGGTCCTTCACAGCATAATAAAAGAGCCAAGAATCTGGTTCTTCTTACAGACTAGAGAGAAATACCATTTCCTTGGAAGCCAGACCTCTACAGGAAGGAACAAACCAGTGGTGTGTATAAAGGATCATGCCAAGGAAAACTGGAGAGCTCTTGTGGTAGCTTCCTAAAAGGAATATAGGGGAAATGTTTTTTAAGAAGTTAGCTAGACATGGCTGTGATGCCCTCATGCATTTCCCTAGGAAACCAGGGGTTGAAAGACAAGTCTAGACTAAATATGAATTACGGAGAGACATACTGTGCACTCAAACAAGGCAAATGCTTTACATACACATTATTTCCAATTGGGGACATATGTAGGCAGTGTTGGACAGCTGTACACTTACAAACTGAAAAATGAGTTTGTGGGTGGAGTATTACTATTCCTGCTGAACAAAATGAAACAATTACCTATGGTAGCGAATGCCAAAAAACAGGATTTGTCTAACACAACGTGCGCCATTATATGTATGAAAATGTGTCTAGAATGACACGTCAAAGAGTGGTTTATTTTTCTTCTAAAAGCTCACTGATTTTTAACTTACCAGTGTTTTGCTCCATAGTTTGAAGCTAAACTAATCTCTACACCACTGCAAATTATAAATAATCAAAACTGACATATCACTGGTTATTTGATGAATAATTTAGTAAAGGTTATTGCTGCCCAAAACGGCAGCTGGTAAGAACAAAGCATCACGTAGATTTGTAATTAGGCCTTTTCATTCTGGAGAGAGAGGATAGGGGCCTTCTACGTTTCATTTATTATGTATTTAGATCTTTATGTCCCGTTTGTCTATAAAATGTTCACTTTGAGACACATCTCAGAAAACATCCTGACGTATTTTCATTCCAACCAAAAATTCTCCCGCAGCCAATTTGTGACTAATGCTGTTACGGGGTGTAGGAGATGTGAAGACCGACTGGCTCATTCCTAATTGTGGTTTGGCATTTTAATCAGGCTGTCTGTGCTAATAAGCAGATGATATGCATGATTTGTACATATGGAAATAATCATGGCTTTATGTAAACACATGCATCATAAGCTTTTGTTGTTCATCAGATTAAAACAAGTCGATATCTTCCAGTTTATTTTACATCCTTTACCTATAGCACCAGTGTGGACTGTTTGAATGTTTTACCTGGTTAAAGAATAGGTTGTTACCTTTTCAATAAACTAATAATGTTAATTCACGTGGGGGACTCTAAGGGTCCTTAGCAATATCTTCCTCTATTGCAAGTTAGAGATAAACACATAGTACCAACAAGGGCGTCCGCAGGGGTATATTAATTGTGGCTTATTAATGGCAAAATAATACTGTCACCAGGGGCGTTGCTAGGTCTTCTGATCATCTGGTTCTAGAGCCCAGATGAGCTCGGTCACACACACTGCGTCTCTTTCTCACACACGCCGTGTCTCTCTGTCTCTCTTTCTCACACACGCCGTCTCACTCTCTCTTTCTCACACACACCACCTCTCTCTCTCTTTCTCACACACACCGTCTCTCTCATACACACTGTCTCCCTCTCTCTTTCTTACACACACCGTCTCTCTCTTACACCGTCTCTCTCTCTCTCACACACACCGTCTCTCTCTCACACACACACCGTCTCTCTCTTTCTCACACACAGAAAGCCTGAGACACACTCACACACATACACTTAGGCAAAACACCCTTACACACACTTACGCAAACACCCTTACACACACACTAACACAAACACCCTGACACACACACCTAGACATCATGACACACACATTGAGACACCCAGACATAAACTTTGAGACACCCACTCACACACAGACACACACTCACTCACATTGAGATACCCAGACGCACACATTGAGACACCCAGACACACACATTGAGACACCCACACACACACTCACACACATTGAGACACCCACACAAACACATTGAGACACCCACACACACTCACACACATTGACACACACACACATTGAGACACCCAGACACACACTCACACACATTGAGACACCCACACAAACACATTGAGACACCCACACACACTCACACACATTGACACACACACACATTGAGACACCCAGACACACACTTACACACATTGAGAAACCCACACACACACTGAGACACCCAGACACACACATTGAGACACTCAGACACACATTTACACACATTGAGACACCCAGACACACACTTACACACACTGAGACACCCACACACTTACACATATTGAGACACCCTGACATACACACCTAGACACCCACACACAGTCACACATTTCTTCTATTTATTTTTTTACTTACCTTAGAGTTGGTCCGTTATCCAGGATCTTCTGCCAGATGTCACAGCTCTCACAGTGCGACGGGAGCGGAGCTTGCTCCAGTCGCGCTGTGGTCTGTATGGCCAGGAGGTGCGGTCACTGCAGGCACTTGCCTGTGGGCCCCACCTCGAGGAGGAGAGGCTAGGAAGAGAGCTCCCTATAGCAGCCTCTCCTCCCGATCGGCCCTCACCCCCGCGTGAGGTTAATCCTCCGATCTGGGAACATGTCCCAGACGGAGGAAAGCTCACTGGGGGATTTTTTTTTTTTTTAAACAATGATAGCCCTGGAGTCTCGAGGCTAAAGAATACTTTAGCCCCAGAGTCTCCATTCGGGGCTATGAAGGGGGGACTCGGGGCTATAGCCACTGACTGACGCCTCTGACTGTTACATTATTGGGCACATTGGCTGGAGCTTATTAATAAAATAACACTGGCATATTAATGGCAAAAGTAATACAGGGCAAATTGTTCTGTGGGGCAATTTGGGGAAAAGAGATAAAGAAATGTCATGGATTTAGGAATTTGGGTGTTATATTGTGTGCTATAGTGTTGTATCTGGTGCTGTGGGGTTATATTCTGTACTATAAAGTTGTATCTGGTGCTGTGGTGTTATATTGTGTGTTATAGTGTTGTATCTGGTGCTGTGGGGTTATTTCTTTGCTATGTTGTTGTATCTAATGCTGTGGAGTTTCAGCTAGAGCTCTGGATATTTATCTGGTGCTGTGGTTTATATCTTGTGTCATGGGTTAATATCTGGGATATCTTGTGGATCTCTATCTGGCACAGTAGATCTACATTTGGTGCAGTGAGGTTATATCTTGTGCCATTGTGCTAAATCTATAGCTGGTGCTGTGGCACCTGCTGTGGGTGAAATCTGGTGCTCAGGGTCCAATTTGGTGCTGTAGCTAGTGCTCAGCAAGGATGATGGTAAAATTATGCCTAACCAACACTAACCAACAAACAAGGGAAAGAAAAGAAAAAACAGTTCAGTACAAAAAATGTATTTTAGGACTGCGCAAAAGGGAATTACTGAGGACTAGATATTAAGAATATGGACATTTATTACACCATGGGAAATGTGTGCGTTTTTTTTTTTTTTTAATTAAACCCTTCAATATAGGTTTTTTTGTGATAAAATGTGGCACTCTTGTATGGAGAGTATTGTAGGCAGTGCAGAGGTTTGTATGTAAGGTGGTACCCAAAATAGAGTTTGGTGGTATGTAGATAGGGACACAGGTTTAAACATGGAAACAATGGACATTAGTGGATATCATGGGCCCCTGAGTGCTTATTCTTGTTTAGTTCTCTTGGAGTGTGGTCTTGTGAGCAGAATGTTCAGGTATATAACCAGGTGTACTGGAGATGATCCATGTCAGCAGATCATGATGCCCTTACCACTATATACTTATATCACCTAGGAGGAGGGCTCTTAATGCTGTAAAAGGTTTATTATTGGACGGTGGGCTCAATACTGTGAATATATGCATTAGACAAAAAATACAGGCCCTAAACTGAACCATGTTGAGCTAGCATGGTCATAAAAAAATGATTTTGTGAGGATTGTTGAATTCTCTACCCTTCTGTGACATAGCGCTCATTATTTATTGCATGAACCTTGTTTGATTATGCTTCTAGAAACTGACCATTTACATTACACAGGTGCAGGGGTGGACTGAGCGGTCAGGCACTTAGGACATGGTCTGAGGACCCGGCCGAGGAAGGGGGCCCGCCGCTGAGCCAGCAATCTTAATTTCACTATCCTCTCAGGGCCCGGCAGCCAGCGCTACTTTCCAGGGCCGCTTTAACCAATGGGCAAACTGGGAACTTGCCCGAGGCCCACTGGTTAAGGGGGCCCCCGCTGGCCATGGGTCTCGCCCAGTGAGGATGACAGCTGTGGTGCTGGCATCCCCCTTGCAGCGCTGCTAAACTTTTTTTGCGGGGTTACCGCATCCGCTGAAAAAAAACAAGTAAAAAAAAAAAAAACATTGCCACCGGATATCACATCACGTCATATCCGGTGCCTGTACTTCCCTCCTCCGCACAGGAAGGAAGACTGCACGGAGGAGATGATCGGGGACACGGAGCAGCCAGGAGGTGAGTACTGGCATGGGAGGAGGTGGGTGGCATATTATTTGGCAAATTAGCTGTGGTATATTAAATGGCAAAATAATACTGGCATATTATTGGGCAAATTGGCTGGGGCATATTAAATGGCAAAATAATACTGGCATATTATTGGGCAAATTGGCTGGGGCTTATTAAATGGCAAAATAATACTGGCATATTATTGGTCAAATTGGCTGGGGCTTATTAATGGAAGAATAATACTGGCATATTACTGGGCAAATTTGCTGTGGCTTATTAATGGCAAAATAATACTGGTATATTATTGGGCAAATTGGCTGTGGCATATTTATGTACCAGCTAACACTGGCATATTAATAGCAAAACTGTGGCTTATTTTAATTGGCACACTTATTGCCATCACTCATTTTAAGTGATGTTGTGGCATGGTCTGTGGGGCAAAATAATGTGTACTATGGGGAGAGTGACACTGGCTAGTTCTGCAGGGGTAGTTCTGTGGGGCAAAGTGACACTGTGGTATGTTTTGTGGGACACTGACACTGTGGCATGCCAAAATGTGTAGTTGCAATATAAGTGAAAGCCAAGTGCTGTGGGTGAGGCATAAATAAGGGGCTCCTGTGAGTGAGGCATAAATAAGAGGCTCCTGTGTGTGAGGCATAAATAAGGGGCTCCTGTGAGTGAGGTATAAATAAGGGGCTCCTGTGAGTGAGGCATAAATAAGGGTCTCCTGTGTGTGAGGCATAAATAAAGGGCTCCTGTGTGTGAGGCATAAATAAGGGGCTCCTGTGTGTCAGGCATAAATAAGGGGCTCCTGTGAGTGAGGCATAAATAAGAGGCTCCTGTGTGTGAGGCATAAATAAGGGGCTCCTGTGTGTGAGGCATAAATAAGGAGCTCCTGTGAGTGTGGCATAATTAATTGGCTCGGAGGTGAGGCATAATTTATGGGGCACTGGTGTGTGGCATATTTATTGGGCTCCTGTGTGTGACATAATTTGTTGGGCTCCTGTATGTGGCATATTTTACCCCTTAGCGACCTTATGACGAGTTAACTCGTCATAAGAGCCGCAGCATTAGCGACCTTATAACGAGTTAACTCGTCCTGCAGTCTAGCCGGTGGTGCGCTCCGTGCGCAACACCAGCAAGTCTGCAACGGGTCCAGGACTAAGCCTCGCACCCGAGGCAAAGCTCCTGGACCCGATCGGTGGATTTCCGGGCATGTGACCACGGTGATAACGTGATCACCGGGATAACATGCAAATTAGATGCAAATTCAGTGTGTTCACACACTGACTTTGCCTCTAATTCACTCTCTGTCTTTCACGTTCTTATAGTGAAGCACAGAGAGTGACCTGTAAGTATAAATAAATAAAGAACGTTGTATGAGGGGGGGGGGGGGGAATTAACCCATTCATAGGTTTGAAATATCCATCTCAATTCCCTGCAATTCTCTCTTTAATGAGGAACGTCTAAAATACACAAAGCAACACACGGTCATTTTCAGGTACAAACATGCAGAGTAACACAAACAGAGTTACACTTGTACACAGAGACACAGAGACACCCTCTGAATCATATCTATACAATTATTATTATTACAGCACACTATATCAAGTCCCCTAGTTGCCTTCAAGAGTATAAAATCATGTATTTAAATAGTCATGTATGGTTACTACTTATTGTTCTAAGAAGAAAGGTTATTAAATTTGCCAATAGTATATTATTATATGTATTAATTGAATTTAATCATTTATATTATAAAATATATTTTAATTGTAATGTTGAATTGTAATTTTAAAATACAATAAAACCTCACATCCGTATTTGTTAAATGAAGATCATATTTCCTTTGTATTCTTTCGACACGTTTAGATCAACTTGACATTGTGTCAATGGCTGAGACAACCATGACGCCAGAAGAAATTGAACTGGAGATGACTAAAATCCAGCGGCTTCGAGAAGTATTGGTTAGAAGAGAATCGGAACTAAGATTCATGTAAGTGTTTTTTCCTCCAAAACAATAATAACATGGTATTTAACCCCTTTTTGACATTAGGACGCACCTAAGTGCCTCAAAGTCGTTAGGAAGGCATTGTATGTCCTGCGTTAAACAGCTCATCACGGCTCTCCAATTGAGTGGCCTCAGTCTGACAGGGGAAATGTAGCTGGCGTTCAAAGCAACTTCCAGGTTCGGGCACGATGTCATGATGGCATGATGTCACACGTGACGTCCGAAGATTTCTCAATTTTTTGCCAGGGACCCACACGGTCTATCAAGACCCTGATCAGGTCTCTGCCATGGTGTTCCTTGCTACCGATCACCTTGTGATCGGTGGCCAGGAACAAATTGTGATGTTTTGGTGCTTGCGTCGTTTGGGACGCAAGCACCATGCGTCCCAAAGAGGTTAAAGCACTACATAGAGCCCAATAAAAATAACACTGTTTTATACTTACTTCTAAAAGTTACGTTACAGAACACCCCCTTGTGTGAAATGGTGTCATGCACCCAGCCTGACTATCTCACAGCTGGCTCCAAATTCAAGTGGCTAGATAACTGCTTTACCTGTGATCTGTTTAAGCCTTCCATTGTTTAATTATGTCAGGCACCCAGTCTGACTATCTTGCTTCTGGCTCCAGATTAAAGTGGCTAGATACTGCTTTACTGGTGATGTGTTTAAGTTTTCTTTTGTTTAATCAAGTGTTATCTGATTGCAGTTTGGTATATATGTGCTGTGTAAATCACAAATAAATGTTCTTTTTCTGCTGTTCAACTGATCAGTCTCTTGAGTGATTCTGTCCTGAACTTATAGCAGAGGTTCCAGAGGTGTATATCTGTTCCAGTGGTTCCAAGCAGAGTATTTTCCCATAACGAGCAGAGGGCCTACTACATCCGGTAGGCAGTTCGTTACATTGGTGGCAGCGCTTGGCATATCTATGCACAGCTGTATTTGGAATCAGAGAACACCATGGCAGAAAGCTACAAACTTCTGACTGTTGCGGCTCTACACGATATACTGACCCGGAGAGGACAAGATACTGCAGGATTAAAGAAAAATTAGATGATTGCTGCGTTGCTGGAGCTGGACCAGGATGGAGAGGGCACCAGCGCTACCAACCCCCAGGAATCTACCCCTGTTCATATGCCTGCAGATATACCAGTCGAGCTGGATGTGATCTCCCTGAGGGTGAGGAATAGATTGGCGGTCTATGGCCCGGCGCCCTCTGTAGACATTATTGACCGCATTATGCAAGCGGTGGTAAAATAAAGGGAGCAGGAGCTGGCCAAGATGCTCAACCAGGATGCCAACCCAGCCGCAGGGAATACAGAGCTGAACCGTAACAACAGCTCCTCTGGCCTGCGTGTCACTTACCAATCTTTTAAAACCTTTGATGACACAGTGGGGGATATCGATGGATTTCTGCAAAATTTTGAGAGGCAGTGCCAGTTACACAATCTGGAGGAGCGAGAGTGGATGCCAATCCTGGTGGGCAAACTGACGGGCAGAGCGGCGGAAGCGTACAGATCCATCCCAGATGATCTCAGTCGAAATTACGAGGAGGTGAGAAAAAGATTACTGGCCCGTTATGCCATTACCCCTGACACTTAGCGGTGCTGCTTTCGAGAAGCTCGTCTGGGAGCTAAGGATACCTACTGTGAATGGGCGCATTGCATCAACAGGGCCGCCAGGAGCTGGATACAAGGCAGTGCTGCTATTACAGCCGAGGAAATATTGCATCAAGTTCTCTTGGAACAATTTTTTCAGCATATTCCCGGAGATGTACGAGATTGGGTTCGAGACCGTGAGCCACCCACTCTAGAGGAAGCTGCCCAGCTGGCAGACAAGTTTGTGGACGTCCGTCGGCTAGCCCACCGAGGGGGAAATGTACATACAGCCTCGTTGGGTACCCTTCCCTCCCTAGTGCAATGACCCCAACCCCAGGTGCCTGTCCCTCAACGGGTATGGCCAAATCCCCGAGCACCAGGATTCACCCCCAGGCCCCCCAGTACCTCACCAGGATGTTTCCAGGTCGGCCAGGTGGGGCACATCAAACGGTACTGTCCCACGCTGCACCCCACAGCCAGTGTCCGCACCTCCTCTGTGTTTCGTCCCCCGTTACCTCGGCAAGCACACTGTGTGAGTGTGCCCCAAGAATATATTTCTGCAGAACCAACCTCTATGTACCAGGACCCGGCATGCCCCCCTGCCCCAGTCTCAGTCTTTGGTGACCAGGAGGAGATTTACTCCCTCTTTGAGCTGTTATATGGCCGCAGGGTTTGAGGACCCCTAGATATCTTAAGAGAGTTTTGGAAAAAAAAGGGTGACCCCCAAGAAACCCCAGTCATAACTTACATGGTCAAGCTGCGAGAGACCCTAGCCAACCTCATGTCCCTGGCTCAGGACAACCTCCGAGCTGCCCAGTCCAAGCAGAAGCAGATATACGATTCCCACACCCATCCTCGAGAGCTTATAGTAGGGCAGAAGGTGCTCATGCTTCGCCCTACCCGGCAGAACAAATGACAAACTGCCTGGGAAGGTCCCTTCACCGTAGTAGAGAAGAAGGGACCAACCACATATGTAATAGCGAAGGGCTCCACGTCCCAGGGCACCCGTCTGTGCCATATCAATTCCCTAAAACTCTACCTACAACGCCCTGCAGAGATAGCGGCCATCTGTACCCCATCCTCTAGTGAGGCCGGCGAACAAGCCCTTCCCGATCTCCTGAGTCCTACCCAGCAGGAGAGCAGTCTCGGACTGGCCCCCAGTTACAACCCCAAGAGCGAATACAATTAGATGCAGTATTGCAAGCCCGCCGCCCCATGTTCACTGCCCTACCAGGCATTACCCCCCTCACCCAGCACCCCGTAGAAACCCCCGGTCAAACCCCTCTCAGACAACCCGCTTACCGGGTGCCTGAAGCTGTTCAAGCTCACATCCGAAAGGAGATAGATGATATGCGGATATTGGGCGTAATTGAACCCTCTAACAGTCCCTGGGCATCCCGGGTTGTCTTAGTACCTAAAAAGGATGGCACCACGCGCTTCTGTGTTGACTACCGGTGGTTGAACAACTACAGATGCCTACCCCATGCCCCGAGTGGATGATCTTTTGGACAGATTAGCTGGTGCTACCTGGGTGTCTACTCTTGATCTTAGCCGGGGCTACTGGCAGATTCCCCTAACTGAGGATACTCGACCCAAGTCGGCATTCATCACCCCGTTTGGCCTGTACCAGTTCAAGGTCATGCCTTTCGGGATGAAGAATGCCCCAGCCACCTTCCAACGGTTGGTAGATCAGCTCCTAGATGGGTTACAAGACTTTGCCTGTGCCTACCTAGATGATATTGCGATCTTTGGAAGAACACCTTCAGCACTTGGGAACTGTCCTTGACAGAATTAACCAGGCAGGAATGACTATTCGCCCCGAGAAATGTCAGATAGGGATGGGAGAAGTGTAGTACTTGGGACACCGGGTGGGTGGCGGGACGCAACGCCCAGAGCCTGCCAAGATTGAAGCTATAGTAAACTGGCCCACCCCACGCACTAAGAAACAGGTGCTAGCCTTCCTAGGTACTGCAGGGTACTATCGGAAATTTGTGCCTCACTATAGCGAAATTGCCAAACCCTTGACAGACCTGAACAAAAAATCCCTGCCCTGAGTTGTCCTGTGGTCCCCAGCCTGTGAACAAGCGTTTGGGAAACTGAAAGAAGCCCTCAGTGCAGCCCCTGTCCTGGCAGCCCCGAACTTTAACCATCGCTTTCTGGCCTCCATGTATGGACTGGGAGCAGTGTTGAGCCAGATCAATGACCAGGGGGAGGAACATCCGGTCGCTTACCAGAGTCGAAAGCTGCTGAACCGAGAGGTGGGGTATGCTGCAATCAAGAAAGAATGTCTCGCCCTTGTCTGGGCATTGAAACGGTTTCAACCCTACCTCTACGGACGAGAATCTACTGTCCTCACCGACCACAACCCTCTGGTCTGGCTCAACAGGGTATCCGGGGATAATGGGCGCCTTCTGCGCTGGAACTTAGCATTACAGCCTTTCAACTTTACCATCCAATACTGGACAGGACGGGACAACAAGAATGCCGATGGATTATCCCGGCAACTGGATGTTTGATGATACTGGATTAATTGCCCCTGGATTGCTCGTGTGCCATTTATTTTTTATTATTGCCCTTGAATTTATTATGGAGCTCCAGAGAGCCATCATCGGACTAGCCTGGGTAGGACCAGCCCGAGCTGGCTCTGTCCAGAAGGGGGGAGTTATGTCATGCACCCAGCCTGACTATCTCACAGCTGGCTCCAAATTCAAGTGGCTAGATAACTGCTTTACCTGTGATCTGTTTAAGCCTTCCATTGTTTAATTATGTCAGGCACCCAGTCTGACTATCTTGCTTCTGGCTCCAGATTAAAGTGGCTAGATACTGCTTTACTGGTGATGTGTTTAAGTTTTCTTTTGTTTAATCAAGTGTTATCTGATTGCAGTTTGGTATATATGTGCTGTGTAAATCACAAATAAATGTTCTTTTTCTGCTGTTCAACTGATCAGTCTCTTGAGTGATTCTGTCCTGAACTTATAGCAGAGGTTCCAGAGGTGTATATCTGTTCCAGTGGTTCCAAGCAGAGTATTTTCCCATAACGAGCAGAGGGCCTACTACATCCGGTAGGCAGTTCGTTACATTGGTGGCAGCGCTTGGCATATCTATGCACAGCTGTATTTGGAATCAGAGAACACCATGGCAGAAAGCTACAAACTTCTGACTGTTGCGGCTCTACACGATATACTGACCCGGAGAGGACAAGATACTGCAGGATTAAAGAAAAATTAGATGATTGCTGCGTTGCTGGAGCTGGACCAGGATGGAGAGGGCACCAGCGCTACCAACCCCCAGGAATATACCCCTGTTCATATGCCTGCAGATATACCAGTCGAGCTGGATGTGATCTCCCTGAGGGTGAGGAATAGATTGGCGGTCTATGGCCCGGCGCCCTCTGTAGACATTATTGACCGCATTATGCAAGCGGTGGTAAAATAAAGGGAGCAGGAGCTGGCCAAGATGCTCAACCAGGATGCCAACCCAGCCGCAGGGAATACAGAGCTGAACCGTAACAACAGCTCCTCTGGCCTGCGTGTCACTTACCAATCTTTTAAAACCTTTGATGACACAGTGGGGGATATCGATGGATTTCTGCAAAATTTTGAGAGGCAGTGCCAGTTACACAATCTGGAGGAGCGAGAGTGGATGCCAATCCTGGTGGGCAAACTGAGGGGCAGAGCGGCGGAAGCGTACAGATCCATCCCAGATGATCTCAGTCGAAATTACGAGGAGGTGAGAAAAAGATTACTGGCCCGTTATGCCATTACCCCTGACACTTAGCGGTGCTGCTTTCGAGAAGCTCGTCTGGGAGCTAAGGATACCTACTGTGAATGGGCGCATTGCATCAACAGGGCCGCCAGGAGCTGGATACAAGGCAGTGCTGCTATTACAGCCGAGGAAATATTGCATCAAGTTCTCTTGGAACAATTTTTTCAGCATATTCCCGGAGATGTACGAGATTGGGTTCGAGACCGTGAGCCACCCACTCTAGAGGAAGCTGCCCAGCTGGCAGACAAGTTTGTGGACGTCCGTCGGCTAGCCCACCGAGGGGGAAATGTACATACAGCCTCGTTGGGTACCCTTCCCTCCCTAGTGCAATGACCCCAACCCCAGGTGCCTGTCCCTCAACGGGTATGGCCAAATCCCCGAGCACCAGGACTCACCCCCAGGCCCCCCAGTACCTCACCAGGATGTTTCCAGGTCGGCCAGGTGGGGCACATCAAACGGTACTGTCCCACGCTGCACCCCACAGCCAGTGTCCGCACCTCCTCTGTGTTTCGTCCCCCGTTACCTCGGCAAGCACACTGTGTGAGTGTGCCCCAAGAATATATTTCTGCAGAACCAACCTCTATGTACCAGGACCCGGCATGCCCCCCTGCCCCAGTCTCAGTCTTTGGTGACCAGGAGGAGATTTACTCCCTCTTTGAGCTGTTATATGGCCGCAGGGTTAGAGGACCCCTAGATATCTTAAGAGAGTTTTGGAAAAAAAAGGGTGACTCCCAAGAAACCCCAGTCATAACTTACATGGTCAAGCTGCGAGAGACCCTAGCCAACCTCATGTCCCTGGCTCAGGACAACCTCCGAGCTGCCCAGTCCAAGCAGAAGCAGATATACGATTCCCACACCCATCCTCGAGAGCTTATAGTAGGGCAGAAGGTGCTCATGCTTCGCCCTACCCGGCAGAACAAATGACAAACTGCCTGGGAAGGTCCCTTCACCGTAGTAGAGAAGAAGGGACCAACCACATATGTAATAGCGAAGGGCTCCACGTCCCAGGGCACCCGTCTGTGCCATATCAATTCCCTAAAACTCTACCTACAACGCCCTGCAGAGATAGCGGCCATCTGTACCCCATCCTCTAGTGAGGCCGGCGAACAAGCCCTTCCCGATCTCCTGAGTCCTACCCAGCAGGAGAGCAGTCTCGGACAAATTCGGACTGGCCCCCAGTTACAACCCCAAGAGCGAATACAATTAGATGCAGTATTGCAAGCCCGCCGCCCCATGTTCACTGCCCTACCAGGCAAACCCCCCTCACCCAGCACCCCGTAGAAACCCCCGGTCAAACCCCTCTCAGACAACCCGCTTACCGGGTGCCTGAAGCTGTTCAAGCTCACATCCGAAAGGAGATAGATGATATGCGGATATTGGGCGTAATTGAACCCTCTAACAGTCCCTGGGCATCCCGGGTAGTCTTAGTACCTAAAAAGGATGGCACCACGCGCTTCTGTGTTGACTACCGGTGGTTGAACAACTACAGATGCCTACCCCATGCCCCGAGTGGATGATCTTTTGGACAGATTAGCTGGTGCTACCTGGGTGTCTACTCTTGATCTTAGCCGGGGCTACTGGCAGATTCCCCTAACTGAGGATACTCGACCCAAGTCGGCATTCATCACCCCGTTTGGCCTGTACCAGTTCAAGGTCATGCCTTTCGGGATGAAGAATGCCCCAGCCACCTTCCAACGGTTGGTAGATCAGCTCCTAGATGGGTTACAAGACTTTGCCTGTGCCTACCTAGATGATATTGCGATCTTTGGAAGAACACCTTCAGCACTTGGGAACTGTCCTTGACAGAATTAACCAGGCAGGAATGACTATTCGCCCCGAGAAATGTCAGATAGGGATGGGAGAAGTGTAGTACTTGGGACACCGGGTGGGTGGCGGGACGCAACGCCCAGAGCCTGCCAAGATTGAAGCTATAGTAAACTGGCCCACCCCACGCACTAAGAAACAGGTGCTAGCCTTCCTAGGTACTGCAGGGTACTATCGGAAATTTGTGCCTCACTATAGCGAAATTGCCAAACCCTTGACAGACCTGAACAAAAAATCCCTGCCCTGAGTTGTCCTGTGGTCCCCAGCCTGTGAACAAGCGTTTGGGAAACTGAAAGAAGCCCTCAGTGCAGCCCCTGTCCTGGCAGCCCCGAACTTTAACCATCGCTTTCTGGCCTCCATGTATGGACTGGGAGCAGTGTTGAGCCAGATCAATGACCAGGGGGAGGAACATCCGGTCGCTTACCAGAGTCGAAAGCTGCTGAACCGAGAGGTGGGGTATGCTGCAATCAAGAAAGAATGTCTCGCCCTTGTCTGGGCATTGAAACGGTTTCAACCCTACCTCTACGGACGAGAATCTACTGTCCTTACCGACCACAACCCTCTGGTCTGGCTCAACAGGGTATCCGGGGATAATGGGCGCCTACTGCGCTGGAACTTAGCATTACAGCCTTTCAACTTTACCATCCAATACTGGACAGGACGGGACAACAAGAATGCAGATGGATTATCCCGGCAACTGGATGTTTGATGATACTGGATTAATTGCCCCTGGATTGCTCGTGTGCCATTTATTTTTTATTATTGCCCTTGAATTTATTATGGAGCTCCAGAGAGCCATCATCGGACTAGCCTGGGTAGGACCAGCCCGAGCTGGCTCTGTCCAGAAGGGGGGAGTTATGTCATGCACCCAGCCTGACTATCTCACAGCTGGCTCCAAATTCAAGTGGCTAGATAACTGCTTTACCTGTGATCTGTTTAAGCCTTCCATTGTTTAATTATGTCAGGCACCCAGTCTGACTATCTTGCTTCTGGCTCCAGATTAAAGTGGCTAGATACTGCTTTACTGGTGATGTGTTTAAGTTTTCTTTTGTTTAATCAAGTGTTATCTGATTGCAGTTTGGTATATATGTGCTGTGTAAATCACAAATAAATGTTCTTTTTCTGCTGTTCAACTGATCAGTCTCTTGAGTGATTCTGTCCTGAACTTATAGCAGAGGTTCCAGAGGTGTATATCTGTTCCAGTGGTTCCAAGCAGAGTATTTTCCCATAACGAGCAGAGGGCCTACTACATCCGGTAGACAGTTCGTTACAAATGGTTTCACCGGAAATGCAAAATACACCACATATTGTACAACACATATAAATTGTACAGGAACAGAGCACTGTTTTTTTCCACAAGATGGTTTGCAAGACAGCTTTAACATGTTTGACTGCAGAATGTAGAATGCCTGTGTGCTCAGCAGTTACTACCAATTAATTAATCAAGGAGGGGATCCCATAGGAACTACCTTGTTTAATTGGCTTTTTTCTCTGAACACATATTGAACATATGAATTGTATATTCTGCAGGGCAGCATGTAGAAGTTAAATGTGTTCCTTAAGCAAAGGACAGACATACGTAGGATGCTTGCAATCATGATCGAGAGGGATGGCAGCTTAGGGTATAAGTAACAGAAAGGTGGAAATGTATTTTGCTTGTAGTGGACTTTTGTAGGTGTTCAGAATTGGGTTATGCATTGAATGGCACATGATGCTCCACTTTAAGCATAGTTAAATGTATAGTTTGGCAGATTCTGACTATTCTGACATTGCACACTTGGTTACTGGTCACACTTAGGGTTGCCACAACGGCCATTTTTTTTACCAGCCACATATAACTTGTGCATGCAACCAACCCTAGGTGCGACCAGTAGGCAAGTGTACAATGTCAGCATAGTATATTTGTCAGAATCTGCCAAACTATACATTAAACTATGCATTCAAGTGGAGCATAAACATTCTTTATGGATATTTGAGCATTAAAAAGTGGACATGCTTTATAGCCGAGTTGGCAACCCTAGTCACACCCCATGCAACTGGCTCCCAAAACATGCTGGGGATCCCTATATTTAAGGAAATCTTGATTTGTAATCTCCTTGCAAGAGCGTGAAAAAGGGAAATTTTAATCCACTGACATTAGATGAGGTCATAGTTGCCAACATCGGCCATGTTTCCAGGGACACATATTTGTTCCACATGCTGCAGAAAGAGCATGAAAAGTGCAGCCCGGCAGTATGTAGAAAGTATATACGCACAGACTGAATGCAATTAATTAATCATGGTAGGTTCTATGAGATGTCCACCCTGATAAATTAATTGGATTTTGTCTGTGCATATATCCATCCTGCGTACTGCCAGGCTTCACTTTGCATGCTCTTTCTGCAGCATGTGGAACAAATATGTGTCCCTGGAAACATGGCCGATGTTGGCAACTATGTGAGGTGCCATACACGTTATGATAAAATGTTAATTTGGGGGCAAATGAATTCAGTTCTCACTGTGATGTTTTCCACTTTTAATATAATGTACTGAGCAGTGTTTTTGTTATAAGAAATGATTGACAGATCAGAGTTACAATAACTTATCTCTAAATTCACATCTGCCAGCTTACACTCCATTTCTGGGCCATACATGCATTGAACCAATTTTTTTCCTAGCTAATAACATAGTGATTCATGTTATCTCCTTCAAGATCTGACATACACGTCAGCGTTGCTAATACACCAGGAATATTTATCTGCTTAAATATCCATTATCTGTCAAACTTTAATATCCTGCCCACATATTATTTTCACCTTAGTTTGTTATTAAGTGTGTTAGATAATGCTAAGGCCAACAATAGACCAAGATTTAAAGATATCATTGCGAAGCAGGAAGCATGAGGATAAACATTTACTGATCTATTCACCTGTGGAGAAGTAGGGTTACCCATTAAATCAGACTTGAGATTTCAGTCATAATTAAACAAAATATTATGAATTCCTTTATCTGGCCCTGATCAGAGTTATTGGGAGACGAGAATACAGAAGCAGAAACCGGAAAATGGTCTTTATCATCTCAGCGGGTTGCTGCCAAAAATCTCGACACCTTGCAACATTATTTTTCACTTTGCGAAGGTTTGCCTGAACCCGGAAGTTCCAGTAGTCCAATTTGAAGACATGTAACTGGCTCTTACTTTCAGCATTTGTTACATTGTCAGTCAGAGGCCACTTAAAATGGCCTCCTCTGACTGGTGGGATCCCCCTTCAGTTCCTTGCAGTGTGATCCACAGCATCGCCCGGGGCCCACGACGACCAGTTAGTCAGAGGACATTCTATGCCCTGTATTTTAAAACTGCATAGAACGTCCAATGGATGGGTAGAGGTTAACATAGTTGTCCCTTATCCCTTTTTAGCTAACCTGTGACAGTGTGTGGGATTGAAATGGTTAATACTAATCAGACCTCCTGCTCCCTCATCACCCATAGCCTCTGAATGACTACACTTAACTCCAATTAGTCACCCGGCTACCCGAAACTACCTTTGCTGCCACCACCAGATTACATTTTGGACTTTTACATAAGGTCCCACCAAGGCCTAAGTTACCCAGAAATTTCTGTTAGATTAGGTAAGCCAAGCCCCTCGGGAAATCGCATCTGCTGGCACATAAAATGATCAATTTGACAGAGCGTGCTGGAGAACAGAATACTGGATTCAAGTGCCATACTCATCAAGTGATAATGAAGTGTAATATCCTCTCTGAGTGCTGTCAAAATTAAGACCCACAGAACAATAGCTTATCAAGTCTTCTTTTAATAATAGTAATGACACCGCAGCCAGCCAGAGATATCCACTCACAATTACAAATTATAACAAATGTAGTAGGTAAAATAAATATAATCAAGGAAACATGGTACAAAAAAATAACTTTTGACAATTCCTACGAGTTCAATTCGAGGACAAAGAAGATTGTCTGGATGCTGCTCTAAGACAGCATCCAACTGTCAAACAGGCAAGGTTGCTTTAAAATTAAAGACAAATGTGACACACAAAAAGCAGCAACCAGGAAGGATGCTGCTGTGTTTGCTCAGAATGGCAATATAAAATTAAGTGCATGCATGTGATGCTGTAACCAAGAGAACAGTTGCATGCAATTTTGCAAGACAAGGTTGTTGGAAATGTGCAGAGCTCCACCAGCATTGACTAATCAGTGAGGGGAAATAGAGAAGGCTGCCCTGAATGTACTGTGGATGTGTTAAGTTATAGCCTGGGCTGGGTAATAGCATTACACTATACTTCTAATATAGAACACGTTGAATGCTGCCAGAGGCCACAGCCATTTTGCATTGGTCAATAGTGAATTTCACATGCGTCTGACTGAAACAATGCATTAAGTACTGCATAATACTTCCATGTGCTCACATTAGGAAATCCATTAAACAATTATGTAGGAGATCTAATAGCACCTACTGTGATAAATGAATGGATTTGTTTCCTCGAGCATATGGATATAATGTATAAGATATACATGCTGCCGCGAAAAATGGTGTCTTTGACCACAACAATGGCAGTGAAAATGAATAAGTGACTTTAGTCACAGCTGCCTTTAAAAAGCACACAACCCTTAAAAGGACACACGACAGATCTGGCACAAATGTTCAAAAAGGATTGTAGCTAATTAAATAGCATTCTGATTTCCAAGGATAAATATGGCTCCAAGTGAAAGCCATACATTTCGTTTAAAAAAAAAGTTAAGAAAAAAACCAAAACAAATATATATATATAGTTTGTAAGTTTGTATAAGTACCGTATTTGCTCGAATATAAGACGACCCTCAATATAAGATGACCCCCCCAAACTATGGATATTCCTTTAGGGAAAAAAATAAAAGCCTGAATATAAGACTACCCTATAGGAAAAAAAGTTTAACTTGTATATATTCACATGTAAATTGCTTTTTTCATATTTAATAAAATATATTATAACATCCTCCATGCTGCCCGACACTTCCGTCCATTATGACGGACAGCCGGTCCGTCATAATAGACGGACGTGTCAGGCAGCATGAAGTATGTCTGCGGGGGACCTGGATCCCAGTCTTATAATCTGACCTCGATTTGAGGTCACATTATAAGACGAACTCGAATATAAGACAAGGGGTCTTTTTCAGAGCATTTGCTCTGAAAAAAAACCTCAACTTATATTCGAGCAAATACGGTACATCAAATTTAAAAGAGAGGTATGACACTAAAATACAAACATACCAAAAAGCTGTTGTCCTGAAGGGTTTAATCAATGCTTGCTGGAGGACTGAGCAATGTGAAGTAAGATGTTGGATTCTAAATTTTCCTTTAATCCAAATCGATCAGGTTCCAGGACTCTACAGCAGTGCAGGTTCAGTAAATGCTGGTTTTAAACATTTATTTCCTTCTTATCATGTAACCATCATCTTCCATTACTCTGCCTCAGGCCGCAGTCACATTGTGAGTCTGTTAGTATCTGTTTGTGTGGTTAATAATTGTTTTATCTTGTTTATACTATCAGCTGGCTTGTTTGTGCCAAACTTTTTTTTAGCTATATTCTTGTCTGTTTTAAATACTTTACCAATGTACAATTGCTCATCTGGCTTGACCAATATCTGGTGCCTATTGTGTTAGGTTATAAAATGGACAATGACTTCATTAAAGGTTTACCGGGACCTATCATGATGTATAGACATATAATATATAGTGGGGCGCTGACCTGCAGTCCGATGCCCACCTCTTCCTATCAGGCATATTAAGAGGGTCCCTACAAGAAAAACAGTGTCCATATCGATGGCATGATCTATAAGGGTCTAAAGAACACCATTAAATTATTTGCCACAAAGTCCAGTAAATATCCACAGTGAGCAATGTTGGTGTCTACCATGCTTCCAATAGGCCTAGAAAATATATGGCACCAGTGGATAGTCCCACAGAATTAGTGGCAAGTGGCAGTTAATGACAAGCGAAAGTGCACAATAGAGTCGGCAGGAAGTGAGCACAAAATCTCATATCTGAGACCTATAGGTAATTCCATAATTGTTAGGTACTTTTTATGAAAGCCCAGTACTCCAATGCAAGGTAAGTTAATGTTACAAATTCTGAGAAAATGTTGGTAAGAAAAACTGGACATGTACATCTATTCACATGCCATACCATTCTAAAACCTCTCCCCAAGAGACATGGTAATGTAAAATTACATTTTACAATTGAAAGAATTACAAAGATTCAACTTAAACTATATGTGTGAGTCAGACGTGTGTGTTTTCATGGGGAACATAATTTATCTTAAAGCAAATGTCTGACACCATCTGGATTGGAAGTCTGTGACAGGTATCAGTCTGTTTCTTTGTGAGCTTTAGCTTCACTATGGCAAGGAGTAATGTATGTCTTACAAAGTAAAAACAGATGATGATGATGATGATGATAATAATAGCAGTAGTAGGCAATATATATATAAACCATAGGAAACCTGAGTGAGATGGATACCAACATGCATCCATATATTTAACACTTGCAATAGTGCGATAAAAGATAATATAGGCGAGATAAGACCCCAACATTATGCCGTATAAGTCAAAATCTTTAATCTAATTTTGGCTCTATTATTATGTCTCGGCCTATTGCAAGTGTTAAGTATATGGATACATATTGATTATGATCTTGCAGTATTATCTTAATTGTGTGGTTGCTTGTCCTACTGCACTTACTTAGTCATATGGTCTTTTGTATGTGTCATCTATAATATATGTGTTCGTTTTTTTTTTATATATGTTTAATACATTTCTTATATTAGACATCTTTTGTGTTGAGACTGTTTGGTGGTTGCTGGGTTATCACCCTATTGCTGATACTATTATATGTTTATGATTATTATCCATGGTTAAATAAAATATTAATGTAGGGGAGAGACACTGTTAAGTATAGTATTGTGTGACATACAAGTTGCCCCTTCCCCAATAGGGATGCCAAAAAGACGTACAAAGAGAGTAATAGTCACTAAAGGTAGATTCATTGAAAAATATTTATTTCACTACAATTTTTCTTTTTTCAAAAAGTTTTATTTAGGGTTTTATGATTTTACAGATAACAAGTATACATACGGTGTTGACGTGGAAAAATTACGGAGATTATGGTCTTCAGAACATATATAGATGCTTTTTTTTAATATGATTATTCCAAAAATAGAACAAAAAATGTAAAGAGTTGAAGAAATAGCTAAAAAAAATAGGAATATTGTTGTATATTCCAAGAAAATAATAGCCACCAGTAAAAAGAATACAATAATGACGGACAGAAAAAATAAAATATCATATGTGCTGCAAAATGCATTAAAAAATTCACTTTTGGAAGTCCGCGGAGAGGATCCAGTGGCAGATTTTGTGATTATTCACAGGATCTTACTGATTGTAAGAAGTCTTCACTCACATTGTCTGTTTGACAGCTCTTATATTTTATTAGAAATAGAACATGTCTTAATTAGATGAATCCATTTCACCATTTTACATAGTCTGGTAAAATACAGGAGAAAACCTGGGAGATAATTTTAGATAAAAGATTTTCTGGGGGTAGGGTTGCCACCTGGCCGGTATTTTTCCAGCACCGCCGGTAGTCAACTCTTTAGAGCTGGTATCGCCATAACTAAAATACCAGCAATGCACAGCCGATGGTTTGTTTTTTTTCCCTGGCGGTGGGGACCATACAGAACATGCGAATGTGGATGGTATGCCTAGCAGCCATGGTGTTCTGTGCTAACTTCCAACGAGGCAAGTGGGTTCGGTCTTCAGATGTGTTTTCGCATCCTGCTGTTACTGCGGCCACCAGAGGGGGTTTGTAGAGGAGATCCCAGACTGAGCAGAGTCTGTGATAGAGGTAGGTGACAGATGTGGGTCAGGGAGAAGTTTTGGCAATTTGATTAATTTAATGCCCCTTTACTGTCTTACTGTTTCTGTAATCTAGACGTTTATGGGGATACACAGCCCAGTACCAAGGTTAGCCATCACTGGTACCAAGATTAGCAATCATTGGGGTTGATTCAATGCCGGCAGTTACCTTAGTTATCACCTTAGTGGAAGTCCCTGCTTACTCAGTTGCATAGTTTCAGGCAAAATAGAGTTTACATTTGGACCAGTGCAAACTAATTGTCACAATGGATAGGCTCCTTCAAACTTTTTTGAATGGTGAGTTAATTCAGAATATTCCCCGGTTATGTAGGCTGGAGAAATGTATGATAACTCTGCATAACCCATAGAACTCAAAACCATTCTGCCAAACTGTGAATCTTCAGCTGGAGCAACATTCAGATGGTAATGTCTGACGAATTTATGATAGGAAGTCCATGATGCTAACCGACAGATGGAATCTGGAGGCACATTAGCTGCTGCTGCCCAGGATAAAGACCAAGATCTAGTAGAGTGAGCTTTGATACCTACCAGAACCTGAACTCCCAAAGCCTGATAACCTCTGGAAATTGTAGAAACAATCCAGGCTCTGATAGTGGAAATGGATGCCGCCTCACCCTACCTGGAGCCGAAGGGCAGCACAAAAAATTGCCTGGACTTTCTCTAAGAAGTGGACTTCTCATTGTAAACAAGAAGACATCTAACAGGGTTTAGTTTATGCTATTCCTCCTCTTGTGTGGATGCAGCAACTGGAAAAAGCCAGGATAACATCCTAGTTGAGGTGGAAAGTAGTAACCACCTTAGGACAGAACTGAGGGAAAGAGGCAAATTCCAAGGCCAAGCAAATGAAAGTATCGGAGGTCTAATCTGCAAAATCCTTTTGAGAAAACCGGAAACGTATGGGTTCTCATGTTTGATCCATTTAAGGGCAGAGATCAGTGGTGTATCTTGGTTTTGTGTTGCCCTAGGCAGACAAAATTCCGGCACCCCCCACTGACGTTGCACACCCACGACATGCCCCATCACCCCATTTCATGCCCCCATCACCCACATTGCATACACACTAAATGCCCCATCAACCCCATTACATGCCACAATCACCCTCATTTCATACCCCCACCACGTCCATTACATGCTCCCATCATCCCGATTAATTGGAAGGAGCTAAAGCTTGCTGAACGGTGGGGGAGGGAATGAAAATGTTTGAAGCACCAGAAGTGTGCTTTAACACCCTCTGGCAAAGTGCCGCCCTAGGCCTAAGGCTGCGAGGGGAGGAGCTAACTTATCTCTCAATGCTGCCATGGAGAACAGTGGATGTACATATTGCTGAATTTGGCCTTCGGCCTCATTAAAAGAAAAAAATGGAGTTTAGTCTCTTTGAAGGGTGTTATAGACTAAGTAAGACAAAGAAATGGTATTATGGATTGCCCATCGGACTATCGGATGAGCGAACTTCTGGATCCATGGAGAACAGACCTTGAACTACTGTTCATTTTCACTGCAAAATGAATAATTGTTTTCTATCAGTATACCGGATCTCAGCATTGCACTATGCAGGCACACTGTCTGACTAATTCCTTCAACCAGCTCTCTGTATCCTGTGATCATTAGGGAAAGCCCAAAGCCGCATTGTAACATAGCTTGGTTCCACTTCGGTGAAGGCAATTAAAAAGGTAACTTGCTTGTCTCTAGTACATTGTCCTTCAACCATCTCATCAGGAAAGGGACCAACAGCAAAGCAAAATCTAACTTGCTTAATTGGAAAGCTGTTCAGCCAATTCTTTTTTTCTGTATGGGTTTTTAATTCCTGAGTGATTTTCTTTCTTTTATTTTTAATTCCATCTAGTTTTAACACTGCTGCTTACTGTGATTGGATTAATTGCTCTTCCTACTTTCAAATTGATAAGCACAGCTAGAGAAGTCAGATTAATTAAAAATATGCATTTCAAGATATTCATATGCATCAACACTAAAAGAAATAGTGAGATCTAAATCAACCAGTGTGTTATTCCCATTTGTGTCTGTTGGCATGGCCTGGCGCACACCAACCACTTTGATAACCCATGTCCTAGTAACTTAGGTTGAAAAAAGACTTAAGTCCATCAAGTTCATCTCTTCTACCTACCATTCCTGCGCTTGATCCAAAAGAAGGCAAAACCCTATTTTGAATTGCCACTTAAGGTAAAAAAATTTCCTCTAGACTCCAGTGGGTAATCAGATTTATCCTTGGATCAAGAAGCTCTTTTATTAATGCTTATTATATTATTAATAGCCCTGTATGTTCTGCTTTTCAAAAAAAAAAACATCCAGAGAATTTTTAAATGCATCTATTTTATAGCACCCCCTCTTGGCAGTGACTTCCATATCTTTATTGTCCGTAAGGAACGATACAGTCTCATGGGATGACCTTTTGTTCTTTGTACAGAGCTCTTTGTCCCTGCACATATTTATATAATATTATCATATCCCCTAGGAGATGCCTTTTTTCTAGAGTATATAAATTAAACTTTTTATTCTCTCTTCATAACTAAGATCCTCCAATCCCCTTATTAATTTAGTAGCCCTCGTCTGCACTTTTTCTAGTTCCGTAATATCCTTTTTAAGGGCTAGTATCCAGAATTGTACTGCATATTTAAGATGAGGTCTTACCATTGACTTGTAAAGAGGCAAGATGATATCCTCCTCCCGTGAATCTATACCCAGTTTTATACATGCCAATATCTTATTGGCCCTTGTAGCTGCTGACTGGCATTGCGCCCTGTCCCTAAGTCTGTTATCTACAATTATTACTAAATCCTTTTCAATAGAAGACATGTAGATGTCTTGAGACATGAGGATTAAGAGCCAAAATTGGACGGGGTTAAATGACACCAAGCGATTTCACACAACATTGAGTCACCCCACAAGAATTTGCTCCAGGCTCTCCAGTACAACACAACTGGAACTCAATTCTTCAGTGTTTAGGCTGCATTGCAAGGGAGAAAAAAAACAGTGCTGCCTGCTATAGAATACATTTCCTATGATGCTAAGTTAGATTTTGGCTGGCGGAGCATAATAGGAAATGTAGTCAGTGTCCATTTCCCAAATGTGTCCCTATGCCTGTCACACAAACCCGGCTAGCCTGTCAATGTGGTGCATCACTGTACTCTACGGGAAGTTGCTGAACATATATTGGTATATTTGGCAGGAACACAAAACAAATAACTTACCTGATGAACAAAGTGTATGAAAAAAAGATTAGTGGTAACATGGCTGCATAAAAAAAGTGTTAACATACCCCAAGTTACATACCCTAGGTCAGTGATGGTGAACATTTTTGGGCCGCAGTGCCCATAAATTTGGCCGACACCGATTTACAGACCTCAAAGTACCAACACTGCATACACACACACGTGCTTATACTCATGCTCTTACACACACACTTATACTCCTACTCACACTCACTTATACTCACACATACCCATATACACACACTGAAACTCATACACACTCATACTGATACACACCTATACTCATACTCACACAGCCAGGTTTAGCTCTCACCACTTGTCTGCTGCGTCCGAGAGGAGCAGGCATCGATGTAAAAGACAGGTGCCGTCGGTCATCTGCTTATTATCCCAGTAATTGGCGCATGCACGCTACTTGAAGAAGCGGAAAGCAAACAGTTAATTTCTTTCCAACTTGAACATTTCTACAGAGGCCTGATATGCCATACAGGAGCCCCTTAAATTAGGCCACATACAGGAGCCCTTTAACTATGTCACACACAGGAGCCTCATTAATAATGCCGTACACAAGAGCCCCATAAATATGCCACACACAAGAGCCCCATTAATTATGCCACAGACGGGACCCCCATAAATATGCCACATACAAGAGCCCCTACTAGGTGACGGTGGGCCACATTCATCTGTTGTACAATTATAAAACAATAAATATATATTTATACACACAGATCTCTCTCTCCCTCCCTCTCCCTCTTAACTTCAGAAAGGTTCAGCAAAGCACATGGCTGTATCCAAAATGGCTCTTGATTCCAGGTCAATAAGGACAATTTGAAAGAGGTTCTGCAGCAGTTACTTTCTACTTTTATTTACAATACTAGGCATTAAACTAAACCCTAGCTTCTTGGCACTTAATCTTAGCCCAAGATGAAAGCTTTACTTTAACTAGAAATAGTTCTCCTGTTCTTCCTGTGCAGGAGGAAGGAAATACAGCCACCAGATATGACTTCCGGTCATATCCGGCGGTAGTGACAGAAAGGCAGAAACTGCATCTGCTGGATGCCTTCCCTGCCACTGGAAAAAAAAAGTTCAGCAACACTATGCGCTGCAAAGAGGATGGCTGCACTGGTGTCACCCCCACATACCTCTTGTGATGCCCTGGATGAATTGTTCATTGGAAAAGAGCCTAGGCACTACTCACTACATTATGTACTACCAACAGTATCATTATAGGTAATTAGCAGATTCATCAAGGTGGGATAGGTACTAGTGTGTGTCGGAGTATGCTTGGGCTGCCCCAAGTCTTTGTATACTTTAGCTGCCAACCAGGAAAATATGTTGTACAGACAGAATTCTCTAGCATTTCTGCTACCGAAACCTCAAGTGCCATTCAGTGACCCCAAAGAAGTGTAGAGCCAACTATTTCAAACACCAGCCTTTGGCTGGATGAGCGTCATAGGAAATGTAGTCCACAAAGCAGTAAAAATTCCATGTTTTAAAGCTGTTTCACCTCAACTCCCCTTATAATGAATATCTCCCTTTGTGTTTATTGCTCCATAGAGTTTCACGTTGCTGTGGACACTTGTGTTCTTGTATTTTGATTTTGCTATACCTGGCCTCCTCTTTCTTGTACAGAGCGACCACTTCTTGCTTCATCTCTAAGGAGGCAAGAATGCCTCCCTCATCTTCTGACCATGCCTCCGCCCTCCAACAGACCTGGAACTACCCTGATGGCTTCGCGTGTCTATTCTCTAAAAGGTCATATGAACAGGTGAAACTCACCAGCTTTGCTACCTGCACAATGTATAGCTAAACTGGTGAGATGAAATGTTCATCTCAACTCACCTGCAACTCACCTATAAGTGAACAGATCCCTATGAGTTCCTGATAATGTTTTATCTGTCAGTGGGTAATAGGAACTGCCCTTCACAGTAAACGTTGCATGCGCCTACAGGATGGAAACTTCTTCTAAGCTTGGGATAGGTCGCATAGTTCGCAGCAACACCTGGGACATTATGATTCATTGCTGCACCAGACGGCAAAGGTTCACTGCTGTGGTGCTTCCAGAACCAGCCCAAGACATTGTGCTGCTTGGGGTAAAGAATGAAATACTACCTCTTACTTGAAAATAAGAAAAGAAAAATCCCAAATGATAATTAAAGCTAAAATGAAACTGTTATAATTTAGAGCAACAGCACCTTGTGTATATACGAAATGATACGAAATACTGTATTGGCCCTAGTATAGGCTGGCCATGATTAAAATGTGTGCCCTAAATATTGGAGCATTTTAACTTAATGTTCAATATTTGGACAAGTCATGTTATAGGTTAGTGGTCGCGTATTATGTTTTGGGAAATTGTACAGCCTAATTTCATAAAAATGTTTGTGTTACCATTACTTTATTTTCACATCGTTGTTGAGCTCTTAGAAAAAAATATATTTTATTTTTATACGCCCACTAAAGCACTTATTATATACATAAGATTAAAATATTTTTTTCAAGAGCTGAGAGGTCTCACCTGATTGGCTGAGAACTCCTTCTATCAGAGCTCTAACTCGGGGACTTTGCATTAAGGCTCCCAGGACACAGGGGGAAAAAAAAAAGTGACGCCCCCGCCAGGGTGCCGCGTTGGGCAATTGCGTTGGGCGCTTCAAACTTTTAAGTATTATGGGTTGTCACCCTTAATGTTCACCTGTATGGCATGAACACTCTATATACGAAGTTCTGCCCTGGATCGTTTAGTCCTGCTAAGTTCATCATGCACATGGGGCATACGCATGCATCTTTTTAGGAGCCCTCTAATTGCCTCCATACAGAAGCTGTTGATCACCTATTTTCATGAAAAATGTGAATATGAATAGATTCAGTCCCAGGAGAAAGCTTAAGGTTAGTATTGTAAGATATTGGGGGGAAAAACATAAATGTAAATTAGCTTAAAGTGTCAGCTTTAATATGCATTTATTTGCTGAATTTATTTACACTTTACACTTTCTTATTTAGGTTCCTAGTGCTATCTCTGTCTCCATTCAGCTTGTCTGTGCCACATCTGTCCCCAAAAAGCCCATCAGTTCCAGCCAAAATCCACCTCTGGTACCAGACCTCTCATTTAATGACCAATCACAGCCATATCTACGAAAAATCTACTGGGCCATAAAAACAAAGAATTGGGAGCCCCACTAAGAATTGAAAAAAGCTCAAATATCTAGCCCTTTAGGATTTAACCTACTCGCGAGGCGCATGACCATTTTTGCTTGTTTGGTTACGTTCTCTAGGGCTGACTATTTGAGCTTTGTCCGTCTCAATTATTTTTTATTATTATTTCTATATTTATTTTTACAAAAGCTGGATAGTATCTATACATTTTTTTTTATTATTTTAGTTGTTGGTATTGCATTCCTATATCACATTTTGCAAATTGAAAACATAATAGTCTATTTGAATAAACATTTCTACATTGGCAGAATTTGTTAACTTTTATTACTTCCCACGCCATGAAACATTATGAGCTCAGTGATGACTTTCAGAGAAGGAGAGAGTGAACATATGTTGCGTGACTCACCAAGGTGTTTGTTTATCTCAGTGTTACTGGGTTCAGAGACTTGCTCCGCCATCAAGTAAAATCATCTAGTGCTACACAGAACACATTTCTAACCTTCTTCAAACCACAGGAGAACTACAAGAGCAAAACCTGTGCACTTCTAGATGCTCACTACCTCTTTCATATTGCATACGTAAAGTATAAATAAATACATGTGTCAGCTGTTGAAAGAGTAATCATTTCATGCATTTTAATTCCTGGTCTAGTTTCACTGTAGACTCTTATTGAGAGCTGAAGAGAATATGCCCAACACATTTCACACCCTTGAACATGTCATAAACACCACAATTCCTATTTGTTGCAGTAAAAAACTACAGGACGCTTGTATGCTAAAACAGATAACTATTTCTAGTAGACAGTGTATTGTTTCCTCAAGGATGGCCCAAACTATTTATTTAATTGTTATTGATAAAATTGCTTGGGTGGTTGCCAATGTGATATTTCAGAACCCTGAAGGGGCGGTAGCTGGTAGCATACTGTGACCAAAGCCAGGGCAGTCCTCTACCCACTGGAGAGGGAGGCAGGTATTGACCCCTTTGCCTCCAAGTGCAGCCTTTACAAAGACTGCCAAGTAATATGCTCAATGCTGCCAGATGAAAGATATTTATACACAGACAATGTGACATCAGCTAAGGGGCAGACACAGGGTAAGCTAATTAACACATGGATAGCCTCAAACAATAGAGAGACTCATTTAAAACAGGTAAGTAGATACAGTAGGATATAACATAATCACACATTTAAATACAGACACTTAATGAACACAATATAAATAAATATGAACACAATGGGGAAATCCTGCCTCTTGCCTTTCAAGATACAAAGGTGTCCAGTTCAGCTACATACAGAGTATATTCAAATAAAGTAATGTGTTAATTGAAGGACATCACTGTACAACAAGACATTGACTGACTTACATAAATACAATGGGTAAGGTGACATAATGACGGGTTTGCAGGACAGGATACAATCTTAACCTGGGGGAAACATGAAAGGCTTGAGTGAGCCTGTGTTTGAAGTCTAGTTGCAAACAGGGTTCTGCTGGTGCCCTCAAAGTTTGTACCCCCAAACCTAGTATATCCATGTGAGAGAGTCCTTAGTCTATTGGGAGGAGGCAGGCCATTAGTTCTCTCCACAAACCCCAGTGAGGGTTCAGTCACAGCCAAAATAGCAAGGATTTGTGCAAACTGTATACATCTCTCGAATGAATGACACAGGAGCTATGAGCTGATTGTCATTAGAGTGTTATGTCCACCTTTATTCAAGACTAATATTAATTGAGTATATGGTGGAGTATGTTAAGGCAGACAAGAGATTGAAATTTGGAATAAAACAGAAGGAGTATATGTCCCTTTATATTATAAAAATGATAACACCTTTGAATCATAAAACCCTTTATGTCAGGCTCCAGGTCCCACTACCCACAGGCATCAGGATCCCCTGTCTCCTTCACTCACCTGCAGAGCTCCGTCCTCCCGAGTAGTGGCCACGCAGTTGCAGACTAGGCCACATCCCCGGCCTCGAGTAGCGCTTGTGCAGCCTGGGGGCATGGCTTCACGATCAAGGGGCATGGCTTCACAATCAGGGGGCGTGGCTTCACAATCAAGGGGTGTGGTCACTCAACACAGGACTAGGTAGAGGGAAGAGTGTGGGTGTTGCCTTTCCGGCACACCTACTATGCAGTGAATGGCAGAGGGAGAATACTGAGAGCTGAGGGGAGGGGTTATGGTGCCTGACTCCCTATTTAAACCCTGCTCACCTGCCATTCTGTGCTTGTTTATTCCCAAGCTAGGTTCTCTCCTTGTGAAGTTCCTTATACCCTTCATTACTATTAATGAATTAATAATATAGTGATAATTACTAATCCCTTTGTACTTTTGCCTTTGGACTTACCTACTGCTGGAGCTCCCCTGCGCTACGCTCCTGACTCCCAGCCTCACACTTTAAGTCTTTAAGCATGAGAAGATGGATTATATTAGTTAAGGCTTTATGAGCATATAAAACTATAAATTAACTACCCCTTTAGAGACTCTGCAGTTTTTAATCCCTGATATAAATTTGAACAGCTGGATACAGAAAAGTATAGTTAACATAAGTAATATACTGTCTCAGGATAATTTATGTCCATTTAACCAGATTAGACAGGCAAATAATCTTTCTCAAGACAAAACTTTTACTTACCTTAGATTAAGAGGATTGGTCAACTCCTCCAAGTTGGGCATGAATACACATATTGAGGATTGGTTAGGGTCGCACAAAAGGCTCAGGCAAATTACTAGAACTACTAGATTACTTTCTCAATTAACAAAAAATGATAAAGACCCCCCAGTCATCAAATAGGAGAATGAACTTGGGATAACATACACCGGAGAGGAGTGGAAGCAGGCATTTATATATACCAAAACAAGTATACATTCCCTGAATCTATTGGAAACAAATCACAAGGTTAAACTCAGATGATATCTTACATCAAACAGGTTATATAAAATTAGTAAAAACAATTCCGATATATGTTGGCGTTGTTTGTCTGCGATTGGAACAATAAAACACATATGGTGGGAATGTTCAATGTTGGACAACATGAAAGTGTCTGTAAATGAAACGTGAGGGACCTCTCTCTTGGTCTAATGGCAGTCTCGCCACAATCGTTTCTTTTCCACCTGCAACATTCCCTTCTTAAGGAACACCAAAAAAGCTTAATCATACATCTCTTTACAGCAGTAAAAAATTCCATCGCTAGGAATTGGGAAAAAACTGCCCTATTTTATGGGTAGATGTAATTAAACAGATTAAGTTTCAAAACGTAATGGAAAAAGGAGTATACATGAGACAGGATAGGTTGGAAGAGTTTGGGAAGATCTGGGCCCCCTGGGATAGTTATATTTCGTGACTCATTGTTTCCATGGATGGAGGGGGGCAAGATCAGTCTGGGCCCTGAACATTCAATAAGATAGCGCCTCGGGTCCAATCCATGTCCTTTGCATGAGAAAAGGAAATTAGAATTTTACACTCAATCCCTGAAGAATGACTGTAGTATGAAGGTGTATGAAAGATTTTTCCCCCACTAGCAGTCTTTTTAAAAAAATAAAATATGCCTAGAGGACCACCAACAGACCTAACATGCCACTAGTCCTACAGAATAACTTCTTATTTTTATATAATTTATTAGGGGTTTTTTTTATTTATTTTTTTATTTATTTATTTTAACGCTAACTTTAACCCTAGGATTAGTGTTAGTAAAAACACTAATTCTAAATCTAGGATTAGGGTTTTGATGATCCCTAACCCAAGGGTTAAGGTTAACACAATAAAAATAAAAACCTGGGGGGTGGGGGTTCTGGATGTGCTTGGGGGGACCAAGAGGACTTCCAGCACTATATTTAGGCTCTCCCTGCCCCACGATCACTGTGGAGCAGGGAGAGATTATAGCTGTCAAAGCAGGCACCTGCTTTGACAGCTATTAACATCCGGGCGCTGTGGTTGGCTGTCACGGTGCCCGTATGTTTCAGGAAGGGGGGGGGGGGCCTGAGCCGACATGGCTGAAGGGTCTCGGTATCGAGACACTTAGCCATGTCGTCTAAATCGCGATCTGTGCTCCGGCATACTGCAATCAGATCTGCATGATGGTCCAGGACCGTCATTGGTCACGAAAGGGTTAAAATGTACTGCATAAGAACAAGAACAAACAAAAACAGGATCATGTATAATGCTGCTGAGAGATCATTGTCTGTTGTTATTGCTATACATGGTTCAGCTGCAAATTAAACCAGCTGGATCATTCATGATTTGGTCTTGATCAGCGGGAGAATTTTAATGATGTTGATTCCACCACATGGAGTTTTTGATCTGTCGCACTACGAAGAAGATTAGACTTGCCTCAGAAGTCTGTGTCCTGTACAATAGAAAGATAAGCCTAGTGAATAAATGCTCATATTCATTTTGGTTTATCATTTTTGGTACTGAATACTTTCATTTTGTCAAGGAGACACAATTATTTGTCCTGACTGGATGACTCATCCCTGCCAGCTAATAATAGTTAGACATTTTTGTTCAAACTTTTTGCTAAAAGTGGTAAGAAAACTGTTTACATGCATGTAGCCAGGCCTGTTAACAGTTCTCAAGAAATTAAGTGAATGACACATTCACCTTCAGGTAAATATAAACATTTAATCTATGAATTTGCTGGCTAAATTGCCAGCAGGTTTGTCGAATAAAAACAAGCTTAGTTGAAGTTGTATTCCACCTAAGTCAAGATGCTGGCATACATCGGCACAATGTTGCCACTGACATCCCACAAAGACGGGCATGCAGGCAGCATATTTCCATTGATTGCCTCTGCCATTTTTAAACGTTATGGTTTTGGTAGAGAGGTGGCTTTGACATTCATTCAGAGACATTGCTGTAATATCCAGAAACTACTTACATACAGTAAAAGTGTTAGGCAGCAAAAAATGCAGTAAAGTAAGAATGTTTTCAGAAATATACATTAATATTTTAAAAAGTTTATATTTTATCAATAAAAAGCAAAGTGAGTGAACAGAAGAAAAATCAAATCAATATTTGGTGTGACCACTCTTTGCCTTCAAAACCGCATTGGTTACCTCGGCAGGTAGTTTGTTTCTTAACATCTTGGAGACATTGCCACATTGTTATTCTGTGGATTGAGGCAGGTGCAGTTGCTTCTCTCTCTCCATGTAATCCCAGACAGACTTGATGATGTTTAGATCAGGGTTCTATGGGGTCCATACCATCACTTGCAGGTCTCCTTCTTTTTCTTTGCACTGAAGATAGTTATTAATGACTTTTGTATTGTTGGGGTTGTTGTCATGCTGCTAAATAAAATTGGAGCCAATCAGATGCCTCCCTTATGGCACAGGGGGCCCAGCAATCCGTGTCACTAGGGGTGTGGATCGCACCAGGTGAAAATAAATGCTTTCAATGAGGTCCCAATGCTCCTCTCAACGGTGCTTCCTGCCTCTCCCCATAGCTGGCCCCATACATGTTTTTTTCTTCTTTTTTTTTCAAAGTGAAACTGTCGCGGGACATTCAATTCAGAGACGAAAACACACATAGAAACATAGAATGTGTCGGCAGATAAGAGCCATTTGGCCCATCTAGTCTGCCCAATTTTGTGTGTGGGTCCTAACTGATGTGTCTCTAGTACATGTGAGTAATGTGTATTAGGTGAATGGGTTAAGCTGTTTCTTCCAGCTTTTTCACAAGTTAGTGTTTAGTTCCCATTAGATCTTTTCAGAACATTCAGTGTGTATATGAGTGTGTGTCTGTGAGCGTGTGTATGAGTGAATGTGCATATGAGTGTGTGTGAGTGTCTCATATACACACTCAGATAACACTCACTTATAGATATCCATATAACAATCATGAACACTCGCATAACCTGCAATTAACACATGCTCACACAGATCCATACAAGGAGGTCATTTCCTACAATGGACAGAAATGCTACCACCCTTGGGTAGTCGTCCCGTTACAGCACACCAACGTTTTTCTTTTTACACATTGTGGAAGTTGTTGGTTCCTCTGTCTGGTTGAAGCTTGCTTTCCAGGGTTTAATTGTCGGATGCACCTCCTCCACCAGATTAAAAAGGTTTTGCTTATTTAAAGATCTTTCTAGGTGCCCTAATCCAAGTTGGAGCAGTCTTACACTCCACCATATATGTCCGCAAAACACAATATCAGCAAATTTGTATAATGCCGGTAATAGGGTGGCAGAAATGCTTCTCAAGTCACATTGTATAAAAAATAAAATATTTATTCTGTAATAAATAGATTAGAGAAGTAGGAAAGAGGAAGTTATGCAAAGACGCATTTTGCACACATAAAATTATTAACGGAAGCGAACAGAACTGTACACACCTGCATGAGGAGGGCGCTCTCTAAGTCCTTTCTAAGTCAAATCATTGAAGGCTATTATAGCAGTAAGTATCAACATGTGTAACAAAGCAAATAAAGATCAATGATCCTAATAAAGCTGCAAGTCCCAGCATAAATCTAGGTAGCACTGGCTTACATAAAAAGGTGACAAATTGCTAGGCATCCAATAGGAGCCAAGGACTCTTCAAAAACAGGAAGTTCCCACTTTGTTCACAAACTTCTTCACTATCTTATTGGCTACACTAAACAGAGAACACACCTCCTCATTAAACAGATTTGTGGCATACTATGAAAGTTGAAAGATTCCGTAGTAGACGTGATGCTTGTCAACAACCACTAGCATTGTTATGAAAACTGAACATCTGCAATAAACGTGTATACTAGTAACCATAGCAATATTGTTAAAATGCAAAAACATAAACAGACAGTTTCATATAACCTTATTTAAGTAAAATATTGTTACATTTCCCCTTGCTCCTTCTCCATACAGGAGCACAGCAAATATGTATAACACAAGCAAAGTGAGTACAGATGTCGGTACATTCCATGTGTAATATTGCTAAAACCTATCTATTTATGACGGATCCCAATTAGACGATATCATCTAGTAATAACTGGGGGAAAATAGTGTGAATATAAAAGAAAGAAATAACACTTGAGAAACAGTATAGCCAGATCAGATGTAGCTACAAAAGCCATAAAGAATTACATTACATTACATTAACATTTATTTGTACAGCGCCACCAATTCTCGAAGCGCTTGGTACAGAGCAAAGAAAGGAACTACATACTAATTTAGACAAACTAGTACAGACTGGTACATGAGGTAGAGAACCCTGCTCGTAAGCTTACAATCTAGAGGGAGAATTCCAACATTCACTCAACCCCAATATATATTGCTAAAACAATGGTAATAAAAAGTAATTCCAGTCGTAGTTGACATGAATGTGCTGCTCAAGATTGACTTGTTAGAAATAACTGACATAAAAGTACATTATTTGGTAGCAAATTTATGTTACACAAACTGTAAAAGCCACAATCATCCCGAATATAGTGTTGTTTTCTATCAGATCTGACATAACAGAATATTAAAGCTACTCCCTAAATAAATAGCCATCAATATAGTTAATTCAATAAAAAGATATTAAGAATGGCCCAGTAGTTCATTTCTTATTCCATACCCTTAAAAAACAGAACCAATTCATTGCATTATATCCCAAGATGCTAGCTTATATTACCAATAGAATGACAAAATAAAGTGAGTCTAGTAATTGTAATTGTGCATAATGAGAGTTGTATCACAATTCTCTTTGCATAAAGCTTTGAAAACAAGATGTAAGCAGGGATACTTTATTCCCAAAAAAAAACTGTTAAATATATGTATGGCACAATTATTTGCAACCCTACGAATACATATTAAAAAAATGTATTTTTTAAGTATCTTACCATTGATATTTTACATTTTTTAGTACACTTGGGTGACTAGGAACAGAAAATTGTTCAACCTTGACTTCCTGTATCACAGAGGTATAACTATTAGGTAACACATAGGCCAACTTCATCACAATGGGTAAGATGTGTGGCAAAAGGTTAAACAATAAAGAAAATTATTTGACATTTTAGTGAGGGTTGTTTCAGTAGCCTCCGGCCTTACATCACTTGCATCCAACTCTGTTGTCCCTAGAGCATGTCCAGACTGATAAGGTGCCCCATAATATTGCCACATTTCGTAATTCACTTGCTATTAGAATGCGTTTTGTCACTGCTAGACATCCTCATGGGCACTAGATCTATGAGTACCAATAAATAGAGCTGGCTTTTGTGCTGCTTGGTCATAAAGGTGATTTGTGTCCGTCGGCCCTTGTCTCTCTTTGTTTCATGTCTTGTTAAACCAAAACTGTAGACTGAACCACACCATCCGTTTGTCCTAACGCTGTGACTGCTCTTTTATTTTTTTATCCGCAGGATTGACGACATTCAGCTGTGCAAAGAAATTATGAGCCTGAAACAAGAACTACAGAATTTAGTAGATATTCCAGGTAATTATCTGTTTTGTTCCATAAAGCTCAAATAATCAGAAACCGTCAATTGACTTGTTAATGGGGCAGCTGGTCCTTCTCTCATGATAATTCCAACTTTATAATGCTCTGATGATGTGTATCAAGCTTGCAGGTGTGCTGGTCTAAAGCAATCATTAAAAATGTTATAATCTAATTTCATTTTAAACACAGCTGTAAGCAATTGGATGCAGAGTAGTCAGTATTTCTTTCTTTTTTTTTATTCTGATTGTGACTGTGGTTTTATTATGCATAGTATAATCTCTATTTTATCTTTTATACGACTGCGATTCAATAAGAAAACCCTTTAAATGCCAAATAACTTAGCAAAGCAATGTCATGCATTTTAGTAAAACTTGGAAGTGTCTAAAATCTTATTTATTTTTTAATTCAAGCTCTAGAAATAGACCAGTTTATTTCCTACAAGCATTTCCATTTAGATGATGGCATAAAGCTGTAATCGCTTGGTCTACCTGCCCTATCTTGCCAGTGTAGCGGTATCGACAGTGAAATCTGATTCATTTATATCCCAGAGCATTACCCAAGTGAGATGCAGAAATCAGAGCTGTCAACCTTGAGGGCTAGAAAAACAAATCAGTCCAATGTTACTTCTGGCATCACACCAATATTGTAACTTCATTTTATTGACAGAAGAGGCCTTGTCAATACATTTAATCAGTCTAGATTTCCTCTCAAGAGAAAAATCAGCTTTATAAAATTGTGACTCATGCCATTCATATATGTTTTGGGTATATGGAACTCAAATCAGTAAACGCACAGTTCTTTTAAGTAGCCATTATGCTTTTCTATCATACTACAGTTACTAAGACTTATAGATCAAAATCTATACTTAGATTTACATTGTGTACATTTTGTGGCTGGTGCCTCATGCGTGAGTGACTAGCACTGATTTTATGGCTAATATCCATGACCTATGACCCATGATGGAATGTTTCTACTACATATATGGGCAATGTTATATAGTGATTTGGTTACTAGTCTAATACAACTCTTTAAGCAAAGTGACAACGCTCCCCACAAGTGAAAATTAATATATTGTGGTTTATCCCTTTATGAGAAAGACAGCTGATTTTTTTTTTTTAACAAACTTGTGTATATACATTTTTATATGCTTGCATAAGGCATTGAATAGTTGGCATTTCACTCTTGTATAGTTGCATATATACACAAATATTTTGGTTTGCATCTTAAATTATAGGGATATTCAGGTTTTTAAAAAAAAAATCAAGTTTTTAGATCTCATTTGTGATTTGTTGTGGAAGACAGGTGTAAAGATTTAGAGACTCTCTTATTTGGGTCAGATATACACCACTTAACAAAGCACAAAGGTGAACTAATAAGATATGGCTGCGAAATGATCTCCATATTGAATCATTATAACCATGCACTGTTAACATTACATTACATTACCATTTATTTACGTAGCGCTAGGTACAGCGCATAGAAGGGAACTACATACTAAGTTAGACAAACTAGAAACAGACTGGTACATGAGGTAGAGAACCCTGCTCGCAAGCTTACAATCTAGAGGGAATGGGGTCCATAAGACACATAAGGGGTTGAAGAGGCCAGAGGGATTGAAGTTGTAATAACAGTAGTGTGGATGGGTGGCACTAGGTGGGATAGGCCAAAGATGAATAGTGTGTGTTTCAGCTAGGTGGGAACTGCTAGAGGTAAGTAGACGTATGCCAATTTCAATCCAGTCTGTTATCCTGATTACATTGTTCAGAAGATGACAGATTCTAGTAGACATGTGCATTCGTTTTCGGACGAATGCATTTTCGGACGAAAATAGCATTTTCGTCCATTCGTCCGAAAAACGAATAACGAAAATTTTAACTAACAAAATCCGAATGAACGAATGGTTAATAAACGAAAATCATTCGTTCATTCGTCCATTCGTCCATTCGTGCTATTGGCATTCTAAACCGAAATAGAGTCGGTTTACAATACCAATAGCATTGTACTACATTCCATAAACCGACATGAATGACTTTCGGTTTATGGAATGCATGTAATGCTATTAGCTTCCTATAAACCGAAATTGAGTTCCCATTCATACGAATAGGTCAATTGACCTATTCGTATGAATGGGGACTCTTTCGGTTTATAGAAAGCCAATAGCAGCATGTATTCTATAAGCCGAAAGTCTTTAAAACAAACGACGTTCGGTTTATAGAATACATGTAATGCTATTGCTGTTCTATAAGCCGAAAGACATTCGGCTTATAGAACAGCAATAGCATTACATGCATTCTATAAACCGAACGTCGTTCGTTTTAAAGACTTTCGGCTTATAGAATACTATTGGCATTCTATAAACCTAACTAGAGTCCCTCCTCATTCATTAGAATTTCTTATGAATGGGGACTCGACTCTAGTTCGGTTTATAGAAAGCCAATAGTATTCTATAAGCCGAAAGTCTTTAAAACGAACGACGTTCGGTTTATAGAATACATGTAATGCTATTGCTAAACTATAAACCGAACGACTTTCGGTTTATAGAATAGCCATAGGATTACATGTAGTACATAAGCCGAAAGTCTATAAACCGAAAGTCGTTCGGTTTATAGGCTGTCGGCATTTAACTATACAGAGACAGAGTCTCCATTCATAAAATTATGAATGGAGACTTTGTCTCCGTGTAGTAAAATGCCGAAAGTCTATAAACCGAACGATCGGTTTATAGACTTTCGGCTTATGTAATACATGTAATCCTATGGCTATTCTATAAACCGAAAGTTCGGTTTATAGAATAGCAATAGGAATACATGTATTCCATAAGCCGACAGCCTATAAACCGAACGTTCGGTTTATAGGCTGTGGGCATTTTACTACACGGAGACAAAGTCTCCATTCATAATTTTATGAATGGAGACTCTGTCTCTGTATAGTTAAATGCCGGCTTTTAACTATACGGAGACAAAGTCTCCATTTATAATTTTATGAATGGAGACTCTGTCTCCGTATAGTTAAATGCCCACAGCCTATAAACCGAACGTTCGGTTTATAGGCTGTGGGCATTTAACTATACGGAGACAAAGTCTCCATTCATAATTTTATGAATGGAGACTCTGTCTCTGTATAGTTAAATGCCGGCTTTTAACTATACGGAGACAAAGTCTCCATTTATAATTTTATGAATGGAGACTCTGTCTCCGTATAGTTAAATGCCCACAGCCTATAAACCGAACGTTCGGTTTATAGGCTGTGGGCATTTAACTATACGGAGACAAAGTCTCCATTCATAATTTTATGAATGGAGACTCTGTCTCCGTATAGTTAAATGCTATTGTATTCTATAAACCGACTCTATTTCGGCTTATAGAATGCAATAGTACTACGAATGGACGAATGAACGAATGATTTTCCTTTATTAACCATTCGTTCATCCGGCTTTAGTTAGCTTAGCATTTTCGTTCTTCGTTTTTCGGGCGAATGGACGAAAATGCAATTTTCGGACGAAAATGCATTCGTCCGAAAACGAATGCACATGTCTAGTATATATTCACATGTAAATTGCTTTTTAAATAAAAAATTATGATATAAAAAAATCTTGTTTTTATTTCCTTTTATGTGACAATGCTGCCTCTCTCTTTCCCTTGCCCCCAGATTTGTCGCTCTCCCCCCCTTAGTGTTGTCTCTCTCTCACCCTCCCTTTGGCTCCCCCCTCGCTCCCCTTGTGTCTGTCTCTTCCCCCCTTCCCTCCCCTTGTTTCTCTCTGCCCCCCCCCCCTTGTTATTCTGTCCCCCCCTCACCTGTTTCTTGCTCCCTGGTGGCTAGTGGGGGCAGCCGGGGGATGTATGCACTATACATAATAGACGGAAGTGTCGGGCAGCATGGAGGTTGTCTGCACGATTCGTGCAGACATCCCCCAGCTGCCCGATTCTCCCTGGTGGCTAGCGAGGGAGCGGAGGATGTCTGTGCGATGAGCGAGACCTCTCCTGCTGCCGCCCGGCATGACCGCCGGGACTTCTATGATGAAGCTGGGTACTTCCGGCTTCCTCATAAAAGTCCTGGCTGTCGTTCCGGGCGGCAGCAGGGGAGGTCTCGCTCATCGCGCAGACATCCACCGCTGCCTCGCTAGCCACCAGGGAGAATCGGGCAGCTGGGGGATGTCTGCACGAATCGTGCAGACAACCTCCATGCTGCCCGACACTTCCGTCTATTATGTATAGTGCATACATCCCCCGGCTGCCCCCACTAGCCACCAGGGAGCAAGAAACAGGTGAGGGGGGGACAGAATAACAAGGGGGGGGGGCAGAGAGAAACAAGGGGAGGGAAGGGGGGAAGAGACAGACACAAGGGGAGCGAGGGGGGAGCCAAAGGGAGGGTGAGAGAGAGACAACACTAAGGGGGGGAGAGCGACAAATCTGGGGGCAAGGGAAAGAGAGAGGCAGCATTGTCACATAAAAGGAAATAAAAACAAGATTTTTTTATATCATAATTTTTTATTTAAAAAGCAATTTACATGTGAATATATACTAGACATGTGCATTCGTTTTCGGACGAATGCATTTTCGTCCGAAAATTGCATTTTCGTCCATTCGCCCGAAAAACGAAGAACGAAAATGCTAAGCTAACTAAATCGAATGAACGAATAGTTAATAAAGGAAAATCATTCGTTCATTCGTCCATTCGTAGTACTATTGCATTCTATAAGCCGAAATAGAGTCGGTTTATAGAATACAATAGCATTTAACTATACGGAGACAGAGTCTCCATTCATAAATTTATGAATGGAGACAAACGTATAGTTAAAAGCCGACAGCCTATAAACCGAACGTTCGGTTTATAGGCTGTGGGCATTTAACTATACGGAGACAGAGTCTCCATTCATAAAATTATAAATGGAGACTTTGTCTCCGTATAGTTAAAAGCCGGTGTTCTGACAAATTTCTGGAGCAAATTCTCCTGCGCAATCGCAGGAGAATTTGCTCACTGCGCATGCGCATAAAGTTACAGCTGATAACTCAGCTGTAACTTTGTGACCACCGTGCATGAGACAGCTGCGCAACCCACCTCCCGCCCCCTCACACCCGCCGCACACCCCTTCTTACCAGATCATCGACCACAGCGATACACAGCGCATGCGCACGCCTATCCAGCCGTTTGGGAATGCGCGCGTCCGTTGTTGTGTTCTTAAGGTGGTAAGTAACACGGGGCGTCGGGACATAAGGGGGCAAGCATCCTGGTGAGGGCTGCCTCATCTTGATGGGATTTGTGATCCTCCTGCTGTATTATTGATGCAGCAGGAGGATCACAAATCCCATCAAGATGAGGCAGCCCTCACCAGGATGCTTGCCCCCTTATGTCCCGACGCCCCATGTTACTTACCACCTTAAGAACACAACAACGGACGCGCACATTCCCAAACGGCTGGATAGGCGTGCGCATGCGCTGTGTATCGCTGTGGTCGATGATCTGGTAAGAAGGGGTGTGCAGGGGGTGTGAGGGGGCGGGAGGTGGGTTGCGCAGCTGGCGCATGCGCGGTGGTCACAAAGTTACAGCTGAGTTATCAGCTGTAACTTTATGCGCATGCGCAGTGAGCAAATTCTCCTGCGATTGCGCAGGAGAATTTGCTCCAGAAATTTGTCAGAACACCGGCATTTAACTATACGGAGACAGAGTCTCCATTCATAAAATTATAAATGGAGACTTTGTCTCCGTATAGTTAAAAGCCGGCATTTAACTATACAGAGACAGAGTCTCCATTCATAAAATTATGAATGGAGACTTTGTCTCCGTGTAGTAAAATGCCCACAGCCTATAAACCGAACGTTCGGTTTATAGGCTGTCGGCTTATGGAATACATGTATTCCTATTGCTATTCTATAAACCGAACGTTCGGTTTATAGAATAGCCATAGGATTACATGTATTATATAAGCCGAAAGTCTATAAACGGATCGTTCGGTTTATAGGCTTTCGGCATTTTACTACACGGAGACAAAGTCTCCATTCATAATTTTATGAATGGAGACTCTGTCTCTGTATAGTTAAATGCCGACAGCCTATAAACCGAACGACTTTCGGTTTATAGACTTTCGGCTTATATAATACATGTAATCCTATGGCTATTCTATAAACCGAAAGTCGTTCGGTTTATAGAATAGCAATAGGAATACATGTATTCCATAAGCCGACAGCCTATAAACCGAACGTTCGGTTTATAGGCTGTCGGCATTTTACTACACGGAGACAAAGTCTCCATTCATAATTTTATGAATGGAGACTCTGTCTCCGTGTAGTAAAATGCCGACAGCCTATAAACCGAACGTTCGGTTTATAGGCTGTCGGCTTATGGAATACATGTATTCCTATTGCTATTCTATAAACCGAACGACTTTCGGTTTATAGAATAGCAATAGGAATACATGTATTCCATAAGCCGACAGCCTATAAACCGAACGTTCGGTTTATAGGCTGTCGGCATTTTACTACACGGAGACAGAGTCTCCATTCATAAAATTATGAATGGAGACTTTGTCTCCGTGTAGTAAAATGCCCACAGCCTATAAACCGAACGTTCGGTTTATAGGCTGTCGGCATTTTACTACACGGAGACAAAGTCTCCATTCATAATTTTATGAATGGAGACTCTGTCTCTGTATAGTTAAATGCCGACAGCCTATAAACCGAACGACTTTCGGTTTATAGACTTTCGGCTTATGTAATACATGTAAACCTATGGCTATTCTATAAACCGAAAGTCGTTCGGTTTATAGAATAGCAATAGGATTACATGTATTCCATAAGCCGAAAGTCTATAAACCGAAAGTCGTTCGGTTTATAGACTTTCGGCTTATAGAATACAAGTAATACTATTGCCTTTCTATGAACCGAACGAGAGCCCCATTCATAAGAATTTCTTATGAATGGGGCTCTCGTTCGGTTTATAGAAAGCCAATAGTATTACATTGTATTCTATAAAACGAACGAAAAAAATTAACGAAACGAAAATAATGAACGAATTTCGTCTGAAACGAATGCACTAATGAACGAAATTCGTTTTAGACGAAATAAATAACATTTTCGTCCGAATGGACGAAAACGAAACGAAAATTTTAGTTTTGCACATGTCTAGATTCTAGCTGTATAAACAGGAGCATAGAAGGTTCCAAAAGAAGTATTACTTTTTAGAATCATTTTTTCTATTCTACATAGATATTTTACATATCCTATGCAATCTTCTGAAAGTACTATTTGAAAAATATAGAGCCCTTTAAAAAAAAAAACAAATATTAATTTATTTGGATTATTTTTCATGTACATGCTCATAACTCATAACAGTACATGGAGACATCAGTTGTACTCAGAATCTGGTGTCTGACAGTTTGTTCCTATAAACTAATATCCCCGTTGTGTGCGAGACATGCTTTAGGCAAGACTGCACGTCTTATTCATATTGCTGAGTGGTGGTTTAGGAAACCACACTCCGAAGAGGATTTTCCTCATTATAAAATCACTACTTCTCAACCCTAATATCAACTCATTCATCAACCCTCAAATGCCTGTTCTTGACATTTAACACCTTCCTCTGCGCCCCTGCACCTCAGTCCTGTTAACCTTTTATAGCCCAAGATCTTGCCTCTTGCTACAAATGAACCTTTGTGCAAAAGAAGTAATACTTGGGGTACCGCACACACTGCAGCCCTCTGAAGCACTGCGGAATGCTCATATACAATATCAAGAAGAAAAGCAGACTGGCGCAAAACAGTGGGTACCTTAAATTAAACACATAAAACAATAGTGCAATAATGCTAAACCATATACGTGAAATTAAATGTTGAGAATGGATGCACTCACAATCATACGCGAGTGACAGTCACATCAGATAAGGCATGAATATCCATAAAACATCTTTAATTGGATTCTGAAATAAAAAATATAAACATGTGCGGGACCAGGATGTACACAGAAATATTGGCCCCGTTACAGGAAAAACTCACGGACAAAGTAGTCTCCTCCTCCTGATGAAGCCGTGACGACAACGGTGAAACGCTTAGAGGTATCAGCAGATCATGTTCCAGCGCTGCACTTTTCTGGAGTTGTTTTTTGTGATTTATTCGTCCCTTGTCCGTCAGTTTTTCCTGTAACGGGGCCAATATTTCTGTGTACATCCTGGTCCTGCACATGTGTATATTTTTTATTTCAGAATCCAATTAAAGATGTTTTATGGATATTCATGCCTCATCTGATGTGACTGTCACTCGCGTATGTTTGTGAGTGCATCTATTCTCAACATTTAATTTCACGTATAGGGTTTAGCATTATTGCACTATTGTTTTATGTGTTTAATTTAAGGTACCCACTGTTTTGCGCCGGTCTGCTTTTGTTCTTGATACTCCAATTTTAAAATGAAGTACAAATTAATATTTCAGTTTATGGCCTTAATCACTCTCCTTAAAGGGACTGTCTAGTGCCCAAAATGCATCTTCCAAAAATAATGTATATTAATGTACTTTCAAAGTACTTTAAAACACATGTCTTACATTTTGCATTTCTTAAAATATAAAATACTTACAACTAGAAGAAATTGTGAAATTACAGCAGTTTGCAAGAAACAAGTACTACCCACACTAGCTGAGTAAAAGTAATTTTCTTTTCTTTTTTTTTGCTGCAGGAACCAATGAGAATAATTTAATTCAAATGAATGGGATATCCTGTCTCTCTAGTGATGTCATCATACAATGTGTTGCAATGTTAAGAGATCCTACTGTGTACAAGAGCAAGGTCACTCAATGGCCGCTCAAAAGACTAAATTTAAGGAGGACAGGAAGTGACTATATAAAACAAAACTTTATATCCTCAGTGTCTATAGAATCAGTGCTGCCGCACTTGCAGTAAACATGCAGAGTAATCACGGGGGAGGGCTTGAGTCAAATATAAAAAATGTGATTTATACAGAATGCCTGCATCAATTCACGCAGGGATAAAAGCCTGTGCATCATACAAGCAGTGATCATCATCTTGCACCAAAGTGAGTTTGGGGACTAGACTGTCCCTTTAATAGAGACTGTGAATTTACCTCCCAATATAATCTTCTTAATTAATAATATTTTACAAAGCCAGGATTGCTGCAGTGGACTTATTTCAAACTATAAACATTTAACACTTTCATGAACCTGGCATGTGTCAAATGATTTTAGGGCCTCCCCAGCCAGAGAGCAGAGTGATCAGAGATCACCAATGATGACCAAACTGATTGTATCTGTTATATCTCTGTAGAACTGATTGATTTACTGCTGACAACATTCCTGGATGCCCTGTGTTTTTCTTGCCTTTTTTAATGTGTTTTCTAGTTAAGAATTTTGTTTTAGCCTCATTAATGCATGAGGAAGGGACCTAGCAACATTGGTCTTGAAAGCTTGCAACCAAATTCTGTTAGCCAATGAATGGTATCATTTTAACTCTACTTGTTTCCTAATCAACATCTAACTTCAAACCATAAAGCTACCCCAACACTGTGCCCTGGCTATAGATCTACACCAAATAAAGTAAGGCAGGACACATTAATATAAACTGTGTAAACTGTGTAATCATCAAAACAGTGTAAATAAAAAAAAATATTATGTTGTGGTGACCTGCCTGCATTGTAATTTAATAAAATAGTTTTGCTTTGGTAATTTAGTTTGTTGCTTCAGAGATCACACAGAAAGGATACAGACTGGATTGTATATCTGACACTCCTATATGTGTCCTTATTTAGAGATATAAAAGCTACTGCTGGTGGACACATACTTCAAACTCAAGTGCTGATGTCAGAATAAATAATGATGTGAACCTATAAATGTAGTCATGACTTTTCTATAGGATGTAGATATGTTTACAGTAAATAGGTACCCCATAATTGTAAGTCTCCCAAAACTTTCTTGCTCCAGACCTCACCAAGGAAATATTGGAAATAAAACTACATTTTGTTTCCAGATGATTAGCTATAACATTCGCTATAGAATTTCTGGCTTGTCACTGAGAACTGTTCTCCAATCCCCTAGGATTAGAGAGCCCTTTATACACCAGCTAACAGACGAAAAAACAAGAGCTGTACACTATATAATGTAGGTAGAATGAGAAAGCCAGAGGCAAATCCTATCCTGCTCATTTCAGAATACGTATTTCAAATCAAGCTGAGAAATAAACCTAGCATGTCAGGACTTTGTTCAATGTAGCAATACAATGTAATTGTGTATATATTAAAAGTTCATGAAGCAAGGAACAGTAATAGCCTCTGGATGTCCCAATAACCCTCCACAGACTTCCCGCTGATATGAATTTATAAGGGTACTTAGTATTTCTTAATGCCTTAGAGCAATGCAGGTTCTCTTTAGTTTTAAATGAGCTGCAGCATCGTTTAGAAACTAAAGGGCCTCCTCAATAAAGAGAGAATTGCAGAGAATCAATATGGGAATTTCAAACGAAAGGCAAAGTAGCCAAAAACTCTCTAATGCAGCTGAATGGGAAATCTTATCCAACTCTGATACTTTACCCTTAAAGTACAACTGTAGCAAAAAAATAAGTTGTGTTTAATTGAACGATTGCATCAAGTGTATACGTATTATATAGAAATTCTTTAATGAAAGAATACAAATAAAAAAACATATTTGAGTAATACTTTACTCCATATACCTCCACCAGGTGGCAGACGTTTGGTCAGATGGGTCAGATCTTTCTTCATATGATCCAAGGTTAGTGAAGGTCTGACCCAAGATTCTAAACAAGATGTCTGCTCCCTAAAAGAACTATATGGAGTAAAGAAAGCTCAATAAAGCACTTTCATTACATATTTTCTTGATAAATCATCTACACTTGATACAATCTTTTAATTAAACATAAGTTCATTTTTTGCTAGAGTTTAAAATTCCCGTCTCCATTGCCTGCAATTCTCTCTTTATTGCGTAGACCCTTAGGTTAATTTTAAAGAGGCTGAGACGCTGAGAATATGTTTTGAAAGTGCACACTTAAAGGAACTGTATCACCTACACATTGCTTATACTGTGAATGTAGAGCATATAAAATTATTGAAATCCATTTATACATTGTGTTAGCAGAGTTGCAAGCAAATGCCTAAATTAGGAGAAAAATGTGTTTTAAATGTGTTGGTGGCATCTCGAGCTTATGACATCACAAAAAAACACATATCCAATTAAAAACCATTTCATTTGTATATGAAACCACAGGTGATGTCATAAGCAGGAGACACCACAAACATGTTATCCTAATTTAAGCATTTGCTTGCAATTCTGCTAACTCAATGTATAAATAATTGTCAATATGTTCTTTATTCCCTACATACACCGGATAGGTAATGTGTAAGTGATCCAGTTCCTTTAATTATGGAATTAGAGCTTTTCTGCGTGCCACAGTGCCATTAACTGTAGTATTGTTTTTCCCATTCATAATTCTCTCTCTAGAGCTCATTTAGATAACAAAGCCAGTGTATCGGTATGTAAGTGTGTGTAGTACTGGGCCTTGGGCAGCCTCACCGTGGTTTACAGACAGTCCCCAGAAATATGTGCAGAAGCAAATAATTTTCTAACTCTGTTCTAACAAGCACCAAAATACATTTTTGTTCTGATCCACACTACAATCTAGATCAAGGAAGATGGTCAGCCCTAGGGCCACCTTTCGGGATTTGTCTCTCCATGTTCCATTGGCTCCTTCAGCCTAGAGTATCTCCAGAATATTATTAAAATGACTGATATCTGAAATCCATGTGCATGAAATATGGGAAAGGATCATTTTGTTCTTTTCCTTGCTCAGACAAACCACTGTGTTCATTTTTGCTATCTTATTATTGTATATTGCGTTAGTAATACTTACAGAAAGTTGTTATATAATTGAAACAGCTCGCAGCATGCACACAGGAAGTCATGCTGAGATACTGATACTCCCTCATTCATCTAGGATTTTTGTAAGGCGCATTTATTTTTAATGTTAGAAAAGGAAGATAACCTGATAATTCCAAGTCACAATCTGAAATCACTTTGTGCCTACTCAATGCTAGTTATAGCCTACAGATAAAACATAACAAAAAAAAGAAAAAGAAATGAAACAGCATTTATTTATATTTTTTTATAGGAGGCAATGTGACACCTGTGCTAATTATTTTTTAATGGAGGCAGATTCCACTGCATAAGTCCCCAAAGGAGTTGTGATTGCTATTGTCTTGTGGCATCTGCAGTGTACATGGGCGTCCACAGATGGGATTAATAGGGGAAAACTTGCCACTCCTTGAAAATTCTGTCAGACTTTTTTTCTCAGGGTCTTTCCCATCTGCCCCTCATGCTTTTCTCAAATCAGAGCAACAAATAGAAAATAGAAGTTCTTTAATGAAAAAATATAAACAAAGTATCTTATTGAGCCATCGTACTCTATATAGTCCCATCAGGGGGTTGACATTTTGTTTGGAATCTTGGATCAGATCTTCTTTCATCTTGGGTTGAACAACATGTCAGCCCTCTGATAGAGTACTGATTAGTATTCTTTCATTTAGGCATATCTTTTAAAAACATTTATACTTTCAATGTTAGTTAATTTGCTGCCTACAGCTGTCTTTTAAACTTAAATCCAGCGATATTGGTCCTAGAAAAAGTATATGCAATTTGTTTTGGCATAACTGTATAACACACAAATACATATGTTACGGAGATTAAACACTAAAAATGTAGTAACTTTGCTGAACTGAATTACAGAGAAAGACAAGACAAACCAACAGAAGCAAAGAGAAGATCAGTTGATTCAGAAGATTCAGAAGTTGGTGCAAAAAAGGGATTTTCTTGTAGATGATGCCGAGGTAGAACGACTAAGGTAAGTGTTTTCTTGGGATTGTTAACTTTTTGTAAAAAAAAAAATCTCATTATAAGCACAGGCTAGCAATGTTTAACCTGAGGGTCAGGACCAGCTAAATAGCTGAAGAATAAGATGGTCAAGGCAGGAGCGGATCCAGACTCTGATCTCGGGAGGGGCACTGCACATGTCCATCTGTCTTTTCCTCTCCCTATGTTTGTCTGTCTTTTCCTCTCCCTTCCCATGTCTATCTCTCTCCTTTCCCTTCCCGTGTCTGTCTCTCTCCTCTTTCTTCCAATGTCTGTCTCTCTCTCTCCTCTCTCTTCCCATGTCCATCTTTCTCTCTCCTTTTGCTTCCCATGTCTTTATCTCTCCTCTTTTATCCCATGTCTTTCTCTCTCCTCTTCCTATCCATGTCTGTCTCTCTACTCATCCATTCCATGTCTCTCTCTACTCATCCATTCCATGTTTCTCTCTCCTCGTCCGTTCCATGTCTGTCTCTTTCCTCGTCCGTTCCATGTCTGTTTCTCTCCTCACCCTTTCAATGTCTGTCTCTCTCCTCATCCGTTCCATGTCTGTCTCTCTCTCCTCTCTTCCCATGTCCGTCTTTCTCTCTGTTCTTGCTTCCCATGTCTTTATCTCTTCTCTTGCTTCCCATGTCTTTATCTCTCCTCGTCTGTTCCATGTCTGTCTTTCCTCTTCTTTCCCACATTTGTCTCTCTCCTCTTCCATCCCTTGCATGTATCTCTCCTCTACCCCTGACTCTCTCTTTGTCCCTCTTACCATCTCTCTCTTCCTCCTCTCCCCGTCACTGTTCTCTCTTCTCCCCCAACAGTGTTCTCTTTTATCCCCCCCATCAGTGTTCTCTGTTCTCCCCCGTCAGTGTTCTCATCCCTCCCCCTGTCAGCCAATTAGCCCATAAATATGCTACTGTTAGTATGCCCATTAATATGCCATTGTTAGTATGCCCATTAATATGGAAGAAAAGAAGATGAGGGATATGCAGACGGAGCCACTCCATGCAGGTAAGTTTAGCCAAGGTAGAAAATGTTTGTTTATTAAAAAAAAAAAAATAGAAAACACAAAAATAGAAAAAAAGGATCTCCAGCACACAGTGCAATCTAACAAACAATAATAAAGTGACAATTAATATATATCATCTGAAAAAAATAAAAGCAATCAATAAATTTCGTCTGCGAAGTAAATGAAAGCCTTAGAAGAAAATCATACAATAACCGTAGAAGAAAATCATAACAATAACTGGAAAATATGTTCTGTGAAATCAATACAATCAATAAATATCAGTGCAACCAAGGTGCTTGTGATATAAACAAAAGTGCAGATAAATGTAATAAAAAGCCACCTGACCACACTGTAAGTGAAAATGCAGGTGCGTACAATTACAATCAAGATTCCTTTTGTTTGCTCATGTGGCAAAAGAGCGACCTGGAAAATAAATATATACAGATCTGGTGCTGTACATCTCATAAAATGAATGAACGTGATCAAAAATGATATATTAGCACTCACAAACGTTGCTCCTAAGATCGTATGCGCATCGATACACGCTCTCAGCGTGGCAATATGGCTTGTTTAAAACCCTACACAGGAGACCGGACTGTGGAGAGACTCCGTGAAGAAAAAACAGAGCCCGAATACTTGAAAAGCTTTAGTAACAATATATTTCAATGCCCAATAATACAGACACCTGAAAGAACATAGATCGAGTTCACATTAAATCCTCGGGGCGTCGGAGACAAAAATCTTGTGCGCAGACTATTCCTCCCAGTCTTGTGGTGCACGCCCACTTGTACGGATGCTGAAAGTGTCCAAAAAGCAACCCAACGCGTTTCATCCTATGACTTCATCAAGGGGATAGAATGGATCACACTATATACTCTTCAGAAGCAATATCTCCAAACTACTATTCCCCAAAGTGGACTGCATCACTTGGAGCTGTCAGTCTGGATGTGTGTAAGAGGCAGCACTATTATCAGTCTTATGTGCCGGGCTGCAAGGCACTGACCCACCCTGGTCATTCTATGTAGCTGGCAGCGCCGATGTTCTGCTTCAACCAGCTGTCGTGGGGAGTATTTACTTGGGCCATCTCCTCGTGGGTTTTTTTTAGGTCACTGATCTAAAACACTGTTTAGTTTATTCACTAAACAGCACATTTGTCGTATGTACTGCCCTGGGCAGGGCTGGCAAAAACAATTCAGTGGCCCATAGTGCAACTTCATCAGCCCATCCATGATCAGAGCTAGACAAAATAAGGTACAGATGTAGTAACACTCAGTGTGCCTGTAAGTAAAGCAGGTCTCCCCCATGCAGGTAAATGGAGATTTCCTTTTGGAAAAAAATGGTTTAACTCAGAAAGTTGGCAGTACCATGGGGAGCAAAGGGACAATTGCCCTCCAGTTTGACTCAATGGTTTCTGGCTGCACCACTTTTTTTCTTCTAAATGCCCTAGTGCAAAGCACTTTCTATCTCTCTGTAAAATTATCTTGTCCGTCTATCTATCTCTGTGCTACATCTGTTGTGCCTTATCTTGTGTCTAGATCAAAATAAAAAGACTTAAAAGAGGGATTAACCTCTCCCGTCAGTCTTTTAATCAGGTGTACTTGAAATAATATACCAAAACAATATGCTGAGGCCCATACTACATCTTTTTTACCATATTAGTTCTACCAAAAGCTTTGTCAGTTTTATCATTAAAGGCGTTCTGAAGTTTTAACTACTGTTTTTACCAAGGATAATTCCTCTTTTTATTTTGTTCCTTTCTATTTTCCCAGGGAAAAAGAAGAAGACAAGGAAATTGCAGATTTCCTGCGCATCAAATTAAAGCCCCTTGACAAAGTAACAAGGCCGTTTGCTAGTAAGTTTTCAAGGAGAATTTCACATTAATTAAATGTTCTATATAAACATCGCTGGTCTTACAGGGATCAGGATTTGATTTCACTGCTGTTGCAAATACTGGTGAATAAAACGTGTTGGAATAGTTAACCCATACAGAACAGAAGGGTTTGTAATCTATTCTAATATGCATATATCTTACATTTAACATACTTGCTCGATAAGGCAAAGGAGTTTTCCATAGCAAGGGCTCTAATAATCGAAGTTGCCTTTTAATTGCACTTCAATTGCAAGGTAGAATTACAAAGCTGATATCCAGTTTTCCCACAGAGCTGCAGGGATCTGGATCTCACTAACCGGGGATGGGTGTGCAGGCAGCAGGATGTTGGTGCACAGACATCTTTCGAGGCTGCCTCACACAACCCGAGTGTCTCCGGAAGTCAGAAGTCATGTGACCTCCTGGCACTCCAGCTCCTTGGACAATCAGGCAGTGCTAGGGAGCCATAGAGGATGTCTGTGCACCTGGACAGCACATAGACATCCTGAAACTAGACACGAGGGACATGGTAAGCCCTAAGGGAGCATGCAGCGTGGGTGTAGCGGCAAGTCCATGTGGGTGCATGGCAAGTCCCTGTGGGTGCAATATGAATGCAGTGGTAAGACATGTTGATGCAAGGTAAGTACTTACACGTGCAATATGGGTGCAGTGGCAAGTCCCTGTGGATGCAATATGAGTGTGGTGGCAAGTCCTGTCGATGCAATGTGAATACAGTGGCAAGTCCTGTGGGTGCAATATTGGCTCATGGCAAGTCCTGTGGGTACAGTATTGGACAATGGCAAGCCCTATGGGTGCTGCAATGCGGTGCTATGTTAATTTATGTAGGTAAAATCTGGTGCTGTGCGTCAAAGGAAAGGAAATAGAAAAATGTTTATTAAAAATTAACACAAGTTTTCATTGGAAGCATTATTTACCAGCAAAATGTTTTATCACCCATTAAGATCCAAAGTTTGGGGAGTTGCCTTACATTCGAACAAATATGATATGTGAAGTTTTACTTTTTCAGTCTTTTCAAGTCCCTTGGCTTTTTGAAAGACTTTTTCCTCTGTGTTGGAGCCAATCAGAACTATTGAGCTGTAGTACAGCCCCCAGCACATTCCCTGCTGCACTTTTGCTTTGCTGCAACACTCTACATATCCCATAATACTCTGTCAGCTAAGAGGCTGGCAGGGGAGTATGGGAGATATACTTCATCAACAGCAGTTTGATGTACCTTATTAGTATACATCCGTTGTGCTATATTGCCAATAATGCTCAGCCAGACAGAATTATAATTATATATAACAGTTTATCATGGACAGCAGCAATAAAAATGATTGCAAACTCTTTAATATAAGCTACACAATTTAAAACTGAATTCTATTTAGAATATTTGTGTGGGCCTAGAAATAAGTACTTAAACTGATACAATCCAATCCAATCATCTTATCATTTCATTGATCATTACTGTCATTACTCAGAAGAAAACAAAACTCACCTATCACCTAGCACAAAGAGCTGCGGCTGCAAGAGGGTACCTGCTGCTTTAAACCCGATTATTGGCTGCACCCTCTCCCCCTCGTCCCCCCACATCAGTTCTCTCTCATCCTCATGTAGCCTGAGCTTGGGTTGGGGACCGGATATTATTAATCCCATGAGGTAATATCATAGAACCTGTAGGCTTTTTAACTAGGATAGGATTAGCTTAAAAATCCCTGATCCAAACATAAAAAATCTGAGAAGTTTTGAATACCATAGACTGCAATCAGGGCTGGTGCTAGACTTTTTGCCATCCTAGGCAAAACATATTTTGCTGCCTCTTACTAATCCTGCCCTCAGGCACATACACACACAGTCACAGATGTAGTGTCCCATATACATGCAGGCACATGTTCACACAGTCACGCATACAATGTCACATGCACTCACAGCCAAACGTACACACCCCAGCACCCAAATTACATCCACAGGACATGTCCCAGCACCCAGATTGCACACACAGGACATGTCCCAGCACCCAGATTGCACACACAGGACATGTCCCAGCACCCAGATTGCACACACAGGACATGTCCCAGCACCCAGATTGCACACACAGGACATGTCCCAGCACCCAGACTGAACACACAGAGAACATGCCCCAACACCCAGATTGCACACACACAAGACACTCCCCATCACCTAGATGCACATGCAGGCCATGCCCCAAATCTCAGACTGCATCCACAGGATTTTCCCAACACTCAGATTGCACACACTCGACATGCCCCATCACCTAGATTGCACTCATAGGACATGTTTTCTTAGCCTTACAGATATTACCCTATCCTTTCCTGGTGTCTAGTGGTGTTCAGTTCAATGTCTGTGCACTGTTCAGGCACATATATATTCTCTCATGCTGCCTCATGTAGGTAATGTGACCCGCAACATTCTGACTTCCGCAGACGTACAGGAAGTGTGAGAGGCAGCCTCTTAGGATGTCTTTGCACTGTCTCCTTCCCCCAGGCTCCCTGAGAAAAAGGCCAGCAGTGCCTGCTGCTAAGGCATACATCCCCCAAGGAAGGCAGCAACCACGCCCCCCCCCTCCCCCCCCCCAGAGCCGGCGCCTATTGGTAGGAATTAATTCACATCATTGAATAGAACTCATAGGTGTTCTATAACTGGTGTTGCTTTATAATCATTAAATACAATTGTACAAAAAATATTCATCTGCCTTTCACAGATACTGTGCCAGAGAAGACGACAGAACTACCACCAACCAAACCATCCATAACAAAAACAGGAATGGCTATACTGAAAGATTGTTGTGGGACCACCCAGTGCAGCATAATGTAACACGTGGCCTGTGATCTGTCATCAGAATGCTGTGTTGGGATGACGGGGTTTGCAAGAAAAGGATTTAAAAGACCGAGAATCCTGATAATCAGAACTGCATTTGCTGTAGATACAGTAACACTTTTACCAATAGTATCAATAGTGAAACCCTCACTGTCGCATGGACCACTCAATGAGCATGTTTAGAAGGAGAGTGTCTATAACAAGAATATATTATATTACATATATTCTTACGTCCGCCAGCAACCATTACTGACTTGTAACAGCTTGAGTAATTACCTAGTAGATTTAGCAGTTTGCGGTCTGACTCCCAGTGATTACAATTAACATGCAGCAACAGTGTAACAAATGGTTAAATAGTACGAGAATTGAAACCCCTAAGTTCCTTCCTTTCTCAAGTATGTAAAATATTTCATTAACCTTCTCTATGCCACAGTACAATAGCAGGGATGAGGTTAAGCTGTACCAATAAAATACAATAATAATGATCCAAATAGAATTATTTTGAATATTCAGATTTTTCTTTTTTCTTTTATTGCTCAAACTGATTATATTTCATGATGTACGGGGGTATACAATTACAGTTATTTGTTGCTGTTTTTAAGAGACCTTTTTTTGTCTCCCCTTACATTGAAACACCTTAGAATACAAGACATATTTTACCAAGTATATGTAAAATACAGGTTATTACAGATCCAGCACTTTGTAGATCTTGTTATGCATTTTCCTTGCACATTAGAATTCCGTGTATGTTTAGAAGTTAAAAAATATCTAGGTCTTAGGACGTACTATACTGTGAAGTACAGCTAATAAATAATTTGTACCTTTGTGAATTTCCAAATGTAATTATACAGTTGTAATATTTATCCGCTATTGCATTTTACCTACAGTTCTTAGATGGTGATGAACAAAATGAAGCAAGCGAATGCTTTTATGTTTTGGTATCAAGTAAAAATTACTTTGTTCATGTATTGTGTTTCATTAATGCAAAATATTAAATTCAGAGAATTCAGATGTCCATTAAAAGTGCCTAGTAGACAAAATAAGTAAATCAATGCCATGAATTCAGTTATTACAAACAGGCTACACTGTGAAAGATTTCCCAGAGATATACATAAAATAGTTGTTTGGCAACACATGATGTACATATATGTCCTGTGTTAAAAATGAGCTAAGGAAGCGATCACTGATTGGTTCCACTGCTCAGCTGCGTTGGTGTAATGCCTTGATTTCTAGGCATACACCGAATACTGCTGCTGGGTTGATGTGCGATTGTCAGGTGCCATACTGAAAGCAAAGCAGCATGACCTGCCGGTGGTCTGGGAATGTTGATTGACAGCAACATTTTTTTTAAAAATGTAAAAAATATAAACGCTTAGTTGGTGTTAACATGTCACTATAGGAAAAAATGGTTAGGAGAAAGAAAAGAGCTACAGTAAAACACATAAAAAATTGATATTTTTAAGATCAGGACAAATATTGAAATCTCTTTAGCAGGTTTCTTATTAGCATTTGTAGATCTGTACAAGATTATTCATATAGAAGTTCTTTTTTTTCATTTATCATATTTTTTTGCAGTAAATTATATGATAAAAAAAGCCCTTCTCTTGCCAATAAAAACATTATATCACATGTGTAGGTACATTAAATTAGAAAGAGGAAAGTTGCAGATAAACACAAACACTGCAGAATGTGTTGAAACAGCCTCTTTCACCAAGGGGTTAAACGAACAATGTGCACAATGCTGGCTCTGGCACAATCAATATTAGCACTGACAAAAAATGGACTTCAGGAAAAAAACAAGTTGAAAAACTAGCTTGAGACTTGGCTCTCTGTTAAAAAAAAAAAAAAGCTTAAGTTTTTCTTTATCAGCACAGACATCACCTACCATCTCCTTACTCTGTGTCCTTGCAGTTTAATGGTTGTTGTGTTTGTATTTATTTCTGCCAGTATTTCATACCATGTCCATTGTAGTTATTCCTATATTGACATATGCTCTGTATGTATCTATATACAGTTAATAAACATGTATTTGTAACATACTCTAATAATACTTAAACAATCTCTTGTAATATTTTCATAAAGAGCCAAATACCATTTTTTTTTGTAAATCAGTATTTATTAAAGATTTTTCTTTTTTTGTGTCAGTAAATGGGTAGGTGGGGGATTTGGGATGAGGATACAGAACCAACTGGGTCAACTGACCTATTCTTATGAATGGGGACTCTATTTCGGTTTATAGAATAGCAATACCATTACATGTATTACATAAGCCGAAAGTCTATAAACCAAAAGAGATTCGGTTTATAGACTTTCGGTTTATGTTATACATGTAATGCTATTGCTATTCTATAAACCGAAATAGAGTCCCCATTCATAAGAATAGGTCAATTGACCTATTCGTATGAATGGGGACTCTATTTCGGTTTATAGAAAGGCAATAGCATTACATGGCTATTGGCTTTCTATAAACCGAAATAGAGTCCCCATTCATACGAACAGGTCAATTGACCTATTCGTATGAATGGAGTCACTCTTACCCACATTTTACTTCATTTTGTAACCCTCTAGCCCTTTCCAGGACGTTTTTAGAGGCATTTTAGTGGCCAAAAGTTTGTGTCCCCATTGACTTCAATGGGGTTCAGGTTCGGGGTCAAGTTCGAGCACGGACCCGGACATTTTTTCGAAGTTCGGCCGAACCTGCCGAACCCAAACATTCAGGTGTCCACTCAACTCTAATAAGCATACTTCAACAGCACTGTGTGGAATAAAATGCAACTATTCACTGCTAAGCAATCCTAAAATGTCAATAGGCTTATGGGACCTTGGCTTTAAACCTTCGAGTGGGGGATTGAACTAAAACATCCAAACATGTAAGCGTCATGGTATATAGCGGAAACGAGTATTTGGTCAATCTCAAATCTCAGAGGTATAATGTCCCTAGCGAATGTCTAGCCTCAGCACAGTGTACAATTAAAAACATCATATACAATAAACGGAGCATCCTGGGGTCCATAGTGACTGTAGGGCAAGCTTCCAGGTTCCCCCCCTCCACCTCTGCAGCTTGCGATAGCAAAGGTAACTCCATATCTGCTGGGCTTTCGATAAAAAAGGGTTTTGCTCTCTGTGGAGATGGACAACAGCTGTGGGACCCTGTATTTGATGATTCCCACTTGGTGTAGATGGGTAGTGAGAGGTCTCATCAAGCGCCTCCAATGCATAATAGCCGATGCAATATCATCAAATATTTGTATATTTGCTCCGTCACAGTCAAGTGCACCAGTCTTGCATCCAGCGTGAAGGAGAGCCATCTTATCCACGAGCAGGCGAAACGAACTACTTTGTCTCATGGAACCTCTCGGGGGCTCTTTGGGCCTTTCACAGGCAGAACAAGTCCACAATTTGGAGGTCCGACGGTCAAAGATGAGTGTTAATCTTAACAATATATGGCTGGAGAGCCGTGGGTCTAACGGACTCTGGCACACCTCTTATCCTGACATCGGCATGGCGTAATTTAGTGTCCAAGAGGGAGACTTGTTTTTGCAAGTCATATACTTGTTTAACGAGAAAGCTCGACTCATTAGGTACTTCAGTGATGACCGCAAGTGGCTTGTGTGTTGCGCCGAGGTAAGTACGAGTGTTGAAACACTCATATTCAGCGTGGATATCTCTGCACTGACCTCCGAAATATCTCTTTTTCCAGATGACCTCACAGATCAATCTTTTAAGATCCTCTTCGAAGATGGGGTGTCATTGGGATCAATCCTAGGGTTAAAAGTGTGATGAGGTGTCTGTAGGTCGCCTGAGTAGGAACCAGAATCCTCTGTAAGGTCCGAACGTATGGCTGCGGGATTAATTTGCAAGGGCCTGTGTGGCCTGTGTTGCAATATCGAGCTTTTTCATTTTGAGGCTATGTGTCAGGGTTCTACACCGACCTTCTAACTCAAGCATTTAAAAGTCATCATTTATGTGCTTATATGCCTCCTGCCTCCTCTAGAGGCCTCCCTACCTTACTTTGCTTGTATTCCTTCCCCTCTGTTTGGTGGGTTTGCTCACACCCAGGTTAAATAGCTGCAGTTTCTTGCAAACAGTGCTTTTGCATTGAAGTTGGATGACTGGGAATCTGAACCTGAACGGCTCAACGAGCTCAGTGGATGATTTTCAGCATCTCATGAGACCCTCTAACTAAATCAAGATTTCTTCAGCTAAGTTGTTCCCTTAAAGCTACCTATCTCAGTCCTCACCCTCTCTAGGCTCCTTCTGCTTAAGCTACCCTGCTCATTCCTCGCCCTCTCTAGGGTGTTCCTTCTGCTTAAGCTACCCTGCTCAGTCCTTACCCTCTATAGGGTGTTCCTTCTGCTTAAGCTACCTCAGACCTCACTCCCTCTCGGGTGTTCCTGTTTAGCTTCTTACCTCAGGCCTCACCCCTTGTTTTACTCTCTCTACCCCTACCTTTGCTTTGTCTACAGTCCCTGCTATAGCTCCTTGTTCATACTGCAGTTCCTACTCAAACCCTTTTCCTATTCTGCAGTTCTTTGCTAAATTCCCTTTTGTCTCTCCTTCAGTCTTTATTACAATATCTAGCGCTTTGTTTCTTTATCTGTTCTCCCTCTGCACAATACATAACATGCAACCAGACACCACCATTCTCCCTGCACTAAAACTCCTACCTGACCTGGTAAAGGCCCTGACACTATGCTTTTGTTGTTTGGTCGAGTTTGCCATCAAAAGTTCACTTTATTCTCCTGCAAGGCCTGGAGCTCCACAAGCACAAGAACATCCTCTGCAACGGCTAGCTCTGCATCTCCAAAAGGTAGATTCTATTGCTATTCCTTTCTGCTATGTTTACTCTATTGACAATGGTTAAAGGTGAACCAGAGGACATTTACCTACCGAGACCACTCCCTTTGCTCCTTTGTCATCATATGATCTTGCCTCGCTTTAGCTATGGAACATTTGGTCATGATTCCTCAGAAGGGCAAACTTCCAGGTTCTGCACTTCCTCAGCAGCTTGCAGTTACCGCAGGAAAGCATCCATATCTGCTGGGCCAATTCTGCTTTCAGTGGGGGGGAAAAATTCCTTCTTCACTCCAAATGGCAGCTTTCTCCTTGGATCAACAAGCACTAAATAAATATTAATGCCTATACTAACATGAATAGCCCTCTATGCTCCGGCTGACAGATATAGGCAGTGTCAGAGGAGTTAACCGATTGGGTGGCTAGACAGATCTAGGCAGTGTCAGAGGCGTTAACCCCTTGGGTGGCTAGACAGATCTAGGCAGTGTCAGAGGAGCTGGGGATGGGACACTTCATCGCTGCTGCATCCGCTTCACCGCCGTCACTTCACCACACGACAGCTCATCGCGGGATATTTCATTGCTAAAGGTGAGTTTTAATGTGTTACAGTTAGAAGATGGAGTGTTAGAATTAGAATTTTAGTATTGGGGTTAATTTTAGTATTAGGGGGTTAATTTTAGTATTGGGGTTCGGTATTAGGGTTCGGGGGTTAATTTTAGTATTAGGGTTTGAGGGGGCATAATTTATTAGGGGGAGTTATTTCATTTTAACTGGTACGTTTGTAAGGGCTGACAGTTCAGCGCTGAACTGTCAGCTGTTACAGTTGTGAAAGCATTAATCTTCTTTGCTGACAGTTCAGCGTTCTAACTGCCGCGCTGAAGTGTCCTAGACCCAGAGGAGCTAACCCCTTTAACCACACACATATACAGGCTGTCAGTCACACTCAGAATTGAACCGCATTTTCAAGGTGAGGTCTTACCATGGACCTACGAAGAGGCAGAATAATATCTTCCTTCCGTGAGTCAATACCCCTTTTAATATACCCCAATATCTTATTGGCCTTTGCAGCTGCCAACTGACACTACTGCTAAATCGATCGTCTACAACTACTCCACAATCTTTTTTTTCTTAGTAGATTTCCACAAGGAAACACCATTTAAACTATAGGTTGCATATTATTATACCCAAAATGCATAATTTTACACTTGTCTGCATTGAATCGCATTTGCCATTTACCTGCCCAATTACCCGATTTGTACAAATCCTCTTGCAGCGAAGATACATCTAGACTGTATTACCCTGCTTAATTTTGTGTCATTGGCAAACACCAAGACATGGCTCCCTATGCCCTCTGGGAGTTCATTAATAAAAACAATTAAGAAGAGGACCCAGAACAGAAGCCTGAGGTACTCCACTTATCACGTGCCCAATTAGAGAACTTCCCATTTACATTCTGTCTATATGGTGATGTGTAGTGGGGCAAGCCAACTCTGGTTCATATAATGTACATTAGATTTAAAGTACTGCAAGTAGTGACCAAGATGATTAGTTAGTGCGTCAAGTGTCAGAAGGTTTGGATAGGTGAAGCATTGTGGTCGGGACACCATAAAATGTTTCAAGCCAGAGGGAAATCACTCACAAAGTGTTAACACATTGTTAATTTCTTAAAATTACATTAATATCACTTGCAAGTCAGCTGTTGTATTGGTTACTCCAAATCATCTAATAAAAAAAAAAAAAATAAAAAAAAAAAGTGCATCACCTCAACATAATTTTTATTGTAAAGGTAGAGAGAGGGGGGGGGGGGGGGGGGGGGGAAAGAAAAAAAAGAAGACCTTTCACAAGAAAGGTAGTAGGGAGGAGGCAGGCAACCATAGACCAGTAAGTCTTACTTCAGTAGTAGGGAAAATAATGGAAAAGAATAGAATTGTTAAACGTTTAAAATCACATGAATTTCAAGATCAGAGAAAACATGGGTTTACTTCAGGGAGATCATACCAAACTAATCTTATTTTTTTTTTTTTGATTGGGCGACTAAAATAATAGATCAGGGTGGTGCAGTAGACATTGCTTACGTAGATTTCAGTAAGGCTTTTGACACTGTTGCACATTGCAGTTTATTGATAAGCCTTCTATCTTTGAAGTTTGGATTTAAATAATGTTGAATGGATTAGACACTGGCTGAGTAAAACGCAACTTAGGGTTATAGTCAATTGAGTATATTCAATGCAAGGTCTTGTTACTAGTGGGGTACCTCAGGAATCTGTTCTTGGACCCATTCTCTTTAATATTTTTATTAGTGATATTGCAGAAGGTCTTGTTGGCAAAGTATGTCTTTTTGCTGATGATACAAAGATTTGCAGCAGGGTTGATGTTCATGGAGGGATAAACCAAATGATTTAGCTAAACTAGAAAAATGGTCAGAGCTGTGGCACCTGACATTTAATGTGGACAAGTGCAAGATTATGCACCTTGGGCTTAAAAACCCAAAAGCAGAATATAGAATATTTGGTACAGTCCTAACCTCAACATCTGAGGAAAGGGCTTTAGGAGTAATAATTTCAGAGGACTTGAAGGTAGGTAGGCAATGCAATAGAGCAGCAGGAAATTCTAGCAGAATGCTTGGTTGCATAGGGAGAGGTATTAGTAGTAGAAAGAGGGAAGTGCTCATGCCATTGTAAACGGCACTGGTGAGACCTCACTTGGAGTATTGTTCAGAGAAGGGCTATGATTCATGGGTTGAAGGATAAAACTTACCAGGAAAGGTTAAACCATCTTAACATGTATAGCTTGGAGGAAAGACGTAACAGGGGGGATATGATAGTAACATTTAAATACATCAAGGGAATCAACGCCGTAAAAGGAAGAGAGAATATTTAAAAGAAAAACTACCACAACTAGGACAGTCTAAAATTCGAGGGGCAAAGATTTAAAAGTAATATCAGGAAGTATTACTTTACTAAGAGGGGAGTGGATGTATGGAATAGCTTTCCAGCAGAAGTGGTAGAGGTAAACACACTCAAGGCTTTTAAAGCATGCGTGGGATAGGCACAAGGCTATCCTAGCTATAAGATAGGGAACTGGGGACTAATAAAAGTATTTAGAAAATTGGGCAGACTAGATGGACCGAATGGTTCTTATCTGCCGACACATTCTGTGTCTAATGATCTTTTCATTGTGCCTTACATCTTGGGTCTTCACTTATGCTGTGCATAAAAAAAAAAAAACTAACAACTCTCAAAAAGTGGTTCACTCAACTAAGTATCCCAAAATCGCTCAGTCACCTCCCAGAAAGTTAAAGTTTTGGAGACACATGGTCTATGCAATAAATGCAACCCCCTTCTCACATCTCACAAAAATTAGTCACAACTCCATGCAAAAAACATTTACAATCCACACAGCCTTCTATATTGCAAATCGATCCATAGCCTGCATTTTATCGTAAATAAGGTTTGGACAGTCAAAACACTAATTGGGTGATGGCTTTGGACCACCTTGCTCGAAGCTCTACCAAGTGAAGTACCAATAGATTGTGAGTAAATAAACCCCCCCCCCCCCCGTGCCCTCTTCCTTAAAATGTTATGGATGACCCTTCCACATTCTACTCTTTTGGGGAGCTTGAAATTCATTCGTCACAGTATTGTAATGGACAACACATTAAAAATTTAAAAAAAAAAATTAAAAAAAAAAAGGTTAATGAACAAAATATAAGCAGACCGCACATGCTTGCAAGTAAATGTTTATTGATACAACAATTTGTTCCCAAAACAGACGCTTTTGAGACTTACATGAACAGATGGGAAAAGGGCTAAAACAAAAAGTGCATAATTTTGACAGCTTCAAAAAACATCCACAAAAATGGTGAATTTAAACACTTTGTTTCTTTAGATATAAATTAAAGTTTTATTCCAAATGAAGATTTAATCCGCCTCAATTATTTAATCCATTGTTTTAAAAAAAAAATTGCGATGACCCTACATTGCCAGTTTTGCAGTATGTATGCAAACATCCATGCCCAAACAAGTAGATTTAATTTCCCTTAAGTGAGCAGTTTACACAAGAATGATTAAGAGGGGAGGAAAAAAAATAAAAAAATAAAAAAAAAAATAAAAAAAACAATAAATGTTATCACAAATATAACCTGTATGCTTGAGTTTTTCTTTTTTTTTTTTTTTACTACTTTTTTTTTTTTAAAGAAGCGCTAGCCCTACACATTTTTCAGGTGACTTGTAGTTACATGCCAGTTCAAAAACTGAAAAAAAAATATATGTATATAACTATTTTATCACACTTTTACATGATGATAGCATGTCCACCATAGGGAAAAAAAATGCATAAGGTTACAATAGGAGTTTACACTATTTTTTATTTTTTTTAAAAAGCATTCTATAAAAAAAAAAAAAAAAAAAAAAAAAAAAAAAAAAGGAGAGAGAGAGAGAGAGAGGTCTTTTGAAACCGCCACCATGTTTCTAGAGGGAGAGCCTTTTCATAAAAAGGACTTTAGAGCCTAAAAGTGCAAAAATCAAAAAAACCCTTTGTAATCTTCCTGCGCCTACACAGTAACTATCATTTTTAGTCTGAAGAGGCCACATTTAAAAAAAGATTCTTGTGCAAAATCCAAGTTCTAAAATAATGTTTATAGCCATTTCTGTAAAAGCATTTAATTTAAATGGCTACGGATTCAGAGTCTATCTTGTAGCTTTCTAGCATTTTGCAAAGAACCCAACAAAATGAAAAACACACAAATGCAGAACCTGTTTTTCTGTAGAAGTTCTACAAGAAACCATCACTCGCCCGGCTAATACAACCCATTGTAAGAGCCAGGTTAACCCAGAAGGAATAGGTGGCCTTCTGTCACCATGTATCATATCAGACAAAAATTAAGGCAGTTCCACTGGTTTTTTTTCCCTAGTCATCTAAGGCTTTAATTTTTCCCTTTTTTACTTAAGCCACCCCAAAAATACAGTAAATTGACAAAGGCATGTAATATCCAAGGAACGCAATTTAATAAAAACATTTAGAGACCATTAAAAAAGACAAAATGCCATCTCACCAAACCATTACTCCCCCCCATTGTTTACAAAGTAGTCTTAAAAATCCAAAGCAAGGTTAAGCAGAACAACTTTGGCGACTCTGCTTGCAGATGGACCTTCCTTTTCAGTGGAAGCATCAGCATCTACTCAAAGCAGAGTGTACCACATCTACAATAACTATGGCTCTGTCATCCATGATTTATGCATTTTATGCATATTATTGTATATAAATTCAGTAAACTTCACTTGTTTTTAAATATTCTATATTCCCAAGACACAGTCAAGTGGTTTTTATTTTTTAAGCCAAACAAAAAACACTTAACTTGCTGAAACCGAACTCTGGTTTAAAGTGGAACAGGACTGAAAGAACATGGGTCAGCTCTCCAGACTAGTTCTTCAGTGCCAATGAACAAAAAAAAAAAATGGACTAAACTGATATTTAAAACTAAATGGGCAATCAAACCCACACGCTCTTCAACATCTCCTCCATAGAAAAATGTTTTTCTGTTCTTACAAGTCACCTGGAAAAAAGCACTAGAGTTTAAAATAAAAAATTGCGCTCTTTTACAAGCAAAAATGGGTTTTCACAATCTTATTTAACTCTTTTTCCCTAACAAAAGAAAAAAAACAAAAACAAAAAGTAAAAAACAGAAATAAAAACACACAAAAAACAAAAAAAAAACAACAACTTTGAAATACAGGATTGGTTTCACAAAACATAAAAGTGCGCCACATAATAGGCAAAGGGGTTAAAATGGACATGTTTTGCAGACAGATCATGCTTAAAAAAAGAGTAATACTGCCTGAAATGATGTCTGTAAACAAGATCATTGCACAAAACATTACAGTTAGGGACGAACACCACTGGTGAGGCTAAGAAATAAAATCGGATTCATATTAGTCAGTGGTTCTCTTTTCACAGAACATTTCATATGTAGACACCTGTAAAGAAAACAAATGGTAATCATGGGAAATTCATACCTTAATGCAAAATAAAAACAAATTTTTTTTTTAAACCTCTTAAAAAGGTATGAGCATTACCAGCAATGTCCTGGATGGGGCATCACTGGTTAAATATTTGTTTTAGAGGCTTACTGGCACTATTATTGGTGTATCAAATTTGTGGTGATCTAAATACTTAAAATTACAATTAAAGTTTTGTTACAGGTGCAAAGGAGAAATTTGCTGCCAGTTTCACTCTGTTTCGGTTGGGTTTCTTAACAGGGCTTTCCAACAATTCTTTAGTAGGCTTGGTTTCTTTGGGGTCAAGGCGGTGTTCATGGGGATGAGAGATCTCCAGGTCATTGGACTCTTCATAGTTACAAGGCAAGGTCACATTTGCTAGGGTGTTGTTCAGGTTTTCCTCTGTTACAAGTGTCAGGCCTGAATTAAAACAGGAAATTGGACAGTTAGAAAAACTACCGTATTGTCCAGTGTATAAGACGACTGGGCGTATAAGACGACCCCCAACTTTTGAGAAGATTTTCCTGGGTTAAAAAGTCGTCTTATACGTTGGAAACTACGGCATATAATATCTATATTTTAACTTTTGAGGTCAAAATATAGAGTTTGGGACCCTCCTCCCCCCTTCCCCAGTACTTACCTACTTTCTGCTCTGGCTCCCACTGTTAAGCCGGTCCGTGGCTGTGAGGGAAGCGTTGTGTGCTCCCCTCCAGCCACGCAGTCAATAAAGTTTGTTTAAAAAAAAAAAAAAGTTTAAACAAACTTTATTGAAGCCGAACGCTGGAGGGGAGCGCACAACGCTTCCTTCACAGCCACAGACCGGCTTAACAGCGGGAGACAGAGCAGAAAGTAGGTAAGTAAACCTCAGCACCCGCCCTATAAGACGATACCCGGCGTACAAGAGACTACCCCCCGACTTTTGAGAAGATTTTCTTGGGTTAAAAAGTCATCTTATACGCCGGAAAATACGGTACTAATTTGTAATCAAAATACATACAACAGCTTGCCAATTATATTTACAGTATTGTAAAATGTGGTAACCCTAAACTAAAGAACTGTGGTGAATCCTAAAATACAAACAAACACACACACACACACTAAAATAAAATATCCCTTTGACCTAGCAGAAACAGATTACTGTATATGCTGTACCAGTGCCTTGATCTAGACAAGTAATGGCTAACCTTGGTAATGGGAACTACATATCAAAGCTCCCTGGGCATCATGGGATATGCAATTCTCAAACATTTGAAATGACCAGATTAGCAATCACTGAGATAGATTTTTATTTTGTTGCCTGACCTCAGCATGTAGAACTCCAAACACTAGTAAAATTAAGATTTGGATAGGATGTTGCATGGCAATTTTAGTATATTTAGAACTTCACACTGCCACATAAAAAGGAAGCAGAAAATGGCATGTGTTTTTTTTTTTTGCCATCAGCTTATGAAGCAGGTAAATACAAATTAAAAAACAAAAGTAAGCATAGATAGAGGTAGACTGCACTAAACTGGATTTCCAAATAAGAAGTGACCTCACCTGAAAGAGGAGAATGCTCTTCAAACTGTATGAGGTCATCAGACTGCTGGGCTACTGGATCAGGATACAGCTGTGGTGAGGGGAGGCAGGAAGGGACAGGAGCACACAGAAGATCTACTGGAGATGCCAGAGACAGGAGTTCTTTATCCATTTGATGTGAAACTGGGGAAGAAAAAAAAAAAAAAAAAAATCAAGAGCACACAATCTTTCAAGGAATCATGAAACCTGAATGTCAGATTTATTATGGCACCTAGAGTCCAATTTTGATTCTGTATACATAACATTGTGGAAGTACCATAGCCTTGGATCCAAAATTAGCCACAGGACTAAATTAGAATACCTACCTATATGGTGGGATCATTCGTAAATTTTTCTTCTAGGAATCAGTACGGCAAGTAATAGTTTGCTTTGTTTAGTTTTGAGACTAAGACCACCCCTACCACACCACTTCCTTAAAAAGTACTGGTGATATAGGAAATCTGCTGGAATGCACAGGCACTCTTTTGGTGTATTATGGACCATTTAGGGGGGAACTTGCACCCCCCCTAACCACTCACAACCCCCCCCCCCCCCCCCGAAATTGGAATTCCAGCAAGAAAGGTCAGTCTTTACCACAGAGCAAACGGGGAAACTGTCCTGAGTTCAGGTACACTGCAGGGTCCACTGGTTCTTCTACTTGAGCCCTACAGTTTCCTTCATATACTCACACGCCAGGGTGGATGACATTAGACTGAATGTATTTATTTTATTATTTCCCTCACTCACCACTAAACCCCTTCATTTGTTCCCCTAGTTTCTTCTAACTACCATTGATTTAATTCACCCCATTGGCCATTAAGGGTCTTTCACCCTATTGACCAGCTTCACAGTTTTGGTAGTGTGTGATTAGCACAAAAGTGCTAATGTGCTCTGTGCTGCACATATAGTTTAGGGGTTTTAGGAAGGTGAGGGGGCTGCAGATTGCAATACCAAAAGGTGGCAAGGCAACACTTTAGCTACATGCTGGCTATAGAATCACATTGTAATGGTTAAGATAATACATTATGGTGCGGCCCCTTGTAATAGGAAATAGCCATGCTAAAAAGGTTAGCCATTATATGAATTGGTACTGCAGCTACTGTGGAAAACACATCAAGATGCTCAGCCACTTAATTTGTTTGCCACCCTCTGGAAAAACGCATGCCCATGATAGTATAAATTTGTACATTGTGTCCCCCTTTAACAGGGAATGTCCTAGAAAACGCATTATTGTGAGGAAACGTTACTGCAGCATCAGTACATGTTGTACTTACTTTTCATGTCATTTTTAAGGACCACAATTCTCTTGTGGCCATGTCCTTTAATCCAAACAACCTGGAAAGAAAAAAAAATTTTTTTTTTTTTTTTTTAAATTACATTGTGCTGAAATAGAGTAATCTGCTGAACAATGAGCAAGTGATTTACCTGTGGAATAGCTCCCAATATCTCTTCCAAGCTACTGTAGCCATACTGTTTAGGTTGCAGAACCTCACCAATATATTTGCTGTACGCTGTTGGGAATTCATGCAGGAAAATTTGCTGATAGTGGTAAGTGTGCAGCAACGAACGAACATTCTTTGCAAACACATAGAGGGAGGTCAGCTGCACAAAGTCTTCGGAAGAATCATTTGTTTGCACCTTGGATGAAAAAGCAAAAAAAAAAAAAATAAAATTAGAAGAGGCAAATGAGTATAGCCAGCTCTCCCAGACAACCCGTGCATTATAAAACATTTACAGATCTGCCTTCCCCTCCCAAAGAGGAGTTAACCCTCCTCCTCCCCCCCCCCCCCCCCCCCCTCGACAGTGAGAACGGTCGTTAGTCAGGATAAATGAGAGGCATAGATTTGGGTTTTTTAGCGAAAGGATGAGTGCAAGTTAACATAATAAAATAAATACTATTAAATAAGATTATATAAACAAATGAAAACCTGACATCCAATTTTTATAAGAATAAAGATAATATGCAAGATGAATAGGAAAAATTACACAATGATATACACAACATTGTACTGGTTTAATTATGCACAAATTCTGAGTGTCAAAAAAAAAAAAAAAAAGACACATTTACAGAGTTTAGGACTCCTTTGACCGAGATCCATTCACCCTCCCAAACATACCTCAACCAGGTAAGGAAGGCTTTTTAAAAGTTCAGTGAAGGACAAAAACCCATATTCACATGGATTAAGAGGAACACTGTGGACGGCTTCGTAGAGTCGGCGAAGCTGGTCAACAGTAAGGCAAGTCGATTCATCCCAGGACATCAACAAAATCAGAAGTTGTGCAGTTAATAAGCGTAATGACTTTCTGTTTATGAGCTGGATCTGCTTGCCAGAGGCAGTGTCTGTAATCTGAAAGAAGGATATTTACAACAACAACAACAAAAAAACCAAACACACACAAGTTCCCCCACCAAAGAGCACTGAACACATGGAGTTGGAGTGTAGGGTAATTGCCATTTAAAACCAAAGTGACAGACTCTTCTGAAGCAGAAACTTTGCTCTCTCATTAAAGTCCCTTTAAAAAAAAAAAAGGGAGCTCTGGAGCTTATTCTCCACATTTGCATTCATGGATAGCCCAATTTTAACCTTTTCAGTTGAAGGGCAGAACAGAAACCAGTTTATTGCAGAAGAGTCCAGACACTAGTAGATGCAGACAGGGATTTATTATAATCCTGAATACGATAGACTTCTAGGCTATAAACCACCACCAAAGCTCAATAAAAATGGTTTACGCATTATCCAGTTCCATGCAGTGGGAAAGCAGTTAAGAAAGAAGCCACGTGGATTGGTGAACAAGTGTCACTGTCATTTGAAAATAGGATAAAAAAAAATAAAAAAAAAAAGTGCAGGACTTTTCCATTATTAAGATACTCAGCAAAAAAGCTGAAGGTAGGCTAGTCATAATCTAGTAAAAAAAAAAAAAAAAAAAATAAACACATCCACCACGGTACGTTTTAAAATGGATTTAGTTTGTTTAAAATCATAACCCTGTCTTTTTAAAAAGGTTTTCGATAACCTGCCACTGGTTTAACATGTGCTCCATGTGTATTTTCCATAATTTGAGGTACAAAATTAAGTTACATAAGTACATGATATGATAAGTGAATGTCATAGGATAGTGCAATTTCAGGAGGAAAAAAAAAAAAGTCCTTACACCAAGGAATGTTTTATAAAGAAAACATGGTTGTGCTTGTGACCCCATTGGAAGTTGAGTTACCTTAACAACATGGCAGAGCTTCTGCATCAGCGCTGGCACAGAGCTGACATCAAATTCATGGAGCCTTAGATTGTAACCAAACGTCTTGCTATATTCAGTAAGCAAGTTGGGCATCATAAGAGAGGTGTCTTTTTGAGAGCGCAGAAGTTTAACAAGCTGCGACGCTAAAGCTTTGACACGCTCCATTTCTGTTAGGGTCAAAATCTTTTCCTCACCACATTCTAAGACCTACAAAAAGTGAGCAGCGCAGACACTTAACACCTCGCACCCACTGGAGACTTGCAAGACGTCCTATGCCAAGTTCAGACTACAACCCAGGCAGGATATGCACAAGAGGTCAGTATGGATTTAGTTATATAGGTTAATAATAAACATAATACAATATCAATTTTAACCTATGCATCCCTCTATAATCACTTAATCTCACAAGAGCATTGGTAGAACACTAGGAGATATAGCACTCATTCTTGCAGTATGCCAGGAAACCTCAGATTTACCCACCCTTCTTATAGGAGTCTTAGAAGAGATACGTCAGGAACAAATACATTGCACAGACTAGGATTAGGTCGATTGGGGAACCAATCACCAAGGAATGGAAATTTACAGTTTCCTTGCCATCACAGTAGAATACTAGGAGAGATATGACAAAATGCTTTATGGGTTGTAAAGTAGAAAATGGTTTGAAGGAGTTTACAAACAATATGGTATCTTCTGTAGATAATTTCCTAGTGAATGCACTCCAAGAAATATTCAAGAGCACTCTGTTCTTTCAGTCCGGGAGGCGATTGTAATTCTTATAAGATACAGACCAGCAAGTGAGGAATCATAAGTATCCTGAGAAGTGCAAACATCATGGGTGACTTGAGTGGTCTAGCAGCTAAAAGGTGTCAGACAATGCACAGGATCTGCAATTCCTTCCAGTGAGGTTCTGTTTAGGGAGATGTACCTATTGAGGATCATTTTATAGGAGACTGGTAGAGGATTCCAAAATGGGTAAATGCTACCAATAATGAAACATTGGTTCACGGGTGTACCTAGACTATTTGGCCCCTGGGGTAGGACATATGTTAGGCACAACCCCACCATGTCATTTTTAAGTTTATAACATTGGTCATCTGTACCCAGTTTGTCAGTGCCATCTCTGGTCACACTTTGCAGTGCAGGAGAGGCACTTCCGTGAAACAATCTTTGGCAGAGGTGCCTCGACAAATCTGCGCATGTTTATTTTTTTATACATAAGCTGCATCGCCACAAATCGGCGCCAGCACAACTAAAATGTACTTATTCGGCATAGATGGTGCAGACTTCAAAAATTGGTTGGAAGCCTGTATTATACATTGGTGCACACACCAATTGCGCCAGTATTTAGAGCAGTCTGTGTGTGCGCAGTGTTTATAGAGGACTCTGTGTGCATGTTTTTTTTTTACTTTATGAATGAAATGAGCAATTCAATGCCATCTACCTTAATTGATCCCATCACTCCAATGAGGCCCAACAAATCCGCCGGGTGTGTGGAGATGGATTGCCAGGCTCACTTTGAAAGATTTGTCCCACAAAATGACCATTGTATTTTGGTTTTAAGCTCAGGAAATGAAGGTTAACTATGCACAACATTATTTTTTTGGAGTTTTATAGTCCAACAGTCCTATGAAGCTTTGTTGCAATTAACAAAATATCAGGGACAGAAAGCATATAGGGCATTTTTATAACCTTATACTTACTTGTAAAACATCTGGTATGGCTTCAAAGAGATCAAGCAGCTTTGTAAACCCGTAGTATGTCAGTTTGCACTGGCGACCGAAGTGGTGGTGATAGGACGGAATAAACTTATTAAAAGGCATCCGGAAGTGGGGCTGATGGCGTAATAAATCAACCACCTCCTTGGAAAACTGTTTTGTCCTCTCTATTTCTTCTGGAGTACGTTCTGGGGAGCAGAATTTGTTTTCAAAAATATGGTTTATGGACTCCTGTTCAGCTCATATTACCGTACATGTTTACCATACAAATAGGAAAATGTGACACCATACCTCGTTTAGGAATAGAAATAATAATCTCATTGTCTTGCTGAGACACGCATATAGTGGTATCAGGTATCTCTGATACGATGTCAGCCAGCTCACATACGCCATATTCAGTCACATCCCAGTCTCTAGAGAAACACCTACAAAATATCATAGATTGACATTTTAGTTCACTGGGTATCTGGGGTTATGCAAAACATCCTCTATGTAATAGATCAAGACCAGTCTGCGGTTTTCTAAGCATATTCCGATAGGCAAGTGATACCAAAGTGACATTCAAAAAACAACTTCTGATGGGGAACATAAAAGGCCTACAGAGACTTTGTAATGTACATATGAACAGAGGTCCAGCATTATAAAAAGATTGCCTGTGGCGATTGCTGCAGAGAAAGCTCCCAACTCAGTCAAACAGCACCATCTTATGGTTATATCTAAAAACAAAACCAACCAGTTATGTAATTGACAAGCTAAGAGGAGGAGAAAAATATAATGAAGTAAAATGGCAAACAAAATTCTTGAAGGCTGGGAAACTAAGGGGGAAAATAAATGAAAGTAAAGTAAATGGGCCTGATACAAGACTGGGTGGCAAATAATAAACTGGATTGGCATCGGGGGGTGGATGTAATCAAAAGCTGCAAAGGTTGAGAGTTTCTGGAGCTCCCAGCTCTTCAGTTGGGTCTCAATGGGGGATATCCGAGGGAACGAGTCAATACCAGACAGGCCACCTATGGATAATAATTTGTCCTCTATGGAGACTTGGCAACGTAAGAGCGCTCCAGCAGAATCTTATACAGAGTTCACGAAACTGGGATACGAGCACAGGCATTGACCTTCCCCACAGGATCACTTGTGGCAGCAGGTCTGCTAAGAGTCACTATTTCATCTAGTGGAGCAGTTTCCAGGGCTTTTCAAGCTTTCTGTAAACCGAAGCAATCCCCTTTTTCGGGGTCCAGCCTCTGGTCGCATGTGTTTGACGAGTCCACCTAGAAAGGGTAGCCCTCTTACTCGTAAATTAGCCATTAAAGCTTTTAAAGTCTTGCGTGCACACCTGGCTGTGGAGATCTTTGGCGTATAAGGTCAGATGTTTAGTTTCAGCCTGGCCTCTGGCCGAAGTCTCTTCCCGCCTCCAGTGAGGACATTTACTGGCGTACATAAGACCACCATTTAGTAACAGCTTCCCTTTTTTTTTTTTTTAAATAATATAATTTAATGGGATGTGATAAGATCATATAAACAATCAGAACAAGATTTTTCAGATAGCTTTTCCCTTTTTTCTCCTGGACTTTATAGATTTTCCACACAAAACACACACACACCACAAATTATGTAGGTAGATCTTTCAGAACACTTACCAGTGGTAAGCTTGTAAGAATTCTCTTACAACAACCTGCTTGCTGGCCTGAGACTTGAGAAGTTTCAGAAGGTCTTGAGTAAAACGCTTTACTTGCGCTCTATGAGTGAGCGTTAACAAGCGTTTGGAACCCATGCCAAGGATCTAAAATAAATAAACACTATAAATATTGGTGGAGGAGCAATAGCACTAATAATAAATCAATACAAATCTTTAAAAACACCCAAAACCATTAGACTAGATGAAAGTGTGATGGTATACTTAATTCCACCCAGCCCCCCCCCCCCCCCAGGACTACATTTAGATTTAACACGTCACCAAGTATGTCCTGGGAACCAAATCCAGAAAGGTTTTTCACGTTTATATCAATACATATTTATACAAGAAAGTTGGATGAGACAGGTTATACTAATTATATAACGACAGATAAATGGAAAGTAAAAATGAATAAAAAATGTTTTAGAGAAAGCTTGATGTGTAGTCAAAATATATATTTTAAATTAAACCATTGTTTACAAAACATAGCATGGATGTGTAAAAAAAAAAATAAAAAAAAAAAAAAATAAGTTTACCCCTCAGAAAAGCAGTTTGAAGTTAATGTTACATACCTGAAGAACATGAGGCACCGCCTCTAACAGTTCCATCAGTTTAGAGTAGCCATAGTCCGACACACGACACTGCTTTGCAAAGTGATGATGGTACGTTGGAATGAACTTTGTGACTGGCATTATACAGCATGGTTGACTCTTCAGAAGATCAATCACTTCTCGACTGAACTGAATCAATTGAGGATTGCCAACAGGGCTTTTAGATCGAAGGAGCCATGGGTCTGACAAGATAAAAGATGACATCTCTCAATGTTGAGTATTAGAACATACATATAATAAAACCAAACTTTCCACGGTCCCCATAATACATTAGATAAGGTTTTGATATGCAACATTTTTGATTTAGAGTTCTTTTAACCATTCAGGACACTTGAGGGGCCAGCCACATCAAGGGAAACAGTCCTAAAAAGATCTGTGCCAACAGACTGCATTTCCAGTGATGTCATGGTAGCCTTTACAGCTTTGAAACGTGAAAACTGTGACCATATCCCAGATTTGGCCCTCTACCTGCCACAAACATCTACTGGTGAGACCTGTGTCACCTATTAGATCACTTGTGCCCCATTTGCTCTTTGATTTGTAGTCCCTGTCAGGTGCCAGTGTTCATTCCTCAGTATTGTGAGGTGGTGGTGGTGGGGGGGGGGGGGGGATTGAAGGAAAAAAATAAAAATATATCGCTTTGGTAAAATGTGGCAATCTTTGGTAAAAATGACTATGAAAAATGTCAGTTTCATATCCTCAATGAGATTTGCAATGTATCAAAAACAAGAAAAAAAAAAAAAAAAAGTGACATTGTTGATGTTGGTATGGTTTTAAAAAGCACCACTATGAAAAAATAAATAAATAAAAAAAAAACCCACCCCCACAATATGCATGAAGTTTCAAAACCAGTTCGTTTGGCAGCTTACACAAACACATGCACAAAATGTTAGGTAAGCAAAATAAGCCTGCAAAAAGGCTCATCTTTTAACGTTAACCTTTAATTCAATATAAAAATAGTCTAATGCAAACTTTGGCTCTCTAATAAGGGTAGGAAAGGCAAATCAATACCTACCGGTATTTGGAGGTGGCGGCTTGTTATGTATCCACTTAACCACTTTAATGCCATTTTGTGCAGTTGCAATATTAACACCAGGAATGCAGGTTATCAGGTGCTCGAGAGGAACACCCCCTTGTTCTTCCTGGACCTCAACCAGAGCACTGAATTCTGCAGCATAACAATCAGGAAAACTGGAGAGAAAAAAAAAAGAAAAAAAGCTATTGGTGGGGAGGAGATTTCAAATATTGTATGGCATGTAGTGTACTGAAGATTTGGGGTTGGTCACTTTGTAACTGCCTCCTCTTGAGATCTTTTGTCAGCGATTAACGAGTTTGACATTGGCAGTCTCAACCCATGGTTCTTTTGACGTGCGCAGTTGAAATCAGATAGAAAATGGCAGAAATAGTGATTTGGGAAGTTCTCAGCTTTCCTTGTAAGAGAATTATCGCAACGAAGATAAAAAGGAGCAAGCCACAGTGCTCATCACAGAAGCTATATTTCATTTGATTCAAGTATCAAAAGTGTAATAGCAGTAGATCAAAATATAAAAGGTAGGTTATTATTAAGCCCACGCAGTGAAGAACAAAGAAAATATTTAACCTTACAAAAAGGAAAAGGAAAAAAAAAAAAAAAAAGTTTCTTACCTCAAAAGAGGAACGGTTCCTTCATGAGTCTGCAAGAGGCTGTGAACTTGAGGAGCAAAGGTCTTCAATGAAATGACGACGTATGGAATTACGTAAGAGTCCGGGTCAAAATCATGCTCACTAAAAATAAAGTTGACTTAGTCAGAAAATATAGGAAAACAAATACACACACTTAAAAAGTTATGTTCTGACCATCAAAAAACAGTTTTAGAAATTGTGATGCAATTCCAAGATGTCTGATGAATACCAGTTAGTACTGTAGTTACTATTTGAAAACATATAAATAAAAAATGTGAACATGCTAAATCTATAATAGGGCTGACAATTTGTTTCACGTTTGCTATACAGGATGGAAGGAGGAAGAGACAAAGCATTGCATTTTCCAGAAAGAAAATTTTCACCATTAAAATTATACTTTAATTTTCATTAGGAGGGAGAGAAAAAAAAAAAAATGTAAATTCCATTAAATGAGTAACACCACTAACCCAAAACTAGATGTAACAAAATGCATGGATAGAAACAAGACTTTAAAGAGGTGTTCAATAGTAACAACCAAGATCCATTTTCCATATTACCTACCTGAATTTTTTATTGGTGCAGTGCTGCCTACAGACAGGCTCATGGTACTCCAGTTCTTCAAATACAACAGGACTGCAATTTGTGGATGAGCCATCATGTGATTGAGACGATCCCAATGGACTTTGCCTTGCTTGAATACTGGGTAACAGACAAATTAATCGCCCGTTTCCCTGATCACGGATAGTAACCGTGTCTGTTAATCTGTACAAATCTGACACAATAAGCTTGTGTCCAAACCTACAATGCATAAGAAAAGTAAAACATGTAATCTAGTTTTTAAGAATTCAACGAAAAGAGAAAATGAAGTGGATGTTCAACTATAATGGTTTGCTCAATGTTCTGGGATTAGTTTCTTTGGAGTCTGGCTGTAGTAGTCTAGCAAGTTAAGGCAATACAACCCCATGTTATGCATTTAATATAATAGTTTGATTAAAGGATTGAACCCCCCCCCCAAAAAAAAAAAAAATGATGTAACCATTGGGACCAAGGGTAAGTAATCTATAAAGACATTAGATTGATGCTGGAGTAGCATTAACACTTACTTTTTCTCATATATTTCTGTGAATTTAAATAAAGGGAGGCAGCATGCTGGCGCATCCTGGAGGATGGATATTGTTCCAAAGCTATATGAAAAATAAAAATAAAAACCATTGTATTCAGAATATTTAAACATGTATAGCTTGGATAAAAGACATAATGGGGGGATATGATAGAAACATTTACATAAAAGGGAATCAACACAGTAAAGGAGAATATTACAAAGAAAAAAAACTAACACAAAAAGAGGACAGTCTTAAATGAGAAGGGCAAAGATTTAAAAGTAATATCAGGAAGTATTACTTTACTGAGAGGGTAATGGATGTATGGAAAAGCCTTCAAGTGGAAGTGGCAGAGGTAAACACAGTGAAGTAGTTGAAGAATGCGTGGGATAGGCAAAAGGCTATCCTAGATATAAGATAGGGAACTGGGGATTAATAAAAAGTATTTAGAAAATTGGGCAGACTAGATGGACCGAATGGTTCTTATCTGCCGACACATTCTATGTTTCTGTTACACACACTATGTACAAATCACCAGCCTGGAAAGCAAGCAAAGGCCAGTAACATCACAACAAAACAAATCTTACACCACAAGCATGGAATCACACACTTGCCTTAGTAAAGATAATGATTTGTTTGTTGCCCCTGTAGCCAAGGAAACCTGGATTCTCTTGCTGCCGATCTTGTACCGATGCAGGCTATTGACAGCACAGATTGCTTCCTGTAGGTTCTCCATTTGAACGGTGGCTTTCAGCTGATAGTCTGTATGAGGGCTCAGCTCAACGTGCTTTATCTGAAATGACAAGTGCCAGGATACCATCAAGGAGGACATAACCCCCTGTTCCTAAAATATACTTCAGACACAAGTATACTTCTCATTAAAATAAAATAAAAAAGCCCTTGAATGAGACATTCCAGGAGGGCAGAGGCATCAAAAACACTGAAATTTAAAAAATTGCAATGGATATAAATTTTAATGAAATAACAATGCAATAGCCATTGGGAGTGATGTCCATTTTATCAGAGAAGTAAGATCTTGTGTGCCAGGGAAGCAAGTGAAATCAATTTTAATTTCCATATTGGCAGACTTGATAATGGCAAGAGGAGGAGAGAGTTTTCTGGGTAAAGAATAGACGCATGCAAGCCTTTACATTGCTCGGTCACAAGCTGCAACCAGATGAATAGAGAAGCCTGGAAGTCTCGCATAACAAGGAAGCAAAATGATAACATTTGCATGTTTTGACTTAACTAGGAGGAGTTGGTCCCAACAGGACCTGTCTCAAGTACTGAATATTAACTTATGGATGGATCAATAAATACCTTTCCATGCCTGGAAAATATGTCACGCAGTGTTTGCTGGATCTCTTTCCTTGACATCCTGTAGTCCAGATTCCCAATCTGAATATCAGCACCATTAGCAAATGGATCAACAGATAAATCTACAGCACCAGTAGTATTAATGGTGATGGGTGAAGAACAGTTTGAGAGACTTGGAGATAAACTTCTACAGATTGGGGGGAAAAAAAAGAAAAATGAAGCATACAAATATCTGCAGATTTCATACAACGATGGCTATTTACCAGTACAATACTGGTGATTAAGCTGTTACAGTAACACTGTGTGAAAGAAGCTGTAGCATTACCTTGAAGACCAGCATTTGTGAGATTCTCGCAATGGACTAAGTGGCTTGGCTCCCGAGAGTTTGTTGAAAGCAGATGGATTGCCAACGTGCAATGTCGCCTCGTCTTTTCTCTCCATAGGAGAGATTGAACTGCTTTGGTTACCAAGGTCCTCCTGTCTAAAAATAAAAGGGTCAGGAGGAAAAAAATAAATAAATAAAAAGGGTCAGGAGGAAATTCAGATCTTCCTAACAGAGCACATTACTTCCATTAAAATTGAACTTTTCTACGGTGAACGTTAACCCCCATAGGTGACAGGACTATTTTTTGTACCCTTCATAACGGCCTTTTCCACATTTCACTAAATGAAAGCTTGTCTGTGACGTACCTGGTACAATCATGGTCGCAAAGGGGTTAAAGGTTTTACATACCACCATTATGTTGGAAAGATTGCAGTCCAATACACAAATTACATGATAAAAGTTAGATGTTTCTGTGGGGTCTCCTGTTTGTGATCACCTGTGGCTTGACACACAAATTAACTATCTTTCACTTACTGATAAGATTTATAATGCGACATGATGTGGGGGGGGAGGCGGGTGTTCTATTTCAATGGAATACCAATAAAGAGCAACATGAATGTCTAAACACATACCTTTGAAGGACCTTAAAATGAGCTTCTTCCCCAATGCTTTCAGAAGCCACTGACATGGCGTTTGAAGCGAAGGATATACTCTGGGATATTTGAGGATCTAGTCGATCCCCATTTTTCCTCTTGTCTTTATCCAGCTGGTTAGGATTTGTTCGGCTGCTTGACTTGGACTGGATTTGGCACAGCTCCTTTTGAAAAAGTAAAAAAAAAAAAAAAAAAAAATTCTCTCAAAATTATGTTGAAATAGGAGGCATTGAACTTACACTTCACAGCTTTAACAAAATTAAGATTTCCATATTTATTGCAAAATGCATGCATGGCTGTAAAGAAGTTTCAGAATCAATATTGGAGGTAAGGAAGAATCAAATCACAATGGGAGATTTCCTCAAAGACAACCGATAAATGGTAAAGCATAAATATCAGCCACATATGTAGTAACAAAACAACCAGGCAACAAGATCTGACATTCAGGTAAAATTTTCTAAAATCAAGACGAAGATTAGAACAATTGACCGACAAATGTTTAATATTCTCTACCAAGCATCTACCAAACAACTTTCTGCATTATTGTGTTACTGAAGAAAATGAGGAGTCAGGGCCGGCCTTACGTGCTCAGGCACCCGGTCTACTGGCACAGTAGAGGCACACCCCAAAGGCCAGCCCTGTGAAGGAGTAAACCAAGTTAAAAAGTTAAGCGTATTTATTATACTTCATAATATTAAAAATGGAATACAGCTACTGGCTTTACCTGCAAACTTTTTACATTAGAGTTTTTAGTGACCGCTCCATGCGATGCCTTGTTTGAAGATTTGGCATTTGAGGACTGGTCATGTGGATCCTTAAAGGTGAGGCACAGTTTGGTGTTTTTGCTTGCTTTTTTAGGAGACTTTGATTTATCACCACTGACACCATTTGAGTTCTTTGTTTCGGTCACCTCCTTGTTTTTCGGAGTGAAGGACACTGTGATCTGGTTTCCAAACACGTCCTCATTCTCCATGCGCTTCTGTGCTCGTTCTGCACTCTCCTGGTTTGGGAAACGAAGGATAGCACTGCTGCCAGAAATACTCATCACTTTCCCTCCGCAGTTATCAGACAGTCGTCGAAGGCGGTTGCTGAGACTCTTTGTGTCTCGGTTTGTTGGCAAGTTATACACGTATAATAGAGTATGGCACTGCTGTGATAAGAAAAAGAAAAGAAAAGATAAAATTACAGCTAAATGAATGATAAGATGCTCTTTAAATTTACATACATCTGTCTGAAGAGTCTCTAAACTTTTCAATCTGCTTCCAGACCAGTGGCCCTAGTATGGAGGAAACGATGCCTTTTTTTTTCTTCTCAATGTTGCAAATTGCTTGCTCACTTCCGAAGCTCTTAACCACAACAGAGCAGAGCCATATTGGAGTGGCATGCGATTTTCCAATATGGTGCCAGTGTTAACTCTGTGGAGCAATTGCGGGTGAGTTCAGAAAAGACATTGAGGCATTTCTGCAACACCGCCTGAGCTATGTTAGCAAACATTAATTGCCAATACCATTGCAGGACATTCCAGGCACGTCCTATGTCGGTAACAAAGTTGACATGCCTGGTGTGTTTAAAGAGGACTGCTAAATATATTAGTGTAGCTCTACAACTGAAGTGAAAATTACACTTTCTTACCTGCGGTTTTAGTGGTATTCTGGGAGGCAGGTCTGATATGAACTCTTCAAAGCGGATTAGCTCATGTGCATTTTGAAGCAGAGCTTCAGAGGCCTGGTTCTTGTGAACAAGTATGATATTAAAACCATGCCGATGTCTTAAGTCACTAAGTTCCAGAGCAAAGTTGACGTCCGCTGCAAGCAAAATGAAAGAGTTGGTTGCAGAACCTGGAGTTCGTTGTGCAGGAGATTAGCTTGATGAGAGCATTAAGAAATCAGCTCAGTACAAGAGTAAAAACTATTTGTTGAAATCCAAAAATATAAATAAAATTAACCCACCTATTAAAATACATTGTGCCAAAAGCCCTCTGGCCATTAACATATATTGGGATGGGGTGGTAATAATAGGGATTGGGGACCATGGTCAGCCATCATCACTGTAGGGGGTCAATAAATGGGCCCATTCCTATACAGGGGCCAAGAGATGACATTTGGCAGACTCCCAGTCCTGATAAAAGTGCCCTGTCCCCACCCCCCATCCCATACTATATTATGTATGACAGGTGCCTGGAGCATCAGGCAGCTCACAGCAGTTTCAATTGTAGGGTGGGGGGCATGACTACTTGTTACACATTGTATCCTACCATTCATTTGACTTGACCAACACTGGAGATATAGGAGGAAGTGATTGGTATACTTACTGGAAACCAAAACCACTGTGGCTGGAGAAGTGTGTGTGTCTGCAAACCTTCTCAAACTCTGCCGGAGTTTGTCATCTGCAGCATTCTTTGCTGTGGCATTGATGTGAGCAACGGTTACCTTTCAAGACAAACAAGATTATTTGGGATGTGAACAGAATAAAAATAGCTGCCTTGGGTGACGGAACAAAAGCATGTAAACAAATAGGCATCGTGTGATTTTGTTTAATTATGCAGCCAAGTTTAATGAAGTCAATGAAAAAGGTGTTAAAGAATCTAGGGAAGAGGTGGTAATAAATTACCAACATGAACGCTATATGGATATACTAGCATTCTGAGATGAAAATGCAGTTGAGTAGAATTTTGACCAAAAAAAACAAAAAATTAGGTACAACGTATAACAAAGTGTACTTATACACCGATCAGCCATAATATTATGACCACAAGCCCAATATTGTGTAGGTACCCTTTTGATTGCAAAACAGCCCTAACCGTTGAGGCATGGACTCCACTAGACCTCAGAAGGTGTGCTGTGGTATCTGGCACCAAGACGTTAGCAGCAGATCGTTTAGGCCCTGTAAGGTGTGAGGTGGGCCTCCATGGATCAGACTTGTTTGTCCAGCACATCACACAGTGGTCAATGCTATGACTGATCGGTGTATATGCATGGGCATTTCCAAATCAAGTAGACAGTCCTACTCAGCCTCTTAGACAACCATTTACCTGGCAATTGTTTAACTCTTCAATGACTTCTTTGTTTTCTTTACTAATGTCACAGACACAAATGAACTCTGCTTCCCTGTGACCTTTGAAAAACCTCTCACGAATTCTCTTCACTACAGTAACAGCAGAGCGGCCACTGGGAACAGAGCAGTTTTCAATGTCCCAAAAGACTCCAATAGGGGGCAAGTTTTCGGACACCTGTCCAGCAGCTGTCAAATCTGGGGATCCTATCGGGTAGTAAGATCGGATGGCAAAAGAGAACAAGACATGAAGCACATACTGTCCAAGAACTCTGAAACTTTTGTATACAGGGTAAGAAAAAAAAAAAAAAAGAAGAAAACACCTACATTAGGCAGAGTTCTTAATGAATAAGTTTTACATTAGCAAAATTTAGAGTATTTTTATTAGCAGGAAATCCCCACAAACTGGTTTTAAACACAGCATGTAGCGATTTAAAAAAAAAAAAACCAAAGTCTCAGAAATCAGTAGATTCAAGGAACTAGTAGTGGTATGTGGTAGACATTAGGAGCAAGGGAAATACTACTTTTGAAAGATTTATGTGAACTAATCACAAAAAGTTAGAAGCCAACAATAGGTGTTTTTACGAGCCATGGCTCCTGCGATTTGTCTAGCCCTGTATTATGGAAGACAGACTGGCCACTTAATGGACTTCCAATTTAATTAGGTCAGGGCTTATATGTATGTAACATAATAAAAACCTTAAAATATATAGCTTTTGCCTCAAAGCAAAATACAACGCTTGAAATTAGATTCATATAAGTTTACTTTGAGCCCAAAGTTATAATATCTTAAATGGAAGACAAAAACCACGTTGAAGGGGAGGAAGCAAAAGTGGGGGAAAGTGAAAAAGTCTGGACCCAAACACAGGGCAAACAAACCCTGTTCAAATACCAGATTACTCACAGATAAAGCATAAACGGGAGGGATGGGGGGTGGAGGGGAAGGGTATAACCACGTATTGCATTTAGCCAGTTAAAATCTGGAATTAAATCATGATAAAAATTCCTGACCAAGTAGACAGATACAATTACATAAGATGTGAGATACATAGTGAAGAGTAAAGTCTTTACCGTATTTCAAAGAGGCCTTGCGGAAGTTATTTGCCAGTATAAAGGCAGCCTCTTTTTGGGTTCCCTGTGTTCCACAGCCGTTGCATAATGGGACCGGAGCAGGCTGAGTGCTTGGAGGAAGAATATTTGGCCAAACGCTCTTTCCGTCAATCACACTATTGCTAGACGGCTGCATGGTAAATAGATTGAACAACAATTAGGCTTGTAATTTAACAAAATTCAAATATTTCAATTTGAGGCCATATAATCCATTTTAATTTGAGCAACTGAATGATCGTATGCAAAGATCTGGCAACTCAAAACATTAACCTCCACATGCAATAATCACACCAACAATAGTACATTTTATTCAATAATAAATAAGTGGAGCAATTGCCTTATCACTTTGCTGGAATTGAAAGACATTTCATTGGGATTTAATCCACATGTGAGAGTGGTGGACCAAAGCTGTTCCAACATGCTGGGTACCTCTTTTCAACAAGAAAGTACTTTTCACACGCATTGAAAAAAAGATGGGGCGAGTACCTTAAAACAGGGCTCGACAAACCCCGGGCGCCAGGTCGCCATGGCGACCTGGAAATGGAGCCTGGCGCCCGGGTGCCGTTCCCCTTGCCGCTGCCATCCGTCTTTTGCAGCGCGAGGGGACAGACGGCAAGCTCCGCCCCCTCGCGCTACACGTGTGTATGAGTGTTCAGCCGAAAGAGCCATGAGGATCGGCTGCGGCACGAATGTAACCCCTCCCCAGCAATGAGGTAAGGCAGCAGGGAGGGGAAACATTCGTGCCGCAGCCGATCTTCATGGCTCTTTCGGCTAAGTGCTGGGTTGTCAACCCAGCACTCAGAAGTTAAGAAGGGAAAAAAAAAAACTTGTGTATGTTTGAGTTGTATATGTGAAGTGGGGGGGAGGGATGTATATGTGAAGGGGGGGTATATATGTGAAGTGTGGGGGGGAGGTGTATATGTGAAGGGGAGGTATATATGTGTGAAGTGTGGGGGCAGGTGTATATGTGAAGGGGGGGAGGGATGTATATGTGAAGGGGGGGTATATATGTGAAGTGTGGGGGGGTATATATGTGAAGTGTGGGGGGAGGTGTATATGTGAAGGGGGGGTATATATGTGTGAAGTGTGGGGGGAGGTGTATATGTGAAGGGGGGGAATATGTGTGGGGGGAGGTGTATATATGTGAAGTGTGGGGGGAGGTGTATATGTGAGGTGTGGGGGGAGGTGTATATGTGAAGTGTGTGTGTGTATTTGTGAAGTGGGTTGGTGTGTGGGGTTTGTATATGTGACGTGGGTTGGTGTGTGTGGGCTGTATATGTGACGTGGGTTGGTGTGTGTGGGGTGTATATGTGACGTGGGTTGGTGTGTGTGGGGTGTATATGTGACGTGGATTGGTGTGTGTGTTTATGAATTGCGTGTATGTTTGCGTGATTGTCTGGCTCCTAAAAAATTTTGCTGGCTCCTAGAATAAAATAAATTTGTCAAGCCCTGCCTTAAAAGGTTTGGTTTTAGATGCACTGAAAATAATTATGTTGATTTTAAATCTACTTGTCTGAGTCATTAAGTGTGGATCAGCAGTGGATATTTCCTATACGAACATTGTAATATTTTACTTCAATAAAGTGAATACTGCCCAATTGTTTATGTGCCAATAGATCACACTTTTACAATACGTTTTCCAAAAACACTTTTCAGTCCAAAACATGCTTATTTCACAAAAAAAAAAAAATAAATAAAAATAAAAAACCCTCATGTGGATGCAAATACATATAAAAAAAAATTTTTAAACAAAAAAAAACCCCCATCAAAACAAACATTAGAACAAACCTTTTCCAAGCAGACATCACAGAGGTGAGAGCCCTTGAAGTAGACAGAGGGTGAGGTGTTTAGCTGCAGGGAGCTTGTGCAGAAATGAGATAGCAGTTGAGACTGTGTGAGATGTTCCTTTAAGTGCTGGGGAGTCCCACTGGTGAAATCTGAACAAGGAAAGTAACCAGAAGTGCCAAGAACAGGGACCTGGAAATTGTGGAGGTCACCGTGAAAAGTGTTGAAATGAGCTTTGGTGCAGCAGGAGGCTGGCTGAGGAGAATAAATCTGACATGGAGATAAACGAGTTTCCATGCACACATTGGAGAAGCCCGTCGAGAGGCTGCTACAAGAGCCGGTGGCAGGGGCTTTCTTAAATGGGCTTTCAGTACGAAAGGTTACACCTGGGGCTATTTGACAAGTAATTGTGCCAGTGACTTTTTTGTCCAATATGGTGTTTGGCAGAATAAAGCCTCCACCGCCGCACAGATAATCGGATGTGCAAGAGTTGCCATTGGAACATAAAGCACAGCAGCTTACTTTGGGAACGGTTTGACGTTGCACGGATTGCAGAGGGGGCTGTTGGACTTTGGGAAGAGGTATTGACTGGAATATATTCGTGCAAGGATTAAGTGAGGGTGTGGGAGGTGGCGGAACATCCTTCAGATCCAATGTAGGCATCTTGCTCTCCATGAAATCCTTCTGGAAAGAAGACCAGGTAGGCAAGTATAAGTATAGCAACCTTACCTTAGTAAAAGAGATTTTTATACATTCAGAGAATTACTCCACAGCATTTAAAAAAAAAAAAAAAAAAAAATCCTTTTATACAGATTGCAGACCATCCACCAAAAGTTAAAGCGCGATAGCATGAGTGATTAGGTGCATAGGGCATCATTCACCATAAAGATAATAAATGGTCACAGTCAGATATTTTGCCTACATGTAACATTTCAGAATAAAAAATAAAAAACAACAACATGCTAAAGGATAGTGCTTATAGTCAAGCTGAGGGTGAATATTTTCTAAAACATACCTACATTTCCTGCCATTTCTCCTCAGAGAAGTCAGAAAAAAGACAAAAAGAAAGAACACGTGCTTTAGGTGGCACAGTCCAGAGTCCTGTCCCATGATCACTATTTCACTGGGGTACTGGAGGGCAAAGCATTCTGAGCAGAGCAAATTAGTGCAAATGTGTTGATTACGGAACGTCTGAGAAGCAGCTTTGTCACACAAACTCTTATGCATTGTTGTATGCAGCCTGTCTTTTAGTATGCATGTACATCCAGCTCCTCTGAAAAGTCTCCATGCCATCTGTAACCACAAATATTGTGGTCACCCATTAAAAACAAAACACAAAAACAAAACACGATGCTATTGTCTTCATAGAATTAACATTGGCCTCAATCCAATGGTGGGTTCAAAGGTTGGGGAAATAGGCCAATGTATAGAAGTTTTTAGAGCAGTGTTTCTGAACTGGTGGCGAGTGGGTCATGAATGTGACCTTCAGAGTTTTTCAAAAAGTCTAACTTTTGATTGGGGGGGGGGGGGGGGGGGGAATGAGCGATGACCCACACTATGTTCACCATCTGAAGCAGAGTAGCCCAACAAGGAAGGTGTTTCAATAGTGCCACCGATCTCTTTCAGTAAAACCCCTAAGATTAGGAAACCGCAGAGGCTTCGCCATTTTCTTTAGGGATAAAACTTCAAAATTTGCCTGAGATTTGTCAAGTGAAGTTTGGGTTTGATGTGGCAGATAGACATGAGTGTGTAATGCAACTAACTTTGTGATAATTACATCTCTGCTCTGCTCCATCTGAAGATAAAATATAGGGACAGAATGGACATTGAACACATCATTAGAGTTGCACCGTTTATCACCACCGACTTATCAAGAGCAAAAAGCATCATAGAAATATAGAACGTGTCTATCCTAGATATAAGATAGGGAACTGGCGACTAATAAAATTATTTAGAAAATTGGGCAGACTAGATGTTTATTCATTTAATTTAATGTTGAGCGCTGTGTAACATTTATACGAAGGCTGGGGAAGCTTCCGAAAACATGAAGTGGAGGATGTCCTGCAGAAGACTGACAGACACTTAAAAGTTAGTAAAAGAATAAAAGCAGTGTATATACACTGTGCTCTTCCCTATGCTAGAATGTCAATTTACAAACTGACATGTAGAAATAATTTATATTTGCTGCTACAAAGCAAAGATTCCTGTTGTTTTTGTTCTTCAAGGACATGGTCTGCTTTGGAAATGTTCCTAGTTTACATGCATGGTTTTCTGGTGCTGTGGAATTATTTTAGAAACTATTTATCCTTCATGCTGTGATTTTTATTTAACATACAAAGTTAGTTTCCAGCCTGAGCCTAGGACATCTTACATATTACATTTTTAAAAACTATCCTATCTGGCAACATGACATTAAACCACTCCCAGGAGATAGACTTGAAAACCCAAAATTCATATAAAGTAATGCCAGTCCCAACCAGGAAAAATAATTGCTAAATAAAAAACAAAGAGATACAGACTTTTCTAAATCAAGCAGAAAAAGGAAGGGTGGTCTATTTCTTCAAAGATTTAGCAATGCTAGAAAAATTAACTAGATTTATTAAAAATGTACTGGTTTTATTATAATGTGTTCAATTGATTCATTGTTGGAGAGATACATATAAATAGCAGATTATGATTTATATTAAACAGCTTCTGAATAACAATTTCTAAAAGAACATGCCACTTGTTTTTTTGCAAGCATAGTTTTAAGTTTAATATATAGTTAGAAAGAACATTAAAGGATGTTACCGATTTCCCTTCAGTAGCGGGTAATGCCTGACTAGCAGAAGAGAAGCAGTTTGACAGTTTCCATAACCATGGTTCAGCCTCTTTATCGTGGCGCTGGACCCATCCGACAGCTTTACCACACACATTTGAAGTTTCGTTCCCTTCCATCATCCAACCACAAGCAGCTCTTCAGCATCCATTAGGGCCTCCCTCCAATCATTATTCCTTCCTTCCCAAAGGAAAGAAACGGTACATGTCATTATTTCTCTAGGAAGCAACATCACATCAGGGAAATATGAAAGGTTGCAGGTAATTTGGGCACAAGAGTCCTTTTCTAAAACCTTGTGACCAACATACATGTTCAAAAAAAAAAAAAAAATGCTTATTATTATTATTAAATATTCTAATTCCGTAAGTAGGCAGGGTGTTATCTAGAATACTATCACACATAAGTAGAACACCAATGCACATTAACTTCATAAAAATAGTGATATTTTATTAAAATCATCAAGCAATGGTTAAACCAATAAGCTCTTTGCACAAAACAGATGAGTGAAGATGCCATCTGAGCAAATGGCAATGGCATAAAGGGGCAATTCCACATATAGCAGGGAGAGAAACTATGGAATTGGTTCCACATGCAGCATTCAGGAGACTGATGTGGAACTTTGTGTCCCCTGTGTGCTCCGCTTACCACCATGTATAAAGATGGCGACAATACACTCAGATGCTGAGATGGGAAAGGGAACAATAAGAGAAGGGGAAACGAAAATAAGCAATGAAAATGGGAGAGGAAAGCACAATCTCAGAGATATTTTACTTGGCATTCTGCAGGCCCGCTGGCTGAAAAACATTTACAATCCCCAACCTAGAGATTTCTTTTTTTTTTTTTTATTATTTTTCTACAGCGCTATTTTATCTAAAGAAACGAAAGAACCCCCACTAATGAGACCTCCATCGCCTAAAAACAGCATAGAAAAAGAGTCAGAGTTATTGCAGTTTACATAACAGTCATGCACATAACCTCAAGTCCTCCTACTTGTGCTACAAAACCATGGCCTTCTGCATACAGAGCACTTGAAACTTAGCCTTTAACAAAAACTTGCCAATGACTACTTTCTCAGGAGAGAGAATGAAAACTGCAACTCTATAATCCCAAAAGATGTCAATGAATTTACTCTGACATTATTTCAGTATAAAACAGGAGGACCAGAAGATAATTTTAAAGCAAAAGTGCCTTTCATATATATAATATATATATTTTAATCTCTCTCTCTCTCTCTCTCGCCTTGAAAGCCCTGCTTCATGAACACATACTTTTGGGGAATTAGAAGTGCCACTAAACTTTAAAATACACTTTTAATTCTTCATGGGTAAAAAAAAAAAAAAAAATAGATAAAACTACAAATTGGGTTTTTTTTTTTTTTTACAAATCAAAAGGCCATTTCTCCAGGATTACAAATATGTTTTTGATGGTTCTTCTATGAACTATGGTTCAAAAGACATTTCATGAAACTGCTGATCCGAATGGTAGAACTGCTAGTCTTTATCCAAGCAGGAATGAAGTACGAGAAAGTTGGAGTGTAAGAAATGCCAGTGCTGGTACAAGAAGGTGCAAAGAACATAATTAAGATTCTTTGGAAAGTGTATTGTTCCAGCACATTGCACCAGAAACAATAAACATTTAAATACAGCTTTTGGTAAGCTTTAAAAATTATGTATCTCATTGGACCACGGATATCATCCATAACAAACTACAAACATACATTCAACCTACAAAACATACACTTCAACTTCAATAAATAAATGAATGGTGGTGATAAAAACACCAATATGGCATAATCCAAGCCATAATAGAATGTCTACAAGGAAAAATACAAAAATAAGAAAACCGTAATAAACACAATAAGCAGAACCTACAGAAAGTAGCCAAGACCAGTAAAGTAAATACCCAGCGAAATAGCACCCCAACGTTTCGGCGTAATGCCTTCTTCTGGATGAGCTATGATAAATTTATTATAATAGTGTATTATTTATAGATTTGACTGATCTATACCCCATGCACAGGGCAATATACAGTAGCCACTATGTACATAAGGTTATATGAATTGCCCTGTGCAGGGGTATATATCAGGGCAGTGTGCAAGATATAACTTCATGAATATTCTGGATGGATGTATTGACTTACCCCAGCACCCAGATTGTACTCAAGACTTGCCCAGCACTCCGATCGCACTCACAGGACTTTCTCCAGCACCCATTATTAAAACTAGCACGTGAATTGCATTTACATGACTTACCCCAGCACTGATTGCACAGGGTATGTCCTAGCAGCCAGGACTTAGCTCAGCCTCCAGATTGCACTCACAGGACTTGCCTCAACATCCAGGACCTACCCCAGTATGTAGATTGCACTCACATAACTTACCTCACTCAGATTGCACTTACAAGACTTCCCACAGCTTTCCCCAGAACACAGACTGACCTTTATGTACTTGCCCCCAGCACCCAGGATTTACCCCAGAACCCTGATTGATCTCACCAAGACTTAGATAGCACTCACAGGATATGGCTCAGAACAGGAAGGAAAAGTTGACAATATTGCATGTCTCTGCAGCCGAATTCTTAAAGTGGTGGGATCACTGCACTGCTACTCATTTGAGATATAGACAGACTCACACACGCACACACACACACGTGCCTGTCTCTGATCCTTGCAGAGGCAGAACACAGACAGTTTTTTTTAGCATCGGATGTTACCCAACATCCGGCGTTACTACAGGGGGTGGAGCATGCAATCTTAAATTCTTGCATCGGCCACAGCAGAATTCATAAAGGCAGCATGCAGCAGACCCAAGGACGGCGGCCTACGGAGATTTTTCCGGTACCCAGGTAGGCCAGTCCGGCCCGCATCACAGGCATGGTTTAGAAATAGATATTACATTAAAAAGTACTTGCCAGTTTATCCTTATACTAGTGCCACCGAGTTTCACTTTTGCTTCTAGAACAGAAATCCATTAAAGAAAAAAAAAAATGAAGAGTTTTAAGTATAGCTGAATGGGAAACATTGTCTGCTACTCTGCCTTTAAGAGTGCAAAGCCTCTAGTTTGTGTGATTTTGTTTTAGGTAATACTTGATTAAAAGCCAGCTTTAATATACCCATTATTGGTCTGTAAGTGTCTCTTCAAAATAATGGATGGAATAATTTTAATGTGCATTTTGCAAAATTTTTATTTGTTCAGAATTTGTATATTCTGTAACAATACTTTATGTTATGAAGGTTTCATAGAACAAATACAATTTTTTTGATCATTGTAGAGAACCCTTGCTTGCTCAATTAATATGAGCAAAGAACACAACGGTTAAAGAGACTCCTCATATAGTTAATCCTGTAAAAGTAGAGAATACAAATTATTTAATCCTTATTACAGGGCTTGACAAACTTAATTTACTTTTAGGAGTCTCACACATGGACCGACAGACAGACAGATACACACACACACATCCAGTGAGTCACATACAGCCAACCAGAGAGTTTTTTTTTTTCTTTCTAAATGTGTCCCCCCTAGCTATGCTGCTTTACCTCATTGCAGCAGCAAGGGGCACCCTGTGAATAAGCGCACCTGGAAGCCAGGTCCAATTTCATGGTCACCAAGGCAACAGGGGGTCAGTTGATCCCCATCTTATTATATATTTTAACAGCTGGTACACTTCTATTAGCAAAAAAATGTGGCTATATCAATGCACCATGGAGAAATGTATTTCTGTACAATTGGGGGCCAAGGGGACGTAAATTCTGGGATGACTGGGTTAATAAGGGTCTCCTAGAATTTGGCTGAATTTGGAGTTAACAGATTTATATATAAAAATAAATAATATATTTTGTAATAGTTAGAATTGCATGCAAATGCACCAATTTGTCGATTTTTGTATAATATATATATATATATATATATATATATATATATATATATATATATATATATAAAAATCCAAGGGCGGGTGCACTGAACGATGATACAATATGCCCGGGTGCCGTGTGGCTCTAAACATGTAGCAATATCCAAGATCGGAAAAAACACGCACTCACAGGGCTTCAATATAAATCCAATGGTCGAAATTTTTATGTCATACAAAAAATAATATTTGTAGATCCAGTCGACGTTTTTTGGACTTTAGGATTTTTTTCCCCCCATTTTCAACTATGAGAAGCTTACTTTCCAGATGATTCTGTCTGGCACTAAATTTGTGTTTTTGTCTAATGATTGCCACATTACAGACATTTTAATTCTCCAGATCTGATCCAAATCACCTGAAGTAAAAATAAAAAGCCCAATAATAAAAAAAATATAAAAAAAAATTCAAAACATTAGGGGGACAGGGCTAAACCTAATAAATGAGGCTGGGAACCAGCATAACAGTTACCAGCCCCTAAAATAATCATGAATCAGATGCCCTGCACACGCTATTAAAAACTAGTCTGGGAACTGCCAAAATGGCTCCAAACCACCCAGATGCTTTAATATAATGGTGCTAGACAAGTGCTTCCAGCCCACTAAAAACTATCCCAGTCCCTCGCCTCATCATTAGCGGGGCCAGCTGATGCCCAAATATCTCCCAGCCCACCTAAAATCTCCTTGTTGGGTCTGGGGCTGCCCGAAGGCCCCCTGATCCAGATAATAAATAAAATACTGATCCCCCTGGCCTCCGGACCTCAAACCTCATCTTCTGGCCAGGAAAAAACAAACCACAGTCTAAGGCAGTGGTTCTCAACCCATCTAACCTCAGACCCATCTCTCTACTTGGTCATTAAGACAGAGAAATTTTTATTTCAGAGACATTATAATTTATTCAGCACAACAATTTGCACAGTATTCCACAATTTAGACTCATTGATGTGTATGTGCCTTATCAAGCGAAAAACATCACTTGACCCATCTGAGGCAAATTTTGTCCCCAAAAAGGAAAGCCTTGGCTGTTTCCGAAACCTAGCAGGGTTACTGGAAGAGATATCAGCGGCACTATTAAAATAACGCCAACCATTCCTTGGCGGGATTCTCAGCTTCAGGCAATGAATGCAGCATGCGTCACTACATAATCGTTCCTGCAACCAAAACATTTTGATAAAGCTGAAGTACACGTCCACGACCCAACCCAACCCACACCAGATCGCGACCCACTTTTGGGTCAGGACCCACTAGATGAGAAACACTGCACTAAGGCATACGTCTTCGGGGAACAAATGTACATTGAAATCCCTGCTGTGAGAGTGGGGATTTCATTTGAAGCGATTCAGCCAATCAGATGCTTCAATCCCAAGTTGCCCATTGACTAGGTTTTCAAAATAGTGTCACCAAATCAGCTCTCACTTCAAATGAAATCCATGCTCTAGAGAGGGTCTATTTCTCGGTCCTTTTTTTCTTTTTAAGATTAGGTGGACTATTTTTTGGTGGCTTCTTTCCCTGGGCCAGTAGAGGAGGATCAAGGGCATTGTGAACCTGGATACAGGTAATACCGTATTTGCTCGATTATAAGACGACCCCCCAAACTTTGGATATTGCTTTAGGAAAAAAAAACTAAAAGCCTGAATATAAGACTACCCTATAGGAAAAAAGTTAAACTTGTATATATTCACATGTAAACTGCTTTTTTAATAAAAAAAATTATATCAAAAAGTGCATTTCTTGTTTTTATTTCCTTTTTATGTGCCAATGCTGCCTCTCTTTCCGTTGCCCCCAGCTTTGTCTCTCTTCCCCTCCCTTTGACTCCCCCTTGCCTCTGTCTCTTCCCCCCCTTGTTTCTCTCTGCCCCCCTTCCTCCCCCTGCCCCCTCCCTCCCCCTTAACTATACCTAGATCCCTGGTGGCTAGTGGGGGCAGCCAGGGGATGTCTGCACGATACGTGCAGACATCCTCCATGCTGCCTGACGCCTCCGTCTATTATGACGGACAGCTGGTCCGTCATAATAGACGGAGGTGTCGGGCAGCATGGAGGATGTCTGCACGTATAGTGCAGACATCCCCCAGCTGCCCGATTCACCCTGGTGGCTAGTGGGGCAGCTGGTCCGTCATAATAGACGGAGATGTCGGGCAGCATGGAGGATGTCTGCACGTATAGTGCAGACATCCCCCAGCTGCCCGATTCACCCTGGTGGCTAGTGGGGCAGCAGAGGATGTCTGCGCGATGAGCGCAGACTCCCCTGCTGCCGCCCGGCATGACCGCCGGGGCTTCTATGACGAAAGCGGAAGTTCCCGGCTTCTTCATAGAAGCCCCGGCGGTCGTGCCGGGAGGAAGCAGGGGAGTCTGCGATCATCGCAAAGACATCCCCTGCTGTTAGAGAGGGGGATCCAGGTCCCCTGCAGCTCTGATGGGGACCTGGATCGCCGTCTTATAATCTGTCCTCAATTTGAGGTCAGATTATAAGAAGACTTCGATAAGAAAATTATATAAATAATTATAATGCTTATAAATCGAGCAAATACGGTATTTGATTATCACCGCCACCTGATTTACATGTGAATCATCCCCCTTACTGGAGTATGGTAGAGGTAGGATATATTTTTATTTATTTTATTCTCAGGAACACGGAGTGTAAGCAGCCCCAGATCGCAACAGGGTCATTTTTTTTTCGGTTTGGTGTATTTCGGTCTCCTTTTGGTTTCAAATGCAATTGTAATGTAACCAGTGACGATGGCCAAATTGCAAGGTTATTGGGGGGGCATACTTTGCAGCACAAAATTTGGCCTACAGTGTGACCAATGTACCCAGAATCTTTTCGGCTATGGGCCATTACGTTGTGTCCGAAGTTCGGCATAGGTTTTATAGACCTTTGTGTGTTGCATCAGTACATCACAGCCTGCAAAGATGCATGTTGTGCATCCCCCCCAGTCAAGGTAAGAGACTACCTAAACGCATCAATGTTCCACAGGAATAGTCCATTGCAAACCATTTCCTTTGTATACATTGACCAGCCAGGTTACGAGCTTCAGTGGCCACATGCCCATTGCCAGTCACCACACTACTAAAAGAATAACAGGTATCTTGAGTAAAAAAACAACAGAACTTTAGGATGACCAGTATAGAAAGTGATCTGTCCCACTGTATGGCCTTGCAATCCAGAGTTTCACTTATGTGAAAGTCAAAAGCTTTGTTTTAAGGATAGAAGCTCACAGGTGTAAAGGTTTAGCAGCCCTGCTTTTGGTGCACAATAGGTGCAAGCTACCCTATTAAAAAAATATAATTATGGATTGGAGGTACTTGCGATTTGCAGAATCCAAAATTGACTCAGGTAGGTCTGGTTTTTGGCATCCAAATGGTGCCTCTGAATTGCGAGCATATTCGGCTAACACCAATATTCAAATTTCAAAGTGCTCTGTTAACCATGATGTGCCTCAATACGTCCGCAATTCGGACATTATAGGTCCACCCCGACCTCGACTATTACAGAAATAGCCAATGTCCTTGCATAGAAGTCGGGTGCATTACAATAGAGTTTGTACATTAAAACAAAAAACACAGAAGAGGGAGGAGCCTCGGTGCACATCTCAGAAGCAGAAGTACGGAGCTTTTTACAGAAGGCAGCACATACAGTCACGCATTTGCTGATCACAAGAGGGGACCAACCAAAACAGTCTGCACTATTGTTTTTTGTATTGCTTCTTTTCTTTCCACGTGAATGTTCTCTACCAGCAAAACATATCAGTAGGAAGGATAAGTTTATCTTTCGGTCATTTATTAATATATTCTAAGTTTTTTAGAAGTTAGTGCAGGAAACCGCAGAACAAAAAAGGTAGGAATAGGTTGCTAATGCTAGAATCACTGCTCTGAATAACGGTACCATCAAAGCACCTACTGCCTACAAGATGGACTTCTGCTATGCTAAATCAAGAGTAATACACCGTTTCCACATTGGTTCAAGGAAGCTCATTAACTATATTCGGCAAGAACCAGAAAAGATAGAGAAAAATTAGCTAGCCCTCTAGAGCAGTCACTCATGGCTTTAAATTCTACAGAAGAAAACATTCCCTCGCATTGCTCCACTGAGTACGACAGTGCAAAGTCAAAATTCTGAGACAACGGTGGACTGAATGATCAGGAACTCATGGGCGGAGGGCCCCCTGCCTACACCATTTAACCAAGTACTAATAAGGCTCTCCCTAACAATCAAATTCAGGTTAGTCTGTGCTTCTATTGGAAGTTGCATGTCTGAGCACTGACTGACCAGCCAGCATTGCCAACAACGGGGGAAGCATTTAGAGAGATCAGTGTTGAATGAGCACAGACCTCCATTTAGTACCAGGTCACTGAGCTTAGTGCTTCCCTATGTATGGATACACAGGCACTTAGGATGGGGACAAGACAATAGACAACAGGTAAGAATCTCCGTGGAAAAAGGTAGAAAAAGAGAAAAGGATTTAAAATGTAGAAAAACTCTGCTGCCACCATCATGCTTTGTTGCCCTTACATCCCTCTCCAACAGTATTACACCTCCAATCCAATAATTGCTGACCTTGGCACCCAATTTGCTGTGAAGTAGAACTAAAATTGCTCAATAGTCAAGTGGCTACTACCAAAGCCTATGGGAAAATATGTGCATCAAGCAGAGTTTTTCCGTAGAAAGGTGATATCACAACAGTGAAGATGTTCTGATCTTGGAGGGATGTAGTGTGAACAGAAACAACATATAATCACCGAAACAGGACACATCAATAAACCAAATACATTTACATCTATTATTACTAGCAGAAATCAAGCTGAGGGTAGATGTACCCAACACCCTATAGGTTAGCAATTGCTAATCTTTGTCACTTCAGTTTTTGTGCATTACACTTTCGGTGGCACTCAATGGTTTACCTGCATGAGAAGCATTGGCAGCTAAGTGTACAATTACTGGAGCGTTTAGGAATCGCCATCCAGCAAGAGGATACACCTTACACCATTACCCCCCACCTGTGGGAACATTACATCACTGATACCTTTGTCCTTTTCACTTTGGCTTCAACTCCATTTCTACCATGCCAATCTGTTACAACCTATCCCCCAAGACGGTGAACCGCCTCACCTGGCCCCCTTCCTTCGCTCCCTCACTCACATCCTTCTCCTTTGTGTTCAGAATCCGCTCTCCCGCAAACTTCCGGTTTGGCTAAAGCTCTCTTTCGTTCACTCCTTTCTTCTTTTACGTTGCACGCTCTTCCACGCCTACTGACGTGACGTCACACCCTTCGCAGATAGGGTGAGCGAAGTTCAGCTATTGGCAAACAACCGTTACTGGCCAGAATTGCGCTGTCACGTGATACAAACAAAAGGGCGTGTAAGAAAAACATCGTGGCGACCATGTTTTATCCTGGCAATTTTTGTTTTCACCTTGAATTGAATAGTGATTAGAACAATGCATGATGGAAGTAAACTATGAACAACATACTTTATTTACATATGGTTAAGTGCTAATAAATGGTGCACCATTTAATTTATATTTTAATGGAGATTAGCGCTGTGATTGCTTTATATGTGAACAAATATGTTCATTAAAGCTCATAGGGGTGCACGGTTGGTCCATGGATTTCTTTAAAATATATACTTTAGAACCGATGCAATGCCAAAAAAAGCATTTGTATGTAACTAATAAAGTTTATTTTTAAAAAAAAGTAAGTCGCTTTCTTATTCTTTATATTTCTGTTCCTGGCTTGGCCACGCCCTCTTGCATCATGGGGTTGCCTGGTGACTTTACGTCATAGAACAAAGCAGCCAATGAGACGTCAGAGAAGTTTAAGTTTGACTCTCGGCTCTTGTGAGTGTGCTGCGGCGGTTACTCGGCCGCTGTGTTTGGGTTTGAAGCGATCGTGCGGAATCTTTGGGCGGCAGGATCCGGTATAACGTTAGGTGAGCAATGCGATTAGAACGTGTAATAAGCTGGAGGAAATTGGACGTTGGCACAATACTAGTTTGAGGGTTGCTGAGCATTATAAGAAATGTAGTCCACCGTCCGCAACTAAAGTGTCAAAGGTTAGTCGTCACTGGGACAGATGGATCGCCCTCCACAGTATTCACTGTGACATAAGATAAATAAACCAGATGCTATTAAATATTTATACTGTGATGTCAAGGAGTGTAGGCTGATTCTTTTGGTAATAGGATCTGTGGATGATTTCTGCATAGCTTACCCCAGTGACGCCTAACCTTTGTCCCACACTCTCTTCCCACCACGCACAGCCATCATTTGCTGTTTCAGCATTATGATGTTGAGGCTCCTTTGTGATTATAAATCCCTAGCATATTCTGTGATTCATATATTGCTATGATCCTGTTTTAGTGTAACGTTTACATCACTGGGGGGGGGGGCGGGGGGTGATGTACTTTATTACTCAGTAGAGAGCTGTATAAATATGACAGTCGTGTCATTTAATGGCTGGGTAAAGAGAGAGATCAAATCAACGCTACTTTGATATATTCTTCAGGCAGATTTGAAAATGAAAGTTACATTTTCTCTTTTCAGTGTGCCTGTCATTACTTGAGGAGAAAAAATGCTAGTAAATGTTTGCAATGTTTTTTTTTATTTTCTTCTAAGAATTTACTTTTCCGAATGAGTATCACTGAGGTGCCACAAATGGTGAATAGTTACAGGACACAGTACTGATGGCCCATTCAGTGTTTAATTTGGAGAGTGCAAGATTAAATATAACTATATTTCTTCTTATTCAGTCAACGTCCGTATGTATTGAACTCTATACCAATGCAGTAATCTATTCAATTTTATGCTCTACCAAATGTTTTGATACCATGACAACCCAACATGCAGGTCTAGTGTTCCATATACTGCTTCTGTACATAGCAGGGAAATGTAATTTGATAAGAATTCAAAACGTATTAATCCTTTATGTAGACAAATACCATTGAATTTGGGTCAGCGGATCTGTTTGACCTCTACAGTTCTGTAAATGGCCTGTACTGGGAGTAATGTAACATTTAGCTATTTGACACCCCTTAAATCAGTAATTTAACACAATAGCTTATGATGCAACCCCCCTTACTCTATCTTCATATACAAAGTACACATATGGTGTCCAAAAATGTGTGTATTTTCCTGTGGAAGAATAAATAGAACCTAATGGCAACGTTCCCTTCTCTCTCTGTTTTTTTTTTTTTACAATAAAAAATAGAAGAATGTTAAATGTAGTTGTTTCTATGTAAAGATACATCAGAATGTTGAGACCATGTTTTTGTATACTAGAATGCATTTAGGTTAGAAGATCATCATTTTATATACTTTTGATAATGTGTTTATTCGGAATCTATTATAACATCAACATACTTCTTTTTATCTGTTTTGCCTTTTATTTATTTTATAAAGCAAATTTAAATTTTGTTTCTGTAGATTTTCTGGTGCTTTTACTCCAGAGTTCTAATGGAATTTTCACCATGGAAGACTTAGAAAGAAACCTTTTTAATTCGGTGGAAGAAGAAAACCAATATTGGAAAGGACTAGCTATAAAACATAGGAAATGGTAGGTTTCCTTCTGAAGGCATGCTTCCAGGGTGGATTTGATTTAAATCACAAGTGAATAAGACTCAATTTAAGTATTGATTTTGAAATGTAAAGACTAATTCCAATTTATAGTTTATCATATTTAATATTTGCGACCAGAGTTTATATTTAGAATAACCTGTCTGTTTAGTAAAACTGCTATATAAGAATTGATTTTAGTTTAATAGGTTAATCACACATATTTGGAAAATCACTGAAATTGTTTTATTTAAATAAAACAAGTAACATTAGATAGCATACATAGTCCTGTGTTTGGTTAACCCCTTCGTGACGTATGGTGCTTGTGTCCCAGAAGACTCAAGCACCAAAGCACTACTTTTTGTTGGTCTTAATAGACCCTGTGGATCCTTTCCAAAAATGTGTGAGTCCTCCCAACTCCACGGAGGCGTGGCTGAACATCCGCGTGATTTTGCAAAACGCAGTGTTCTCTTTGAGTGTCAGCTACATTTTTCCTTTCAGTCTGAAGCCACTCAAAGTGGCCTCATCTGATGGGTGTGACAAGGCCCTATAGCGGGATCCGAGCACAGCTCCACACATGGAGCCGCAATGAGCTGCTAAAGGCAGGACGTTCTATGCCGTCATAGAGTCTTTTGGGACCAAAAATATAGGACGGCCTAAACACCCTAGTGTCGCAAAGGGGTTAAATGTTTGTATGTCAATGTTTATTAGTTGAAGTGGTAATGTGTGATGGCAATGTGTTATTTGTTTGTACATAGATTTGCAAAACAACAATGGGATTAACCCCTTAAGGCAGGGCTCGACAAACCCCAGGCGCCAGGTCGCCATGGCGACCAGGAAATTAGACCTGGCGCCTGGGTGCTGTCAGCCTCCTGGTCCCCTTGCCGCTGCCATCCGATTTTTCCGCAGCGCGAGGGGGTAAAGTCTGTGCCGATGGCCGATGGCACAGACTGCAAGCTCCGCCCCCTCGCGCAACGCGTGTCTGAGTGCCGGGTGTCGTCACGTGACATCCTGGCACTCAGCACGCCGACCAACGGAGTTAAGCTGCAGCGTGAATGTCCCCCTCCCCTGCAGTGAGGTAAAGCAGCTGGGAGGGGGACACATCAAGAAGAAACCCCCAAGAAAAGACTGTGTTAGGTGGGTGTGTGTTTGTATGTATTGTAAAGTAGGTGTGTGTGAGGGGTTTGTATATATGGGTGTGTGAGGTGTTTATATATATGGGTGTGTGAGGTGTTTATATATATGGGTGTGTGAGGTGTTTATATATATATGGGTGTGTGAGGTGTTTGTATATATGTGTGTGTGAGGTGTTTGTATATATGTGTGTGTGAGGTGTTTGTATATATGTGTATATGTAAAGTATGTGTGTTTGTATATATGTGTGTGTGAGGTGTTTGTATATATGTGTGTGTGAGGTGTTTGTATATATGTGTGTGTGAGGTGTTTGTATATATGTGTGTGTGAGGTGTTTGTATATATGTGTGTGTGAGGTGTTTGTATATATGTGTATATGTAAAGTATGTGTGTTTGTATATATGTGTGTGTGTGAGGTGTTTGTATATATGTGTATATGTAAAGTATGTGTGTTTGTATATATGTGTGTGTGAGGTGTTTGTATATATGTGTGTGTGAGGTGTTTGTATATATGTGTGTGTGAGTTGTTTGTATATATGTGTGTGTGAGGTGTTTGTGAATATATGTGTGTGTGAGGTGTTTGTGTATATATGTGTGTGTGAGGTGTTTGTATATATGTGTATATGTAAAGTATGTGTGTTTGTATATATGTGAAGTAGGCGTGTGTGTTTATGAATTGTGTTTATGTTTGCGTGATTGTCTGGCTCCTAAAAAAAATGTCTGGCTCCTAAAATCAAAATAAATTTGTCAAGCCCTGCCTTAAGGACAGAGCCTTTGAAACATTTTTGTCCTTTCTGGACAATGGCTATTTTAACATTTCTGTGCTGTTTGTGTTTAGCAGTAATTTTCTTCTTCGTCATTTGCTGTACCCACACATATTATATATTGTTTTTATCGGGACAAAAAGGGCTTTCTATGGATGCCATATTTTTGATCATATCTTATCATATTATTAAAAAAAAATAATAAAATATGGTAAAAAAAAAAAAAAATACACAAATTTCTTTGTTTTTATTTGAAACAACTTCTCCTCATCGACAAAAGCGAACGAAAAAACATGCTAAATAGATTCTACTATTTCTCCTGAGTACAGGGATACCACCCATGCATAGGTTTGTTGGGTTGTTTGGGGGCTAAAATGCCAAATTTGTGAGGTGCAGTTTTTTGTTTTCCAACTTGAAATTTTTACATGCAGACAGCCTGCACCCATGTCCCATTTGGGACATATTTGAAACCAGCCAGTGTATTTTACCCCATCAACCCATATATTTTTTAAAAGTAGACACCCTAGGCTATCTCAAATGGTGGTATTTTTACACTTTCCATGCACTAATTCTACCACCAGCCTTTGTCAAAGTTTGTGGTAGTAATTTTTTTGTGTTTTTTTTTCACAAACCTTGTACTTCAGACATGAATTTACAGATTTTGGTATGTGTCACTGCCAAATAACACCCCAATAAGTGTTCAGCAACATCTCTTGAGTACAGGGATACCACCCATGCATAGGTTTGTTGGGTTGTTTGGGGGGTAAAAGGCCAAATTTGGTAGGTGCCGTTTTTGGTTTTCCAAATTGAAATTTTGACATGCAGACCGCCTGCACCCATGTCCCATTTGGGACATATTTGAAAACAGCCAGTGTATTTTGCCCCATCAACCCATATATTTTTTAAAAGTAGACACCCTACGCTATTTCAAATGGTGGTATTTTAACACTTTCCATGCACTAATTCTACCACCAGCCTTTGTCAAAGTTTGTGGTAGTAATTTTTGTGTGGTTTTTTTTCACAAATATTGTATTTTAGACATAAATTCACAGATTTTGGTATGTGTCACTGTCAAACAATAACCCAATATGTGTTCAACAACATCTCCTGAGTACAGGGATACCACCCATGCATAGGTTTGTTGAGTTGTTTGGGGGCTAAAAGGGCCACATTGTGAAGGTGCGCATTTTCAACTTGGAATATTGACGTGTAGCCAGCCTGAGCCCATCTTTCATTTGGGACTTTTTTTTAAAGTAGGACAGTGTATTTTACCCCAAAAAGTATATATTTTGTAAAAGTAGACACCCTAGGCTATTTTAAATGGTGTTATTTTAACACTTTCCATGCACCAATTCTACCACCAGCCTTTGTCAAAGTTTGTGGTAGTCATTTTATTGTGTATTTTTTCCCACATACATTGTACTTTAGACACAAATTCACATATTTCGGTATGTGTCACTGACAAACAATACCACAATATATGTTCAGCAACATCTCCCGAGCACAGGGATATCACCCATGCATAGCTTTGTCAGCTTTGTTGGGTGTTGAAAGGCTACATTTGAGAGGTGCGCTTTTTGATTTTCAAACTTGGAATTTGAACATGTAGAGCAAGGAAGGGGTTAATAGCTCTTATAAGAGCCTTTGTAGTACTGTACAAACAAATTAACCACTAAAAATGCACAGACAAGAAAAAATGTTCTGCTGTGCAGTGATCAGTGGCAGTGAAGGGGTTAATACACTACACTATACAAAGGGTATGGCTTTTATAAAAGCCCTTGGGACTCACAATTTTTTAACATTTTATTTAATTTATTACAATTAAAAAATTATGTTATACAGATCTGTCTCTTTCCCTCACTAAAACTCAAGTGAGGAGAGGGAGGCAGATCCATATGGGTCAGAACAATATTTACGAACCAGACGAATGGTGATGCTCATCTGAGAAATCACCAAACCACCTTTGCCACTGATCGGCTGTTACTGATCGCTATACACACGTTCAGACAGCTTCAAAAGGAATACACGTAATCCCCTAGTGGGTATAACTAACCCCTAGCGAGTCTGACAAAAAAAATGCTGATAGCAAAAAAAAATCCTTCTGCGACTAGATTGCTCCATATGCGCTGCTTAGGCAGTGACCATATGTGCTGCTTAGGAAGTGATATACGGCAAGGAAGGGGTTAATAGCTCTTAAAAGAGCCTTTGATATACTGTAATAAATCAAAGTAAAAAAAAATAACCCCTAAAAAAATGCACAGACAGCAAAAAATGTGCTGCTGTGTAGGGATCGACCGATTATCGGTTTAACCGATATTATCGGCCGATATTCACAGTTTCCTAAATTATCGGTATCGGCATCTAACTTTGCCGATAATGCCGATATTTGAATGAAGCAGTTTTCGCGATCAACGATCGCGAAAACCGCTTTAACAGTGCTGGTCTATTGCCTCGACATCGAGGCAATAGCCAGCACTGATATTTCTATTTTGGGACCCCCACGATCGCCCCACGGAGCGATCGTGGGGAGCCATATTGACGGAGCATGCTGCTCCGTCAATATGGCTAAGTCCTCTGCCGGTCTGAGCTTCGGAAGTGAAAGTAACTTCACTTCCGTCGCTCTGAATATGCTACTTGACTACCCCTAGTGGTGGTTTAGTAGCATTGCAATGGAAAATAATTAAAATACATATTTAATTAAATAAAAATAGGTTATTTAGCTATATTAGCCTATAGGGTTAAAATTAAATATTTTTTAGCATAAGGGATAGGGTTAAAATTAAATTAAAGTTAAAAAATATTAAGGGATATAATAAGGATTAGAGTTGGGGTTAAATTTAGTGTTAGGGTTAAATTTTGGGTTCGGGTTGGGGTCAAAAGATCAATATAGGAAAAAACCAAAAAACACTATTTTTGGTTTTTGCCCCATAACTCGCAAAAAAATACCGAAAAATATGGAAACATGCATATTTTTGAACTCGGGACAACATTTAGAAACTATTTAGCCGGGGTCTTTTTTAATGATTTTATTTGGGTAAATTATATTTTAGGTCAAAGTTAGAAAAAGTGGGTTTTTTTTAATTTTTCATCATATTTTATGATTTTTTTTTGTAGTAAATTATAAGATATGATGAACATAATGGTATCTAATGAAAGCCCTTCTTATGACGATAAAAACAACATAATTTGTGTGGGTACTGTATGTGAGAAAGCAAAACATTACAGCTAAACACAAACACCCTAGAAATGTCAAAACAGCCATTGTCACCAAGGGAAAGTCAAGGTGAAAATGTCTTGTCACTAAGGGGTTAATTAAGCTGTTTTGATGCCTTGCTTATATTTACTGTAGTGTCCCTTTGATATAATTGCCTATGTCATTGCTGCTCATTTTACTAAGATTTAATCTAAGTATGGACTATGTGCAATTGAACATTGTTGTTCTTGTTACCTTTTGACTGATATTTATTTAAAAAAAAAAAAAAAAGTGGTCCAATTTGTTGTATTTGACCATATCACCATTGTTTTGCTGCATTATTTATTTTTATTTAGCAATGAAAAAGATTTACAAAAAAAAGCTAAACGTTAACAATAAACATGTTCATTTAACAGCAGATTTGTGTAGAAATTTTTTTTTTTCCCAAAAAATTAAAATGCACGAAATATCGGTATAAGTTATCGGCTATCGGCCTGAAAGTTCACAGGTTATCGGTATCGGTATCGGCTCTAAAAAATCAATATCGGTCGATCCCTACTGCTGTGTAAGATCACTGCGTACACAGCGATCAATTGCAGGGAAGGGGTTAAATACTGGAAACGGCTTTTATAAAAGCCTTTGGGTCTCAATTCAATTAAATATATTATAATTAAAAACTTACATTATACAGCTCTGTCTCCCTCCCTCACTAAAACTCAAGTGAGAGGGAGGCAGATCAACACGGGTCAGATCAAATATTTACAAATATTGATCTAACCAGACGAATGGTGATGCTCATCTAAGCAAACGCCAACCCGCCTTTGTCACTTATCAGCTGTTACTGATCGCTATACATGCGGTCAGACAGCTAAAAAAAATTTTTTTACGTTAAACGTATTCCCCTAGCGGGTATAATTAACACGTGACGGGTGTAATAAAAAAGTTTAAAAAAAATTAAAAATTCTTCTGCAGCAAGATTGCTGCATTTGCGTCAGATCGCTGCTTAGGCAGTGATCTACGGCAAGAAAGGGGTTAATCTCTCTTAAAAGAGCTTTTTTTTATACTGTAATGAATTACAGTAAAAAAAAAATGAACCCCTAAAAAATGCACAGACTAAAAAATGTGCTGCTGTGTATGATCACTGCGTACACAGCGATCAATGGCAGGGAAGGGGTTAAATGGCTTTTATAAAAGCCCTTGGTGGTTAAAATTGTATTAAATATTTTTTTTATTATTTTATTTTATTTTTTACTTTATCTGATCTGTCTCTCTCCCTTACTAAAACTAGTAAGGTGAGGGAGGCAGATCAATACTTGTCAAAGGCAATATTTACTAATATTGCCTTTGACAGTATGATAAGTGCTCATCAGAGCACTTACCATACATGCCTGCACACAGATCACATAGATCTGTTGTGCCGGCATCGATTGGCTCCCCCTAGAGCATCGGAAGTGAAATACTTTCACTTCCGATGCTCTTGCCATTAGAAGGGAAGCGCTGCCTGTACAGGCAGCGTTCCCTTCTACTGAGCCGATGGGGTCGCTTTAGAAACTAGCGAGGCACTTTAGAAACACCGCAGATGCTTAGAAAGCGAACGATCGTTCGCTTTCTAAGCACATTTGTGCATGCCGGCGTAGCCATTTTTAAATGGCTGCTACGATCACTCCACGGAGTGATCGTAGCGCGCCCCTGCACATTTGGGGGGTGTTGCACAATGCCTCTACCTAGAGGCATTGTAGCAACACCGTTAGAGTAAAGAAAGCGACCGCTGGTCGCTTTCTTTACTCAGTTTAGTGCATGACGTGCCAGGCACGTCACCTGTCGGCAAGTCCTCGATTTGCCGTGACGTTCCTGGCACGTCATCTGTCGTTAAGGGGTTAAGGCTCCTGAACTTTGTTTATTTTATACAATTTTTACTGTGAAAAAGTGCATGTCATCTCTGCTTAGAGTAATTGAATTAGTTAACCAAAAATGAATATATAGCCTGATGTTACATAACTAATCTCTATTTCATGCTGAATAACATTTGAATGTATAATGTAAAGTTATTTTTAGATGGATATTTCCTCCTAAAAGCATTTCCTTAAAATAAATCCAAATTATTATTATTATTTTTTTTTTTTTTAAATCATTGATTTTTAAATCCACCCTGCATGCTTCCTTCAAACTGGAACGTGCAGTCTAGCTTTCAAATCTGACATACTGTACTTTTTTGTTTTTCTTTGTCTAGTTCGGATGACATTAAGGAAGAGCTGCAAGAGTTTCAAGAGGCCAGTCGGGAGTATGAAGCCGAGCTTGAGGCTCAGCTCCAACAGACTGAAGGCAGAAACCGAGACCTCATCTCTGAAAATAACCGCTTGCGAATGGAACTAGAGTCCATAAAGGTATGTTTCTCTGCTCCCAGTGGCTCAGTTTGATGGAGGTCCACCTGAACATCTTCAGTTAACTTAAACTACATTACCTCTATTCCTATGCAGTATGTAGAGTAATGCTGAGCACAAAAAATCATTTAAAAACTGAGTTACAATTGCTAGCAAATGCACAGATTAATAGTAACCGTACTTAAATTGTTGTCTTTTTTTTTATCACCTTTTGACACTATATGAAATAAATTTGGATATAACCGTGAGCAAATAAGATAACCCTTTTGTACAGTGCGTTGCCATTTTCTAAATTTAGATGGATAAAATCCCTGTTTCTAGGGTTATCACCCAAGCACCAAATTGTGGATTGTGGTGTTTGAAAGCATATTGTCTAAGCCTGAATCATAGTGATATGAAGTTAGTCATCTTATTTTTTAGTGTGTCAATCGTGAGAAATGCAATCGAAGGGTTAATTCCACAAACCATGGATTTACATTTTAACTTTTGTTTTATTAACTCACGCGATCATTAATAAAGATGGGATGACTCCGGTTACAGTGTGCGGTTTGTTTTATTAATTGGGGGAGAGGGGTGCTTAATTTTTTTGGTTTTAGTATTTAGTGTGGTTTTTCCTTGCAATTAAAATGATACATTATTCTTTTTCACAATTGTTGTTGTACTGTGCAACATTTACTGAATCTACTAGTGAGCACAGTAGAACTTGTGGTTTGTTTGCTATTGCATAATGTGTGGATTGTTAGATGGGATCAGTTGATGATGAGTAAACCAGCTGGCCATGAACAATAGTATGGCATAGCTGTGCTAGACTCCTCTCGGCCTTATTATAATCCTCCCTAGAGAGAATTTAAGACATGAGCCTGTTAAATGTACTTACCTAAAGCTGTCACTACTCTGACATTAATTGCACCACTTTAGCACAACAAGATTAAGATTTGTAACAGTATAAATGACGGCTCCAATATTTTTACATACAATGTTCTTGATTTTGTCTAACTAAAAATTGCATGCCCTTGAAAATTGTCCAACATTTTAATGTGGATGGGCCACATACCATGTAGAGGGTTAGGTTGAGGGCCAGACATTATTATTTTATTGAATAATACAATGGAAGCAACTGTTTTTTTTTTTTTCTTCTTTTTTCTACTAGAATAGCCACAGAAAAACCTTTTGAGGGCCACATCCAGACCATGGTCTGACTTTTTTTTTTTTTATAAATACTCCTTTATGGTTTCAGTTGATGTAAAATGTAAATAATTGCCATTATGATTCAATAATATTTAAAACGTGACTTCCAGTGAGAGACACTCCCGCTTGGCTTGCCAGGAAAACGTATATGAGCACTTATTTTATTGTCCATGTCAAAAAAAAAAAAGTTGTTGGTTCAGATCTTCCTTTTTTATGGTACCTGTGGATGACAAACCTGATATCCAGGAGTTTGCTCCAAAACACTGCAAATTCAAAGCATTAATATAATACATGTACTTGTATTTTCTTTAAAGGTTCAACAGGCGTGTCATTTTTATTTATTTTTGGTAGTTTGGAGGAGTATGCTGTATTAGACATGCTTTAATTTTTTTTATATGTTTACTTCAGCGAAAAGTGCTGTAGGAGAAAATAGTCAAAACATATTTAAACTACACAAAGATGTGTTAGTACATAATAAGTGCTGCTAAATGACTCCAGGCTGTCACACAATTTTTTTTTTAAAAACCCACAGGCTGTATATATTAGTCCCAGTTACAGCAAGTGTCAATATAGATTGGATAGAAGAAACATAATCTATTTAAACTGAAAATAGTTGAAAATGCTGCTTTTTAAGTAAATCAATATTGTGATTGCTATGAATAGCGTTGGTCCTGGGTTGGATTATGTATTTGTAAGGATGTACCTCTGCTAAAAGCAGCATTACTCAAATAGATGCTAATACTTGCATGCCATCATATTAGGAAAACCTAGATGTGTGCACTAATTTAGAAGGCTGCCTGGTGTCCTCTTCGCAAAGCTCAGGTAGTGGTTCCCTAGAAAGATATACAGATTCATATTACAGTTTTACATCGGGAAATAATCAAAAGCACTACCCCAGGCTGTGGCAGTATGGATCAGCATTATGAATATAACAGTTGCCTTTATATGTATTGTGTCTATAGTATAGAGTAAAGAAAGATGTTTTAGCTGCTGCCGAGACAGGTCACTTATTAAAGGGCAACTAAACCTTATTTGTTTAATTTTTTTTTTTTGACGCCATGTTTTTTAACACCGAGTCAATGATCAACTTAAGTGAACCTATTTATTTGGGGTAGGGCCTTAATTTTTACTTTATTTAATTCATCCAGTCCCCAGGCCCTGCTATGAACTCTATGAATGTAACAACCATTGTGTCGGATGTCTCTCCCCCACCCAAAAAAAGTTTAATATAATTAATTATTGGCTCAGTGTCCCCCAAAAAAAAAAAAGTTCAGTTGTCCTTTAACTGAAAGTAAAAATTCCAGTTAATTTATTAATAGGTTATGATGGAAGGAGAGTACAGAAGGGACATATTATTGCCTTTTAACTCTGTCACAGGTAAAAATATATTTCCTATAATAGATACACTATAAAGAGACGGGCTTTAGAAGGAAATTAAATGTGACCGTGATATAAAGAATAGGCGCTAGTACAAAATGAACATTAGTTTGGACATTCAATGCAGCAAAATACAGTGGAAAATTGCAGCACAAATCAGCGTTGCTCAATTTGTTTGGAGCCAGGTAAAAGAATATTGGATAACAGAATTGAGAACACCTTAATAGTATAATGAGCTCCGTTGTACTATTAACTGACGTCTGGCAGGGATTAGTTCAGGACAAATAAAGTGCCAAAAGAAATGCGGCTGCTAAAGGCTTGTGGACTCAGGATTTCCAGACTTCGGTTTACAAGGCAACTGTTAGTGCAGCGGCATAGGCAAAATAAGGAGAATCTGTTAGAAAATTATTGTAACTCTAATGGCAGCAATTTGTTAGGCCATGTTGTACTTTAATAACCGTGGCTGTTTAAACACTTTTGCAGTGTTTGTGTCATTTTCTCTGCTCTCATTTACTGTACCCACCCACCCAAATTCACATATAGATGTTTTTTGTTTTTTAATATATATATATATATATATATATATATATATATATATATATATATTATATAACCATTATTTTAATCATATAGAAAAGCTAATGGGTGGGTGGGGAAACCTGCTAAATAAATTCTAATATTTGTCCTTGGTTTAGAAATGGTCCATTATATATTCAGCTGCTCCAGTCTCCTATTTACTGAACTACTTCTAGGGGTCTACTGGACCCACTAGCATTCTTTTTGTTTGTTTTTAAAATAAAATCCTAACATTTAACTTCTTATTTTTGTATAAGTGGTAGTGTTTTTATTATTTTTTTTAAAAGTCTTGGTGTACTTTGGGGGACCATGGGCAGACTGCTACCCCTCTATATTTAGTCTCTCCCTACCCCACGGTCACTATGGAGCATGAAGAGACTATAGCTGTCAAAACCGGCACTTGCTTTGACACAAAAGCAGTGGAGAACTAGCCGTGTGTGTGCAGGTTCCGACAGTGGAATATAGTAACCGGAACAAAAAGATGAAATTGGCAGCTCAGGTCAGTAAATGGAATTCAAATCCATGGGTAAAATTGTGACAAAAATCCACAGCAGATAGGCACAAAACACATTTGGTGATAATCCCAGTTTGTCTTGTTTTGCAGGCATCTGTACACTGCTGTTGGTTTTTGTCTTCTTATTTTTACACATGGATTTGAATTCCCACTTGCTTTTATTTACTGACCTAAGCTTGCCCGATTTTTCATCTTTTTGTTCTGCACTTGGTTTGAAGGCCAGTCACTGTGACCAGATATTTATCGCTGTCGCAGTGATTGGATGATTCTGGGGGAGGGACGATTCCTCACCTGACATGGCTGAAGTGCCTCTGTACCGAGGCACTTGACCATGTCCGTTTTACCATGATCACAGTATGCCATAACGGGATCGGTTCTGTATGACTGTCCTGGACAGTCTTCAGTCTCTAAGAGAGACATCTTTCATTGGTCACAAAGGGGCTAATTTATCTCTTTTATTTTTTTGTTTTGTTTCACCAGTCACTTTTTCTTACACATTATATCTTAACTTGTCTTTTTATTTATTACAATTTTATAAAAATGCATTTTTGTGTTCATCGGTAAAGGTCAAGTTTTAATCTATTGAGGGGGTATCCCATTTCTTAATATCTTGTGATTCACCCATATAACTTTGTTCCAGAACCTATTTCACACCCAGGACTTGCCTTCTGCACCCATATTGCACCAGTGACTAACTCCCAACGCTTGCTCTGTGCTCCGAGCCTTTGAGGAGTCTTGTGTGTCTGAAGGTCACGTGGCCGCCGCCGATCTGACGTGCGGGGAGCACAAGGCAGCCTAAGAGGATGTCTGTGCACTTGGGCAGTGCACAGACATAGACTACCTGCCTTCCTCCCAAAGAGGGCTGGTAGGGGAGATTTTTTGTGATCTCCCCAGCTGGCACATCATCGGTGTTGCAGCCTGCGCATTCATTGCACACCCCTAAGGCCGGCCATTTATGAGTATGCCACACAAAAGGAATGCTCAGCATTATGGGCCAAAATATGTTCAGAATTGCTTAAGCTTATCAGCTTTTTGTTTTTAAAATAATGGGAACACGTGGATGAGGGTGATGTGAAACGAGTGCAGTGTTTTCCCATGCATCCTATGTACGTGCACGCCTAGCATTCCCGTGAGATAACGCTTAATGCTCATTATAAGTATTTGGAAATACGTCATCATTGGCTGATTTATCATCAGCAGAAATGTTCTCACTAGAAATACCTATCTGTTTTCTCAAACCTCATTGCTCTCTTTGGACAGGAGAAATATGAAGAGCAGCATTCTGAAAACTATGTGCAGATTTCATCTTTGGAAGGGGACCTCTCCCAGACAAAATCAGTCCTTGATCAGCTGCAGAAATACATTCGAGAACTAGAGCAAGCCAATGATGACTTGGAAAGGGCTAAGAGGTACAGTTTTGATGATTTTTTTTTTGTTTTGTTTTTGTAGAGTTTTAATAATCTGTTCCCAACTGGTTATTATTGTTTCTGTAAAGTGGTTGGTTTCATAGAGATACTTGTTTTTTTTCCCCACTGTGCAGTTGGCTGTATTGGAGAGGTATGCTAATATTTAATACCGGAGCTTTCAAAAAACAAATGTGCATATATTGCACATCAGCCTAGGCAGAGACAGTCTACACACAGGCTTGTCTTCCAGTTTGCACACCCGTACTCTTCCAGATACTGATATTGATTAAGGCAGGGCTTGACATATTTTATTTGATTTTATTAGCCAGAAATTTTTTTAGGGGCCAGACAATCACGCATACATACACGCCTACTACTATATATATAACAGTCCAAATATGTGTATAGAGGATGCACTCACAGGTCTTGTAGTATTAAAATTTAATTCTCAAAATGACAAACAACACGACGTTTCAGGCTAGCAAGCCTTTTGTCAATATATATATATATACACCAATATACAAGCACCTCACACACACCTACTTTACATATACACATATATACAAACACCTCATTGATCGGCCTGGTGAGTGCAGGGATGTCACGTGACGACACCCGGCACTCAGGCATGCGTTTTGCGAGGGGGCGGAGCTTGCTGTCTGTGCCATCAGCACAGACTTTACCCCCTCGTGCCGCAAATTTTTTTTTTTTTTAATCGGATGGCAGCGGAATGGGGACCATGTGGCTAACTGCACCCAGGCGCCAGGTCTAAATTCCTAGTTGCCATGGCGACCTGGTGTCTGGGGTTTGTCAAGCCCTGGATTAAGGTTTTGTAGGCTAATACGGGGCTCGACAAACCCTGGGTGCCAGGTCGCCTTGGTGACCAGGAAATTGGACCTGTCCCCTGGGTGCCATTGGCCACATGCCCCCCTTGCTGCTGCCATCCATTTGTTTTTCAAGCGCAGTGCGAGGGGAGAAAGTCTGTGCGGATTGCACAACAAGCTCCGCCCCCTCGCGTGTCTGAGTGCCGGGTATCACATGACATCTCGAGCATTCAGCAGGAAGATCCAGCTGCAGAAGAAATGACCCCCTCCCCTGCAATGAGGTAAAGCAGGGGGACACATAGTTAAATATTTTTTTCTTTAGCTCAAGGGTGAAGGGAAGGGAAAGTTACTTCAGTAAACAAAAAAATGTCTCCCATTGAATCTAATGGATTTTGAACAAAAAGGCATTGGATTAGGATGAAATATCTATCCCCTGTGATCTTTGTAAACTGATGTGTTCTTATTGAATAGTACATTTTTAGTAGCTGCTTATGATGTACTTTTGTACACCCTGCATTAATTTGTGTCTTTGCATAGTGGGGATTTAACGCTTTGACTCTGCTTTACACAGAGCCACCATAATGTCACTGGAGGATTTTGAGCAGCGCATGAATGAGGCCATCGAGAGGAACGCTTTCCTTGAAAGTGAACTTGATGAGAAAGAAAATCTTCTTGAGTCTGTGCAGAGACTGAAGGATGAAGCTCGAGGTGAGAGAGTCCACAGTTACAAAGCTTCCTGCTTTTCATTGGTGCTTTCCATATGCATGGGTATTCATGGTCTCATGCTTACAGTGTGTTATATGAAGAAACTCCTTCACCTAAATACTATTTGTATTGTGAATGTACAGGTATATACGTTGTGTTAGCAGAATTGTAACCAGCATGCATTGCTTAACATGGTTTTTTTCTTACTTTTTTTTTTTGTAAATCCAGTTTTTATTGATTTTCCAATCAGAAATCAGGTGTGGGATACAGAAAAAAGAGGGGGGGAGGGTGCATATGACCATACAGATAAAAAAGTGCGTGGACTGTCGCAGCAGTCACATACAGCCCAGAGAATACAAATAATACATAGTATCGCAATGGTATTTATATGCTGTCTGAAAATAGGGTAACCGTAACACAGGAAAAATTATACAACACTTCACAAAAAGGGGGGGGGGGATTGATATTGGGGCTTGTGGAAGGCGGCTGATGACATTGGAGTACTTGTATTAGTACCCCCAAAACAAAGGGGGGGAGAGAGAGAAAAAAAATGAGGGGGGCCAGGGTGTGTGTGTAGGTGCTACAAAGGGGAAGGGGATTTTGGAGGAAAAGAGGGTGGCAACTGGTCACCTCAATGAAGGGGTATGAGAGCTTTTGCTGCAATAAGCAGGTGTTTTTTTTTTTTTTTGTTATACACTGCCACAGAGTATTTGGTATGGTGCAGTCGATATGCTGCGTAACAGTAATTGGTATAGGATCGAGATGCCATGTCGGGGCAGTGAGTCACCAGTAGCTAGTTCTTCAAAATCGGTGTATGTCCTGGACAGGTGGTGTTTCATGGGAATAGTCTTTATGTAATTAGTCAGTTGCATGTAGTGGAACTGGTCTACAAGGGTGAGAGTCTTCTATGGGAGAATGTCGGCAAGTGGTTTAAGTGTGGCGCCATTGAGTAATTCGGAGAGCGGTTGAGTAGAAGTCCGGGACATGTGTAAGAACGGGCCAAAGCCCATTCCTGGGGGAAAGTCAGGGTTGCGTCGAAGCCGGGTGAGGGGGGGGGGGGGAGGGAAAAGTGGTCAAATTGTAGGGGCGGTAGGGATTGTTTGCAGTGGGTATAGTATTCTGGGTAGGACATTCATCTTCAGGGAATTAATTCTGCCCATCCATGAAATATGTAGTGGTGCCCAGGATAAGAGGTCCTTCTGCAATTGATTCAATAGGGGGGGGGGGGGGGGGGATTATGGGCACAGAGGTCCACCGTGTCTGCGGTCAGCCAGATTCCGAGATATTTAATCTTGGTCCGGCACCAGCGAAAAGGAAAGGCATCTTGTAGTGTGATTGCTTCCACGTGGGACAAGTTTATATTCAGAATCTCTGACTTAGAGAAATTAAGTTTCAGATTCGTAAGTTGGTCATAGATCTGAAATTCCTTCAAAAGAACTGGCAAGGATATTCATGGATCAGCATATCCAAGCACTTTATGGTGTGTCTTCCTTGCCTCAATTCCTGTAATATCATGGTGTGATCTCACCGCTTCTAGGAATGGCCTAAGGGAGAGGACAAACCGTAAAGGTGACAAGGGGCAGCCCTGCCTCGTCCCGTTAAAAATTGGGAACGAGTCAGTTAAGGCTCCGTTGACCCGGGCTGAGGGGCGGGAGTACAGGGACCCCATCCACTTCAGAACATTAATACCAAATCCCATTTGTTGTAGAGTAGCCGGGTGTGTGTTGTCCCAATTAATTACTTACTTAATTACCGTATTTATCGGCATATAACACGCGCCGGCGTATAACACGCACCTAATTTTAAGAAGGAAATTTCAGGAAAAAAAACTTAAGAACTTAAATTAAGAACTTTGAAGCCCAATATGCCATTTTAATATGCCAGGATATTGCCCCCAATATGCCATTTAATATGCAGGATATTGCCCCCAATATGCCATTTAATATGCAGGATATTGCCCCCAATATGCCATTTAATATGCAGGATATTGCCCCCAATATGCCATTTTAATATGCAGGATATTGCCCCCAATATGCCATTTTAATATGCCAGATATTGCCCCCAATATGCCATTTTAATAAGCCAGATATTGCCCCAATATGCCATTTAATATGCAGGATATTGCCCCCAATATGCCAGGATATTGCCCCTTAGTATGCTCGTTATGCCACCCTCCTCCCCCAGACCCCAGTACTTACCTCGTTCCTGCTCTGTCCCCCGGTGCTTTGAAGCTGCGTGGCTGTGAGGGAAGCGTTGTGAGCTTCCCTCCAGCCGCGCGGTCAATAAAGTTTGTTTTATTCTCCTTATATTCAGGATTTTTTTTTATTTTAATATCCAACATTTTTGGGGGGTAGTCAACTTAAAATCAGGGTTACCTTACATTAGAGCCCACAGAGCTGCATCAGATGGTAATATTAAGGCCTCCGAAATTTAAACTTCTCTTTACCGAATATGGAAGAAATAATTTCTTGTTGTAAGGATCAAGAGTAGCCATATGTACATGATACTTATTTACCACGTTTCTTGCGTAGAAAGCGCCACCGTATGCTGTTGTTAAATAGCTGTTGAAGTGCTTGGTAACTCCAATAATAATCTTCTATGGCATCTTTCATATACATTGCAATCCACTGAAGCAACCAGTTGGCACTTTGTACTGCTTTTCGTTTATATCACTGCAAGTTACTATTATGCAGTTACCAAGGAGAGCTTGCACTTTATTGTTAGTAACTTGACAAACCTGGTTAATATTTAACCAAATAAACAATCGTGGTTGCATTTGGAGGCCAAGTGCCGTCTTCATCAGGTACTCTATCACAGAAAAACTTGTTCATGTCTATTAACAGAAAGGCCTGCTTTTTATTGTTCTGGCTGAGGTATGTGAAGCAAATCCTAATTTTATTTATTTTTAAACGGACAGTTCCACCTTGTTTTCTATATATTGTGAACGGCATTTGTTTTTTCTTTAAAATAATTTACAATTTTATGTAGTTTTACGTTCAAAATAATTTCTCAGGAATCTCTAAATTTAGTTATCTCCAACAAAGAGGCTTCTGGAAGATGGGCTGGGCTGTTACTATAGCAATGTGATTTAGTAAAGGGCAATTTATAAAGAAGTTTGATACAAAGTAGAAACCTTTGTTTGTATGCATTTTAGATCTGAGGCAAGAGCTGGCTGTGCAGCAGGAGAAGCCCAAATCCGTTGAATGTGGTAGCCCTGATACTGGCAGAAAAGACACTGCTGTCCAAGCTTCTATATCCGTCCCATCCACACCTTTGAGTCATCGAGGAAGTCCTGCTGGGTTGGTCTCACCGATGCTGTACAGACCAAGTAAGTTGCTGATCTACTACAAGGCAGAGTTGATAATGAAGCATGTTAAAATTATGTGTAAGTGCCAGATATTGCTTATTCATCTGATCAGAGGATCTCTACATACATCCTCTAGTGCTCCCAACAATGCATTGTTACAGTACATTGTTAAAGGGACACTAAACGTTTTTTTCACTTCATATATAGAAGCACAAGTGAAATATCCGTTGTCCCTAATATGAGGATAAACTGGCATGTACTTTTGATAGTACAGCCAGTTCATCCTCTGACTGACAACTTCCATAGGAAACCCTTAACAGTGTGCATACAAAAAATAGGCATGCAAACACTATGCAAAACAAGACCTGTTCCATGCAGTATTCTCCACTAAATAGTATATAGGTAAAAATATAATGGTAGAAAACATTTTAATACACATACATTTTAAGGGACACTACCACAAGTATTTGACCTAGTTAAAGGGACACTACCACTTACATGTAACTAGACTGATTACCTGTGCAAAGCAAAAAAAAAATTAGATGTTTATCTACAGCATCCATTTTGGGAATGTTACCCATGATGCAACATTCTCCAAAACCTTCCAGCAAGTTTCACTTTACAACTGTGGCTAAAGCCTGAACGATGATGTCTCAAGATACACCCCTGCCCTCTTACTGTCTCCTGTGTATCCTAGTGGGCAGGACAAGGTGGCTGTGTACAACTTTTTTTTATTTATTAACCTGCCTTCCAACACAGAGACCTGACCAAACATGATTATAACTCCGCTCCTTGTGATGTAATTGGGACATTACCCTCCCATTCAGTGCAAAAAAAGTTTTAATTGTCCTTTAAAACTACTAGTTAAATAAGCATAATAAAAGTAAAAAGATAAAACTTTACAAAGAATCAGAAACTGCAACTTAGAATACGCCACTTTATTGAAATTAGAAACTAAAGATAACAAAATTAAACTGAAGGTTTTGAACATAAGTTAAAAAAAAATGAGTAATATAATGAGGAAGATAAAGTGTTGGGCGTACCTTTGAAAAATAGCATTGCTCACAGATTCTGGTAAATAACTGGATTATTAGGCCACCCTAAAAAAAAAGATGAAGACCAAATCCTACGATTTATGGTTTTCCATTCCAGTGCTTATATGCCCTTGTTTGAGTAACTGCACTGCTTGAGATGTTTTCATCATCGTTTGTCTCTATGTATATTTGATGCAGTATAATTTTTTTTTTTTTTTTAGCTATTTGGTGACTAATTCTAAAGCATTTAATGGTCACCTCAATAAAGAGCATCAAGATGGGAATTTCACACTTAAGACCAAAGTAGCCGAGTTGGAAAAATCTCCCCCATTCAGGTGCATTGAAGAAATCTTTTCAACTCGGCTACACTGCCTTAAGTTTGAAATTCCCATCTCAATTCCCTATAATTTTTCTCTCTACTGAATAGACCCTTTTTAGTTGTTTTTGTTCTTACTATTCTTGTTATCTGTATACTAGGTTTTGATGATGGATACAGTGGTACTCCTCTCACGCCATCTGCAAGAATATCCGCTCTAAATATAGTTGGGGATCTTCTAAGAAAAGTGGGGGTAAGCATGCATGTTTTGAGGTTATAGTTTTCTTTTTTTACCTACTGTAAATACAACATCCTGTATATAATGTAATCCTACATTTCACCGTGAGCTAAAGCCTGGACTGCTCAGGGCTGCAGGTTCAAAATATCAGATGGTGGATTTTCCATTTAATCTATATTTATAAACATTCCCAGCCACATCTAAAATAGTATGTGCTGTTACTGTGTTTAGTCTGTTCATTAATTTGACAGTTTCTCTACTCCTGGTTGCTTGGCACAAGTATATGGTCAGAATGTTGTCTTTATTCTGAGTTTGGTGGTCCATAGTCCTCATGGCATTCAGTGAAGACATTGGGTGTACATCTAAACTTGGTATGATTTCTGAAATAACTCTGTAGTGACAAATAGTTAATGAGACCTCAAGTTCTTCATATGAATTAGATTGGATTTTGTCAAAATTGCCAAGTCTATCTCACACACAAGTTCTTATCTGAGTTATATAACTTTCTTGATTTTTATCCAGATATCCTCAACTGGAAAGTTCTAAGTGTGGATTGTAATTGCTATTTAAGATGAAAAACAAACTGGATATATATTGCTTTAATGAGTAGGTGATCATATAACATTTCCTTTCCAGGCTTTGGAATCCAAACTTGCATCTTGCAGAAACTTTGTGTATGAGCAATCCCCCAACAGACCAATTGCACCCTTGTCAGCTCGGATAAACAAGACCAGAGAATGTAACGAGAACAGACTGAGTATGTCTCCAGGGGAAAAGGGGTAAGTTTCCTAAACTGAAATGTGACAGTCCTCTAGATATGTGATTTCTCATACTGTGTGCTGATTTTACTCTGTAATGATTCTATGACATTTCCAAATGTTGCCGTTTATCTCGCCTCATATTAGACCTCATAATATAAGGCAATTATTAAATGATAACCATGTGCAGCTTATCGAATAAGCATCTTTAAGGAGAACATTTATACTGAAGGACACTTCCTGTGTTAAGGGGTTGACCCTTGAGCTTTGTATATACTGCTTACACTGCTTCACTATGGAGACCTGGGTTTTAGGGAGGCTAATATTATGATATTGTGTGTGTGTTAATGGGGCAGTTCCACTTAACTCATTTTCTATATGTTGTACATGTTTTTAATGTATGTGAAATGGACTTTTTTTTTTTTTTACTCTAGAACAATGTAAGCTTTCCTGTGCTTTTACAATGAAAATAATTTCACCAGGCCCTCAAACTTCTGTAACATCCAATAAGCAGGGCCAGGGGAAATAGGCAGGACTGTTGCTATAACAACAGTAATAACACTTCATATGTAGTGTTTGGAGAAGTCGTAAGGGAAAGATTCAGACAGATCTGTTTTTTCCTGCTTACCTTACATGATGCAGTATTTAAATAACGTTTTGGACACTAGGTGGCTGGAAGAGCTAGATTTTCTCATCGGGTTGTCCATTAAGCCGAGAACAGTCACTTTTACTCCCATTTTCTGTTATTACAGCAGATTGTGGTAGATTGACAAGAGAACCGCAAAACGTTGGCCAAAACAAGTTGCTATGAATAATAGGCCAATTTTATAAGATTTTTGCAACTCCCTTGTCAATTCACCACAGTTCACTAGTGCATAAATAAACTCTAGTGCTCTTGCCTTTTTCATACTATATAAACCACTGTGCTGTAACTAATTGGGAGATTTTACTGAGCAGATACTACAGCCAGGTTTAAATGCTGTACAATAGTTCCTTCTGTTGTGCTTTTATTCAGGTTGACCCTGCTGCCTTTAAGTATATTTTTTCAATGCACTTTCTCTATCACCGTTCAGAAATGGTAGCCATACACATCAAGGTTTTCTCTTACAAAACATTATTTATTTATGTTTCAGGTTGATTAAGCGTTTGGAGTTTGGGTCATTAGCACCAAATCTACCTGGACAGGGGATGCATTCGCCTCAAGGTGTTGTCAAGATGATACTTTAGAATCATCTAGTTTTGGACGTTGGGACTCTTAACTTATTATTTTAACAGATTTTTTTAACATAGATACTAATTAAGAACATGGATTATAATGAACAATATGGATATTAATAAAGAACTTGGATACTAATGAACAGCATGGACACACTATGAAGAACTTGAATACTAATGAACAGCATGGACACACTATGAAGAACTTGGATACTAATGAACAGCATGGATACACTATGAAAAGGAAGACCTTCAGTTCACATTTTGCAGGCTTAACTTTTTACAGTACTATTACGCTTGTCACGCAAGACTTTAAAGGAGTCGTGTAATTGTTAAGGACTGCAGTGACTTCCAGTCATAGGTTCGCCATAGGATCTGTTTGTCCAAACATAAAGTCCGTACTTTAATGCAAATCATTATGTAAGGAGCAGCTCTATTGGCAGGAGGCATATTTATATGTTTCAAGATAATTGCTATACTGCAGGGAGATCTCAATTTGTGTAGTGTTGACAAACAAAAGTACTCGCACATCTGATAGCCGTTTTCCTTTAAAGCTGGGCATTACACTTTGTTCCCATCTCTTGATTTAGGTAATAATCCAGTTTCCAGTAAACTCCGTAAAATGTATTCATATAATGTCTTTTGTCTTTGAGATTCCCTTATTTGTTTCATACTCTTGCTCTTGGTTGTGCTCTCTACCCACTGCAGCACATGGGGGATTCCATTTTGAAACAAAAGCACACCTCTTATATACACAATATGAGAGCACTTCTTATTTTGTTATGCATCATTTAAATGTGTTTTTTTTTTTTTGTTAGCATTTTTAATGTATATCTTTTTTATCTGTGTGTTTTTTTGTTTGTTTTTTTTGCATTCCTGTAAATGTTCTGTTTTTGTTTTTAATGGACCATTTTCTGGAAAATGTATAAAATGTAAATCTGTGAATGTATTTAAATAATCACTAGTAGCCTTTAAACTGCAAACCTCTAACAATCATATTTCACATAGTTTTTTTTATTATTATTATTAATTTCCTTTAAGGAGAGATCGTTTTGTATTGTATACACATAATGTAGGTATTGAAATCAAAAGTTTTCACGTAACAACATTTTTATAAACCTCTATTCCTTATAAACACCTCCTCGTGCACTGTGTACTATTCTAATGATCTTTGTCATACTGTAAAACAAGGCTTAACAAATCCCAGGAGTTAGAAAGCCACGTCTTCTAGAATTTGCCCTGCTGACATCTTTCATTATTTTACATATAATTCTAGGAACGTACCGTGTCCCTGACTTAAAAATAACTAGCCTGGCTTCTGAATTGGTCTGCTTGACTACTAAATATGTGTCAAGCCCTGCTGTAAAGGCATCCATGTTTGTGACCTATCCTAGTTTTGTATTCTGCCATGTGTCGAGGCATACAATTCTTATCTCTCCAGCCTTTACTGCATTCTTATTGAGAGTTTGCTTTCAAAAACAGCGGTCAATGACATCCTTTATTTTACAATATGGTATTAAGAATGCCTTACTTTTTATATTTTATGTTGTTGAGAAACCATAGACAAGTGTAAAGATTTACTATGTAATTGGAGAGGGTGTTCTTGCATTATCAGGTCTTTTATAAAACTCCTCTAAAGCCAAAATTAAGTGAAACGTAATAAAGCAGGACACCATTTTTATGATTTTATGGGTTCAAACAATGACTTTTATAAAGACAAAATACCTGCAAAGATTCCATGTCAATAAAGTTTTTTAAAAGACATTAGCAATTTTTTTTTATACTGCCCTACATTTTTTTTTTCATTTTTTTTTTTTAAATGTATTTAAATGTTGACTTCCTTTTGACAATTGCATTTTTATTTATTTTTTATTTTCCCCTCTGTTTCCTGCAGAAAGGTGAATTTCGTTTTTCTTATCAGTTACACAATATTCATAATATATTGTAATTTAACATGCAAATAATATTCCAGCTGGTTTTATCCAGATTTTTATTTGGTCACTATATTTTGTGTGGGCTAAAAATGAAAGAAAGTTTGTGTGCAAATAGGATCCGTGTAGTAGAAATGATTCTGGATAAATATATTTTTGCTTTTATTGTAGAAGTTTTAGATGACAAACTCCTGCATTTTTTTGCAAATTCGAGAATCTTGTTAAGCGTTTTTTTTTTTTTTGCGATTTTGAATATTCACTGAGGATATTCACTGAAAAGTGAACTGCAAAAATGTAACCAAAGGTATAGAACTATTAAAAAAAACAAAACCTTATATATTTTTTTTTTTTTTGTGTGCTGGGATTTGTCATTTTACCACAATTTACTATTCAGCGAAGGCCCCTCTGACAACACTACTCTGCTAAATAGAGCTCAGTAAGGTTCTTTTACTTTTATATACTTTCAGTGAAGTATTTCTATCCAACATGTCTACACTTTGTGACTCCGACACCTGCATAGATCTACATTTAGAGGAATAATATTTGTCCTGGGTTCCTTGGCTTTGAGAGAAGGGATTAGCAAAGTAAAGTGAGAAATTGGAGAGCAGTACAGATGGAGAAGAATTAGGAAAGAAGAAAAATGCTGAGGGACTGAAATAAGAAAGGATGGAGAAAAGAAGAAGGCTTAATTTTTTTTTTTTTGCTGACAGTCCATTAATAGAATTTTTTTTTTAATGATGCTAAAAACGGTGTAAATAATATTGAATTATAAGGGAACAGAGACAACTTGCAATAAAATTGTATTTTATTAGAGAAGCCAAATCAAATCAAAATATCTTTCACTTAAATATTTGTTAGTAACACAATGGGCTTGTTTAGAAGAAGTCGTTCTAACAGAGGAAACACTCAAATACCACCTTTCATCATACCCCCTTGAAACGTGTAGCGAATACAGAAGGCCGATATAATATCTCTGGTGCTTTTATAAATTTATTCGTGACAGTGGCTCTAGCACAATCAAGGTGCACTACTAAACTGTGTAATACATCGGCTTTATTTTCAAAGAAATATCTTATATAGGTGATCAGAAAGGCACTTTGTGTATCAGAGGTTAAAAAAAAAAGTCTTTAGTGATTAAACATCAGTAAACAGTGCTGGCACACTGGGGAGGGGCTTTAATTTAATAGGTTGTAGCCAGAGTGGAGTGGGATAGTTAAGATACCACTTTTAAATTGTATTTCAGAATGTAACCAAATGTTCAGGGATTGTATTGCCAGTCTATGTGATATACACATTGGCCTCTCTACATTAATACATTCAGTGGTGTGATAGCTGCAGAATGAAGCATCTAATTTTCAAGGCATGCAAATATTTAGCACTCCTTAATTCTTGAATGTAAGGCAGGCTAAACATGTGTGCCTTTTTACATACATCATTGGTTGTGTATATTTTGCACATTAAGTGTATGATCTTCAGTTTCCTTCCACTGCGAAATGTGTTGGAGCATTCTATGAATTGAGTAGGTCTGTGCACTCTTACTAGAACTTGACATTCTGCACAGGTTCTATGTTCTTTGGGACTGTAGCAATGTGTGCACCAACAGGGTGCATGTGTGTTCGAAAGTATTATCTTCTTTGCCAGAGAAACTTGCAACAATTTTGTCACAGGTGCCTCTGGAGTTGAAGAGGATCAATAAACAAGTGATAATAGTCCAAAGACGGGTGATGTGAATAGGAGTAGGACTATTCGCTAGCTTTTGTTCCGTTGTAATCCATGTCCCTTGTTTCAGCATCATCTTCTGCCCCATCTGCATTATCTACAGCTCTCCTGCCCCCAGCAGATCGCCGGGCGGGTGCAAAAGAAGATGGTTCATTCCCCCTTCTGAAGAAGGTTAAACAGTGGTTAGAAAACATCCTTTCCGGTTGGACACACTAATAATCACACAGACGCTAGCAGAGCTTTCATTATTGCTGTTCTAATAGAGCGGACATAAAATATTGCATCTGTACTCTTCACACAGCAATTATGATTAATATTCAAAGGTGTCAGACTTCTAAACCGTGTCATGGAAGAAAACCGCTATGATAAATGTATGCATACAGCATTGCAATGGAAATCTAGTGAACTATTGTGGCGCTGGAAACCTTGGGGCTTTGGTCATGAATGAGAGAATTGATGAGGGCAATTTTCAAAATAAAGGCCAGAGTAGCAGGGTTGGAAAAACTCAGCTGGATTGGCAAATTTTCCCAACTCTGTTACTTTGGCCTACAGTTTGAAATTACTATGTTAATTCCCTCTTTCATGGGTAAATCCCTTGGTTTATACTATGAGTGCCAACCTGCGGCTTCTAGCTGTGGTGGACTAGGTATCAAATGCCCCCCCTGCCAGCTTAGCTGAAAGAGTATTATGGAAGTTATCGGGAACTTTTTTGGGGCAGCAGTGCCCAATTTTTGTCCGACACCGATTTGCAGACCCTCAAGTGCCAACGCCGCATACACTCACACGCACTTATACTCACACATACCCATACACACACACACTCACACAGCCAGGTTCAGCTCTCACCGCGTCCTAGATTCTCCCGATAATCGGGTGCATGCGCGCTACTTAAAGAAGTGTAAAGCAAACAGTTAATTGCTTTCTGACTTGAACAGATTCTATGCCCGATTATCTGGAGAAGAAGCAGATGACTGGCGGTGCCCGTCTTTTACACCGATGCCTGTTCATCGCGGGCGGAACAGACAAATGGTGAGAGCTGAACCTGGCCATGTGGCACAACTGAGGGCTCGGCATGCCAGTTGTGGCATGCGTGCTATAGCTTCACCACCGCTGATCTAGGGCATCAGGAGCTGGAGGGTTGTGGATTGCTGCCCCATTGCCTGCTTTATACACATTATTACAGAAATGAAGCAGGGGATTTAACTCTTGTATTAAAACTTAAATCCTCTGAGACAAATATTTTATCCAAAAAAAATGAGAGGTAGAATTTTTTAATGGCTAGGTGTTGGTTTGTTTAGATTTATTTTGTAAGTTCTCATTATAATAATTTAAGGATTCATTATAGACTGTTGATACAAGGAGAAATCTGCAATAAGGATAGATCTAACTATTATTTTTTTATTGTCTTCTCATCCTCCTTTTTTTTTTTTTTAACTTGTGCTTCTGTATTAGAACCACAAGGGGGTGGGTGGGTTGCGTTTGTATAAGAATAAATTGCCTTCTAAGTATTTACACACAATTTAATAGCTTAACAGTATTGGTGGAGAATGAAACATTTAAACTTTTTTTTTTTTCAATAAACTATTTTGCTATTATTGCAGCCTTTTATATTTTGTATTTTTCACATTGAACAGTTTCTGTAGATATATGAACCTGGGACTCAAATTATTTCCCTCGGGAATTACTCTGAAACAGGTATATTAAAAGGGACTCTATCCCCTAATCAATGTTTTATGTGAATATAGAGGATACAAAATGATCTGTACACTGTGTTAGCAAAACTGCATGCAAATGCCTAAAGTAGAAGAAAAACGTGTTTTAAATGTGTCTGTGGAGTTTCCAGTCTATGACATCATTTGTGGCTTGATATGCAAATAAACTGATGTCATAAACAGGAGACTCCACAGACACATTTAAAACACATTTTTCTTCTGCGTTAGGCATTTGCTTGCAGTTTTTCGAACATAATGCATAGATCATTTTCAGTCCTGTTTTATTTTATTCTCTACATTCACAGTAAAATCTATGTTTAGGCGAGTGTAGCAGATCATCAGTTGTAGTTGTGTGTCTACTGCTTTAATTCATCAGGATCCAGTTTCAATCATCTATTGACTGCATACAGCTCTAACAGTCTTATTGACCTGGCCTGGTCCTTGTACTGCTCTCAGCAGTTACTGTAACATTCTTTGCTAGACTGTGAAATGGATACACTTTACTAAACCAAAAAGACATGTTTGTCAGTGTCAGAACTGGGAAAAAATGATCTTGATTTATTGTAAGACCGATTGACGGTACCAAATTAAATGTCTCTTCTGGTATGAAAATTAAGAGTTCCTCCATTATCAGGGAAACATTATATTTCTGACAATAATTCCTTTAAATATTTGCTGCTTGTGCAAATCAAACAATGACATAGTATACTGTAAAGACATGACATCCTAGAATAAACAATACAAACATACAGTAGATGTGGATTAGTCAGGCATTTATACTCACTAGTAGTATCCAGCTCTGGAAGTATAGTTTGTTTTGCTACAAGATCCAGTATACTGCATGCATTGGTATGCATTAATATAGTATGGGAGACCATGCAAAGAAATGTCTGATGCGGTTAATACAATGCAAGGTCTTTGGGGCTAAATTGACTTGTTTAAATAAATTCTTCTCCTGCAGGATATATAGAAACTTACCATGCATTATATAGGCTTTAGAAATGCATTGTTTCCACCTATATATGTTTACATATACAATTAATGATGAATGTAAGCTAAAATTGAGTTCAATCCTCTGGATTATATTTGAGAAGGTCAAGTCTCTAAATGAATTAGTTAATAATAAGGACTTTATTAAGTGCACATGTTCATGCATACACAATGGTACATTCCAACGTTTGGACAGAGGGTATTATGGGTGGAAGATAAAGTTAGTTTAGGTGCCTTTTCTTCTCCTACTGTTCTGAAAAGGGTGAAGAACGTTAGTTTTTTTTCCTTCATTAAAATAAGATATGGATATTGGATATTAGATATTAATTAATATAAAGATGTCCAAGCCTTCAGATTTTGCAGTAAGAGTGTGAATATTTAAAAAAGCATTGTATGTTCCCCATATTCAAATATATCTTTTTTTCCATATATACTGAGACTATGCTTATTAATCAAATATTTTAATATATATTTTATTTTTATTTTTTACGAAAGTAATCGAATGTTTGTTTTTTTCAAATGCCGTACTTCAGTGGGAAAACAAAATCATTGAACTTAAAACATACAATGCTTAGTTAATAAGGTAAAAGGGGAAAACTGATAAAACTGGAAGAATAGCTGCAAAATTGAAGGCATTGGTACCTGCTTAGTCACTGCGTTGTATCCATAGTCCCTCTGAAACAGAAAGATTCTGCAGCTGTTATACTTTGCGTATGATCATAATAAAACCTCACATACGCCTCCCTGGCTACATCAGTGACAAGATTGTGGACCATGACTTACCCAGTGAAGAATCATACAGTTTATGTGCTAATATGCCAGTGAGCAATTCATTTATTGATAATCGACCATTACAAACAGACAATACATCTCTAGTTGGATTATCACACTTATAGAAGTGTATTACTTGTCATGTTGGTGGATGATCAATAAATATGGTCCTTTAGAAATTGATTATAAGTACACATACATATATATTTTTTTCCATATTATTTCCCATTTGGTGTGTTTTGGCTTGGTGGTTTTTTTTTTATAATTTAGTTTTTTTGATGTGAGTGGCAAGTAATTACCTGCAGCTTGATATTTATTTTTCAAAATGACAAGTCCATACACAGGAACCCTTTTAGTATTGGAGCTAATTAGTAAGATCAATCAATTACTAAGTTTGGTTTTTTTTCAACTATGATTATTTAATTTTTGTTTTCATTCTAATTTAATGTGTATATGTTTTACTTCTTAAGTAGAATGACAAGCAAATGCCTATATTAGGAGAAAATGTATTTTGAATGTATCTGTGGAGTCTCCTGCTTATGACATCACTATAGTCTCATATGCAGATTACACATTTCCCAACATTGGAAACCAGTGCATATCAAGACACAGGTGATGTCATAAGCAGGAGACTCAACAGACACATTTTTTCTCCTAATTTTGGTATTTGCTTGCAGTTTGATTACCACAATGTAAAGGTCAACTTAAATATAATTTTGTATTCTATAAATGCACAGTAAAAACAGTGTTTAGGTAATACAGTCCTTTAAGCATTGATTAAAATAACTAATTAAAATAAAAACAGAACATGGTTTACCAAATTCCATTAATGGAAATGCAACCATTTATTCAATTAGGCAGTGTATTTTTCAATCTACAATGGAAGTTCTAGCCATATAAGTTCTTTTAAGAAATATCACTGTTTGATATGTCAGTTCAAAAAAGAGTCAATTAATATTAAAAAAAATAAAAATGAGAAGTGCTTCAAAGTTAAGATTAATTTGATGCCCTTCCCCAAAAATAGGTCACTTGGCAAGTGAAAATTGGAGAAAATAAATTATTTTGCTTTTATATAATCTAATTTGTTTTACAAAAATCCTTCATTTGAACTCACACTAAATGGCACTTACCATACAAGGGAAAATAAATGACAAGCATTGGATAACTATTTGGCAGCAATTGTTGGCACACAAATATCCCAAGATAGTATGTTCTAATAAGGAATTAAGAGTGGTAGAAGTGGGGAACAATAAACATATCCTCAAATGCCTCTGTAGTTATTCCTTCAAAATCTAATTTAGATGATTTTTCTATCTACATATTTGTTCCCACAAATGAAAAAAGGGTATTATTTTTTTGTGCAGGGGAATAATTAAACATGCATTATAATTAATGTTCTAAATTGTATTTTTTTTTTTTACAATTTTTAAACAAGAAATTACAGAGTGCAATTCTAGAACAAATATAAGTTCTAGACAGAAACATGCTTACGACTGAAAGATGGAAGGCCTAAAACAGATAAGGCCCTTTTCCCCCCCCTCTCCTCTTTGCCTAATGCCATGACCATTTTCAATAAAGTTTTTTGAGCCTTCATGGAAACTGCCATGTTTGCCTAGCATAGGGCAACTGTTCGGATTAGCTTTATAGCTCCTCACTTTGAGTTTGAACACCACTTGGGTCTACTTCATATGTGAACTAATTTCTTCAATCAAGTCCATTGGAGATATAAGTCCACATAGTGAATCTCTAGGTTTATCTCGAGTGCTGGTGTGTTGCTTTTGATTTAAATAAATCTCACCCACAAAGTGTAACAATTCTGCACAGATGACTTGTAGATAATATATACAAATATGTCAAAAACATGTTACTTGTTTAATTTAAACTGATTATTTCTGGTTTATTTCATGGTAAGTCACATAACACCCCATAGTTTTGATTGTTTTTTTAATTATAAATCTCCTGGTCTTCTTTCTCGTGTTTAAATATATCCAATGTTTTGTTTGCTTACTGTCGAAAAACAGTAGGGGGGAGACAACCCCACTAAAAATAGAGACACTATTTAGCTTGCTAGGAAAAATGAGGCCTAAAAAGCAACATTTCCTGGATCGTATAGAAACATAGATTACCAAGGCAGGTAAGAAGCCACTGTCATATATAGAATGTCCACAGCACAGAATAATATGTGTAATGTCTGTTGTATGGGATAGCCTTATACACATACTACACATTGATTAAGTCTTTTATTGTGTTAGCCACCACTGTTTCAAACTGAAGGCTATTTTAAGTGCATAGTAGCATTCCTGTAAATTAGAAACACACCAAAGGTAGAAATAATATCAGATCTATAAATGTTACTGCTAAACTTTGGTATTCCAGCTATTGGAAACTACAGATCCCATGATTCATTGCTGGCTGATCATTAGAGTGCAACAAAGTTAGGCTTAACTAAAAATCTAGCACCCTGACTTTAAACTAAAAACCCTGAACAAAAATAATTACCCAATTTCTAGTTACAACAATATGTAGATATTGTTAATTTACAAATGCACCTTTTTCACCATCTCCCTGTTAATTCCATTCTAATATGTTTGAATTCTCACTGTCACTGGCACGGCATGGTCCCAAGTCTGTGTTCAATTCTTGCATCTCTTACAAGGAATGATTTAGGTCTGCTCACCTGAGTTTGCTCTTTAGTGCACCAAGTTCTCTGGTCAGCACATCATTACTCTCAGTAGCCTCATCCAGCTCTCGCTGTAGTTTTCTGCGCGATGCATTGATGCGCTGAGATTCTTCCTCTGCCTCCTCCAGCTGTCTTTTAAGTTGTTTTTGCCTTGTATTTCCTTTCTCGGCCTACAGAAGTAGACAGATAAAAGAGAGACAATATAAAACATCACTCCCAACAGTTGGTGGGTACAGTGCTAGAGAACAGCAGGCCAAAGATGTATAGGAGAAAGCAGAACAATAAAATAATTCAAATATTAGGGTTCTTTAAAAGACAATTTTTTTAACCCTTGCTTCCTATAAGGCAGCTGCCAGTCAGAGGATAAGCTGCAATGTTCTATCAAAAGTACATTTCAGTTTTTCCTCAGACTCGGAACACTAAAATGTTCCCTTGTGCTTCTATATTATTTAACATGGAATCAGGGACAACGCTCTGTATGTTTTACCCTTTGTTGTTACCCACCAAACCATATAAAAGATGGTGGGACTCAGACACAAGACCCACCAATAGTATAGTGTTAACATGTGATGGTCATATGCTTTTATGTATTTCTATTAAAATAACTGATATCTATTTTTGAAATATCATATTAGGTTCATTGTTTCAAAATAATTCTCAGTGTCATGCTAAACTTTCTTACGCTGTACTCCCTATCCCCCCTTGCGCTCACACCTAATACTGCATTATTTGCCAGAGATGTAAGTGAGGTACAGCAAAATGTTGCTCAACCACAGTCAATGGTTTTGGAAGCTTACCTGGTCTTTGTACTGCTCGGCCTGCTTCCTTTCATCTTCCACTTGCAGCAGTGCTTCCTTAAGTTTTTTGTCTTTTTGGCGCAATGTTTTCAGTGTTGACGCTTTCTCTCTATAAAGGGTGAAGTGAGATTAAGAAAATAATTCCATATGTATACATGTCCAGCAACAAACAGGTTCACTTCACAGAGAATTGAAAAATGATTTAATAAGTGACCGTGTTTCAAACACTTCTTGGTGAAATGGTCAGCACTGTTACTGTGGGGTAGAAGTGGTGAGGTCTTTCTAAATTATTTTAAATCAGTTGGCCAGAGAAAGCTTGGTGGGGTATTCTACACTTAAAGGGGTACATGAAAAAAAGAGAAAAATAAGTTTCAAACATCGATGTTGTATCAATAATGTTTCATATTTTTTGGTTGACAGACTCCCTTTAAGATATTCCAACTACTGTACATCAGCAAAAGGAAGGACTCACAGAACATCAAAATGGCTGCTACCATTTCTGTTGTTTAATTAAAAAATACCAAACTCGCCATGTGTTTTGCCTAGTAGGAGAGTGCACTGGATTTTGTATTCCTCCAAATAAAACCCCGCACACATCTACACATCACATACCTGGCTTCTTGTTCTGACTGTTCCTCGAGTTGGGAAATCTTAGCTTCCAGAGCAGCAATAGTGGACTTGAATTTGGACTTGACAGTTCCCTCCATTTCTTGTAGTTTGCCCTTCAGCTCCTTGTTCTGTCTCTCCAGTTGCTGCCTTGCGCTCTCATTCTTCTGGGCAGTGCTACGCTCTGCTGCTAGTTCATTGGTTAGTTGCTCTGCCTGAAAATGAGAAGAAAACATTATCTACTGCAACAATCTTTTTTTTTATTTTAAACATAATATAGATCATTTCTTTTTTATGTTCTAACCTGCTGCACTGCTTTCCTCATACGATCGCTCATTCCTTCCATATTACCCTGTTCCTCCTCAAGTTCTTCCTCCAGCTGAGAGATTCTAGCTTCCAAGCGACGTTTCTCATCCTGAAGGGCAGATCTAAACATTTTGAGAAAAAAAAAGTGAATGCCATGCTTTCATGGATACAACAAATCATTAACTAATCAAGAGTTCTGTGTGTTACTCAGTGAAAGTACTAACTTCCTGCTTTTCTAGAATAATGTTTATTTTTTAAGATATAAATCTGGAAAACAACAATTTATCCAAAAATAACGTAACAATATCTTGAGTTTGTTGTTGTGCGATGGGCGTGGCCTATACAACAACATTACTGGGTCATGTTGGACTCAAATAAAAAAAGAAGTCACAGAAGATCAGAGATTGGCCAAGTGTCTTTACAAGAATGCCTGTGTCTGTTGCAAGGTCTGTTAAGGTCCATCAGGCCCCCTGAAAAGGCTTCAAATCGCTTTGCCCAATTTTGAGCTACAAAGAAGTGATTTGGTAAGCAACCATGTGATTATGTTTTTAGTTCTATGTATATACGTCCAATGATATATATCTTTTGAAGCAATGTAATTAATTGTGACTGTATTAAGATTATATGAACCAAGATATATTTTGTAAGGGTGTGCAATAAACGTGTCTTTTTGATAAGTGTTATTGAACACTGGGGGAGAGGGCAGTGCTTGTATTGTAAGTACCCTTATCTTTATCTATATATAAAGATTTCCAGGCTGAACGATTTCCTATTGTTTGTATTGCTGCTAAGATTCATAGTTCATCATTAAATCATCTGTCATAACGTCCAGTAAATGTCCACCAGACACAATGTTGGTATCTACACCTGCCGACGAACAAGACCTGAACATTACAGTGAATAGGACTTCTTGTCATTTTGATGTTATGTGTGGTTGACCATGACTGTAGTTATAAAGAGCATGGGAAAAAAGTGGCCACACATATTTATTAGAAGATCCTTATCCGTAGTTTTAACCTTTAGAGGGTCCTTACTTTCCAGATGCGCTTCCAGCAAGTTCCTCTGCAAGTTCCTCTTTCTCCATGTCTGCTTGTTTTCTTGCCCTTTCAGCTGCAGCAAGGTCCTGTGAGAACAAATATATCTCAGACTTCGAAACTATACGCAGATATATCTAACATGTAAAGACTGAGAAAGTAAACTCCTCTCTATGACATGTCACCTCTTGCAGTTGCATAAGTTCAGCTTCTAGGCTCTTTGCTTTCTTCTCGTTTTCTCTTGCAGTAGCAAATATTTCCTCCCTGGCAGTGCGCGCATCATCGAGATCTCTCTGGAAGTCCTTCATCTGACCCTAAAATATTTCAAATTGGGTTAAACTTAATAAATTTACATATGTTGTAATTGAGTAATAGAAAACAGGTATGATTCCAAAGACATTTATTTAGTTTCAAAAATGTTATCAATGCATGACACAGATCATAACCCAAGTAAATACAAGCTCACAGAATCTATCCATCCAAGGATATATACTAAATAAAGTTTTTTTTCTTATTAAATAAAGGGTTATACATGTGGCCACTTCAATATTATTACCAAATGCTATGAAATGAATTGCTTGCACACATTTCACTAACCTGTAATTTTCTGAGCTGCTTGATGGCTTCATCGCGACCTTTGTTCGCAAAGTCAACGTGTCCCTCAAGGTCCTTCAGGTCACCTTCTAACTTCTTCTTGGCAGCAGCTGCTAAGGTTCTCTGCTTCCGTTCATCTTCCAGTTCTGTTTCATATTCGTGAACCTTGAAGAAAGAATGTACACGTCACCCATTGGTTATTTTGTTAATTAATGTTTTTTATACACTTCAACATTGTTGACATGAGCACCTGTTTAACCAGCTGTCTCCTCTTTTCTTCATTCTGCTCATCTCTGGCTTGCAAGTCTCTATCAAACTGTGTTTTCATGGCTTGCATATTGACTTCCAATCTAAGTTTGGCATCTTCTGTTGCTTGAAGCTCATCTTCTAACTCCTCTAGCTGTGTTTTCATTTCTTCCACTTGTTGTTCCAGAGCTCGCTTGGACTTCTCCAGGTCATGGACCTTAGAAAGAAAACCCAGGATTACAAAAGTATATTTGACATCAGTAAACAATTTAATTACATTATGTGTAGGGAGCCATGAACAAATGTGGAGCTCAAAGTTTGCCCCTGAAACAAATACAATACATTTATTATACATTCGGTCAAACAACTGCATGAAGATTGGGTGAAACTAAATGCACGGTTACTATAGGTACTTGGACAGGGCTGAGGGAAAGATGTGGACATGAAAAAAATCACTATAATATATAAACTTATACTGAAAAAGTGATAGCAATGTTTAGAATAGTGACTAGCAGAAACCCAAAACATACAGTGGGATTTTCACCTGTTGCTCTTCAGATGTGGACATTTTGGTGGGATTCCTATTTAAAATACTGTACATTTTAGAGTTAGGAAAAAAATGACCTTATTTTATGAATGAACGTATTATAATAGCAAAATCTAAAAGCAACTTCTCCTGAAACAACATGTCACTGGGGTGAATGAAGAGTTGATCTTAATGACCTAAATGTTTATGAAGAGGAGTTTAACCTTAACTATCTGTGCTACTTACATTCTTTCCCACATCATCCTTTGAGCTGACCAAGTCCTCCATCTCTGCTTTGAGTAGTTTGTTTACTCTCTCCATCTCTTCCTTAGATTGAAGAGCTTCGTCAAGAGCCCTGGCCAGTGACAATGCTTTGGTTTCCTTTTCTCTGGCCTCTGCTTCAGCGCGGTCTCTTTCATCGGCAAACTTTGAAGAAATGTTTTTCTCTTCTGCTAACATCTGAAAAAGATCAATTATAACTCAGCAAGAGATCATGTAGCTAATAATTCACAGTGATTTGTTAAGCATTTTAACCATCATTATGCTTTTCCACCAAAAGAATAACAAACCTGGTCAAACTTCTTCTGTTTCTTCTCAAGGTTGGACACAAGTTGGCGTTGGTTATCAAGGTCAACTACAAGGTCATCCAGTTCCTGCTGTAGCCTGTTCTTGGTCTTTTCCAGTTTGTCATATGCAGAAGCCTTCTCCTCAAACTGTTGGGTCATACCTTCAATATCTCGTTGGAACTTCTTTTTGCCTTCCTCCAATGACTCAATTGTGCTTGTAAAGTCTTGTAATTTCTTCTTTGAATCTGAGAGCTAAAACGTTCATAATATAGAGATTATCAATGGCAAAATTTGTGTTACAAGCTAAAGAAGTATTTCTTATATGTTTAAAATACACCTGTTATATACCTATGTAGGGCCTAGAAATTATTCAACCTGTTGATGGTGCTGCCAAAACAGAATTTAAAAATGTTCTTAATGTTGCTATAAAGTCAGAATTTCAAATATGGATGGCGCACACAAAAAAATTTTCTATCTAAAAAAAAATCACAGCTGAATTCTCCAACCTAAGAGATAATATTTTGTTAGTAGACCTAAAATCTGTAGATTATACTTAACTAGGCTTGTCAGTGAACTATGTAAAACAATTTAGTACATATTATTAATACATACTAGTAAAGCACTTTACTTTGAACATTATATTTTAATAATGCTTTACTAAATGGAGTCCGGTAATACGCAATGGCTTCTGCCAAATGGGTTTTTCCAGAGTATAACCAGAATAAGATAACCATTGTGGTCTGTAAGAATGTATTTTAAGAAACAGTGTGTTGGTTTCCATGGATAAACCTGAGGGCAACTTGTCTCCGCATCTAACATCAGTTATGGTCCTTTTTCATATGGGATTTAGTTTTTACATATTTACACTTGCACATGGGTAATGCTCTATACAGCGTGAGTGTATTATATTTGATGTGATCATTGTTTACATATTTACACTTGCACATGGGTAATGCTCTATACAGCGTGAGTGTATTATATTATATTTGATGTGATCATTGTTAACATATTTACACTTGCACATGGGTAATGCTCTATACAGCGTGAGTGTATTATATTATATTTAATGTGATCATTGTGTACATATTTACACTTGCACATGGGTAATGCTCTATACAGCGTGAGCGTAAAATATTTGATGTGATCATTGTTTACATATTTACACTTGCACATGGGTAATGCTCTATACAGTGTGAGTGTGTTATATTATATTTGATGTGATCATTGTTTACATATTTACACTTGCACATGGGTAATGCTCTATACAGCGTGAGTGTATTCTATTTGATGTGATCATTGTTTACATATTTACACTTGCACATGGGTAATGCTCTATACAGCGTGAGTGTATTCTATTTGATGTGATCATTGTTTACATATTTACACTTGCACATGGGTAATGCTCTATACAGCCTGAGTGTATTATATTTGATGTGATCATTGTTTACATATTTACACTTGCACATGGGTAATGCTCTATACAGCGTGAGTGTATTATATTATATTTGATGTGATCATTGTTAACATATTTACACTTGCACATGGGTAATGCTCTATACAGCGTGAGTGTATTATATTTGATGTGATCATTGTTTACATATTTACACTTGCACATGGGTAATGCTCTATACAGCGTGAGTGTATTCTATTTGATGTGATCATTGTTTACATATTTACACTTGCACATGGGTAATGCTCTATACAGCCTGAGTGTATTATATTTGATGTGATCATTGTTTACATATTTACACTTGCACATGGGTAATGCTCTATACAGCGTGAGTGTATTATATTATATTTGATGTGATCATTGTTAACATATTTACACTTCCACATGGGTAATGCTCTATACAGCGTGAGTGTATTATATTATATTTAATGTGATCATTGTTTACATATTTACACTTGCACATGGGTAATGCTCGATACAGCGTGAGCGTATAATATTTGATGTGATCATTGTTTACATATTTACACTTGCACATGGGTAATGCTCTATACAGTGTGAGTGTGTTATATTATATTTGATGTGATCATTGTTTACATATTTACACTTGCACATGGGTAATGCTCTATACAGCGTGAGTGTATTATATTTGATGTGATCATTGTTTACATATTTACACTTGCACATGGGTAATGCTCTATACAGCGTGAGTGTATTATATTTGATGTGATCATTGTTTACATATTTACACTTGCACATGGGTAATGCTCTATACAGCGTGAGTGTATTATATTTGATGTGATCATTGTTTACATATTTACACTTGCACATGGGTAATGCTCTATGCAGCGTGAGTGTATTATATTATATTTGATGTGATCATTGTTTACATATTTACACTTGCACATGGGTAATGCTCTATACAGCGTGAGTGTATTATATTATATTTGATGTGATCATTGTTAACATATTTACACTTGCACATGGGTAATGCTCTATACAGCGTGAGCGTATTATATTATATTTAATGTGATCATTGTTTACATATTTACACTTGCACATGGGTAATGCTCTATACAGCGTGAGCGTATAATATTTTATGTGATCATTGTTTACATATTTACACTTGCACATGGGTAATGCTCTATACAGTGTGAGTGTGTTATATTATATTTGCTGTGATCATTGTTTACATATTTACACTTGCACATGGGTAATGCTCTATACAGCGTTAGTGTATTATATTTGATGTGATCCTTGTTTACATATTTACACTTGCACATGGGTAATGCTCTATACAGCGTGAGTGTATTATATTATATTTAATGTGATCATTGTTTACATATTTACACTTGCACATGGGTAATGCTCTATACAGCGTGAGCGTATTATATTTGATGTGATCATTGTTTACATATTTACACTTGCACATGGGTAATGCTCTATACAGCGTGAGCGTATTATATTATATTTAATGTGATCATTGTTTACATATTTACACTTGCACATGGGTAATTCTCTATACAGCGTGAGCGTATAATATTTGATGTGATCATTTTTTACATATTTACACTTGCACATGGGTAATGCTCTATACAGTGTGAGTGTGTTATATTATATTTGATGTGATCATTGTTTACATATTTACACTTGCACATGGGTAATGCTCTATACAGCGTGAGTGTATTATATTTGATGTGATCATTGTTTACATATTTACACTTGCACATGGGTAATGCTCTATACAGCGTGAGCGTATTATATTTGATGTGATCATTGTTTACATATTTACACTTGCACATGGGTAATGCTCTATACAGCGTGAGTGTGTTATATTATATTTGATGTGATCATTGTTTACATATTTACACTTGCACATGGGTAATGCTCTATACAGCGTGAGTGTTTTATATTTGATGTGATCATTGTTTACATATTTACACTTGCACATGGGTAATGCTCGATACAGCGTGAGTGTGTTATATTATATTTGATGTGATCATTGTTTACATATTTACACTTGCACATGGGTAATGCTCTATACAGCGTGAGTGTATTATATTTGATGTGATCATTGTTTACATATTTACACTTGCACATGGGTAATGCTCTATACAGCGTGAGCGTATTATGTTTGATGTGATCATTGTTTACATATTTACACTTGCACATGGGTAATGCTCTATACAGCGTGAGTGTATTATATTTGATGTGATCATTGTTTACATATTTACACTTGCACATGGGTAATGCTCTATACAGCGTGAGCGTATTATATTTGATGTGATCATTGTTTACATATTTACACTTGCACATGGGTAATGCTCTATACAGTGTGAGTGTGTTATATTATATTTGATGTGATCATTGTTTACATATTTACACTTGCACATGGGTAATGCTCTATACAGCGTGAGTGTATTATATTTGATGTGATCATTGTTTACATATTTACACTTGCACATGGGTAATGCTCTATACAGCGTGAGTGTATTATATTATATTTGATGTGATCATTGTTTACATATTTACACTTGCACATGGGTAATGCTCTATACAGTGTGAGTGTGTTATATTATATTTGATGTGATCATTGTTTACATATTTACACTTGCACATGGGTAATGCTCTATACAGCGTGAGTGTATTATATTTGATGTGATCATTGTTTACATATTTACACTTGCACATGGGTAATGCTCTATACAGCGTGAGCGTATTATATTTGATGTGATCATTGTTTACATATTTACACTTGCACATGGGTAATGCTCTATACAGTGTGAGTGTGTTATATTATATTTGATGTGATCATTGTTTACATATTTACACTTGCACATGGGTAATGCTCTATACAGCGTGAGTGTATTATATTTGATGTGATCATTGTTTACATATTTACACTTGCACATGGGTAATGCTCTATACAGTGTGAGTGTGTTATATTATATTTGATGTGATCATTGTTTACATATTTACACTTGCACATGGGTAATGCTCTATACAGCTAGAGTGTATTATATTTGATGTGATCATTGTTTACATATTTACACTTGCACATGGGTAATGCTCTATACAGTGTGAGTGTGTTATATTATATTTGATGTGATCATTGTTTACATATTTACACTTGCACATGGGTAATGCTCTATACAGCGTGAGTGTATTATATTTGATGTGATCATTGTTTACATATTTACACTTGCACATGGGTAATGCTCTATACAGCGTGAGTGTATTATATTTGATGTGATCATTGTTTACATATTTACACTTGCACATGGGTAATGCTCTATACAGTGTGAGTGTGTTATATTATATTTGATGTGATCATTGTTTACATATTTACACTTGCACATGGGTAATGCTCTATACAGCGTGAGTGTATTATATTTGATGTGATCATTGTTTACATATTTACACTTGCACATGGGTAATGCTCTATACAGCGTGAGCGTATTATATTTGATGTGATCATTGTTTACATATTTACACTTGCACATGGGTAATGCTCTATACAGCGTGAGTGTGTTATATTATATTTGATGTGATCATTGTTTACATATTTACACTTGCACATGGGTAATGCTCTATACAGCGTGAGTGTATTATATTTGATGTGATCATTGTTTGCATATTTACACTTGCACATGGGTAATGCTCTATACAGTGTGAGTGTGTTATATTATATTTGATGTGATCATTGTTTACATATTTACACTTGCACATGGGTAATGCTCTATACAGCGTGAGTGTATTATATTTGATGTGATCATTGTTTACATATTTACACTTGCACATGGGTAATGCTCTATACAGCGTGAGCGTATTATATTTGATGTGATCATTGTTTACATATTTACACTTGCACATGGGTAATGCTCTATACAGCGTGAGTGTATTATATTATATTATATTTGATGTGATCATTGTTTCTGCAGAAAGTATTATGTATATATAGATTGCTCCTTTTTCTTTTCTGCAATATTGACAACAATCCACAAAGAGGATACTCTTACACTTACTGATATCATTCGAGATTTTCTTCCCACTCAAAAATGTTATCAAAGTATTAAACCTTTAGGGTTGTATGTTTCTTTAAGCACCTTCTTCACTTATTTTTTTGTTTTACAACCACTATGTAGTTTGAAATACTTAAATGACTTATTATAATATGTTATATATTTGGAGACCAGTTAATGTAATTTATATCACTACTCAAATCAGCCTAAGCATTGGTCATGTTCAACTGCAGTATAGTTTTTATGTTATCACGGTACATGTATTAATTCTTATCTATATTGTTATACATTTCATATTATACTTATAACGCTTATGAGCAGGTTAGATAACATGGAATAAGCAATTATGAGTAGAGATTGATTTGAGAATAACATAATGAACATAAATGCTTAGTCTGTTAAATAAACCAGAATACAGATACAAAGCTTGCTTTATTAATGACCTTTGTTCTTGTTTTTGATATTAGTGGTGACATGCTATACTCTATAACATATAATGTTTAGTTTATTATCACTGTTGGAATGCTTATGTTACATTATACTTGAAATTGTGTGAAATGAACACCTAGGAAAATCTATTACTTCAAGATATTTGTTGCCCGCAGTATGACTGGTACTAGAACATTAGTCCTAAAATGATAGTGTACACTGAGGTTCTGTCTTACCTGGATATTGAGCGTAGAGATGTGGCGCTCTAGATTCTGTTTGGCCTCTACTTCCTCGTCCAGCTGTTCCTGAAGACTGTTCTTCTCATCCTCTACCTGACGTAGCTTTGTAGCCACATTAAGTTTTTGGCGAGTCTCTTCTTGAAGCAACTCCTACAAGAACATAACAGGAATAATTTCTCAATCCCCCATCTTTTATCCCGGGGTGTGCGTATTTGCTCACATCATACAAATTGGTTTTGTATGGATTACGAGTCATATATAAAGAATTTAATTTTGAAAAAAAAGAGTTCTTCTAGTCGGGGATGGGACACTTCATCGCGGCTGCATCTGCTGCATTCAGCTGTGTTCTAAGAAGAGTCCTAGACCCCTTCTAGTCTGGACAGGAACGGGTTAAGAAACACATTTAAGAAACAAACGTAAACATATATAGTAAACGAAAGGCGAACTTGCCTGAGTGTCTTGCAGTTGGGATCCCAGACTTTGAACATCTTTTGAAAGCTTGATAGATTTGGTCTCAGCTTCACTAAGTAAAACTGTAACGCTCTCCAGTTCCACCTAGAAAACCAAGAGTCAGGTATTATTAGATGTGGCGAATGAAAATGCAAAATAAGGAAGAATTATCAAGAAGAAACACTTGCTTTTTAAGCTAATTAATAGGAATCTTTGCTGCTATGCTTGATATGACCTGCCTTATGGATATAAAAACACATTTAAAAAAAAATCCAGCACCGATGGATAATATAAGTTTAGAACTAAAAATGATAGAATCATAAAAATGAAGATTTAAACTTTTTTTTTGGGAAACGGCCTTTTACCAAATTTCTCAATCGGTGAAAATAGATTCTTGGGTGAAAAATCCAGTTTGTCACAGTGTAAGTTACACTAGTTACATTTGACAAATAAACCATCTGCACTTAAAGAGAGTTCTATTGTTTTGATTTGAATTCCTACAATCCATCACAAAACCCTTTTGTAAAACTGTAAGAAAAAGGACAGTCCTTTCCTACAGAACGTACAGGCTACAAAGCATGCATGTAATATGCTGTTACTACAAGGATCCCATCTAGGAATCCCTTCAGCTATCAAGCCTTACAATTTAAATATTGCATTTAACTCCTAGGGTAGCAAATGGTGCCCAAGGCAATGTAAAGAAAACCAGTAGTAAGAGGACAGGGGCATCCAACATGCAGCCTGTGAGCTATGCGTCCCATAGGACAAGGTGTGGCCCAACTGACTTGTCTACCCTACATAATTTTGGTTGAATACAGTTTCTTTAAGCTGTTTTTGAACTTCTTTGGTATGACTGCTAAATAAGCAATAGGTTTTTCTACAGATAACAAGCTATTCTTTGTTATTATTGTAACTAAAGAAATTGAGTGTGCCCCTCTTATGCATGTCTGATCATGTGGCTTGCTTCAGATATAACTTGGACACCCCGTTTAGGGAATTTATACAACTTGCCGTCTTCAGATATTAATGCTCGCTTATTTGGTGATATAGAGAACAGAGAGGGAAATAAACTATAATTACAGTAATCAAAACGTTTTAAACCTACTAAGCACTACATTCTTCCTTAAAGCAGTCATTAAAATTAAAATAATGTATTTCCTAATCTATAGGTTTAAGAGCCATGTTATCTATGTTTCACTGATATCCATACACAGTTTCTATTTGAGTGTTGTGTGACCACTCAGGCCTACCTGTACTCTGTGTGATTTCTCTGTGAGTTCGTTCCTGGCACGCTCTCCGTCAGTGTATTTGGACTGGAGCTCTTGAAGTTGAACCTCCAGCTTCTTTTTCTTGTGTTCTATCTCTTGCTTGCCCTGGTTGAGTGACCTAATTTCGATGGTGAGGTCTGAATTTTCCTTTTCCAAACCCTGTTTGCTCTTTTCCAAGTTGACTTTCACCTACGGGTATGGAACATGCAAGTCAGAAGAAGTCTTCCTTACAGTGAGAGTCTTTGGTGACAGTAAAATGTAAATACTGTACCCTTTTCACTTGTTCCAGTTGTTCTGTTAGCTCCTCTACAGCTTGTGTGTGTTTTTGCCTCATCTCTTGGACCTGAGCCTCGTGTGTTCTAGCCTCTTCATCCAGGGCCCTCTTCAATACTGTAACTTCCTGCTCCCTCTTTGCTCTGAAAGTAAATGCAAATGTGATGTAACTTAAGGTGACATAATATCAGGCAATAAAAAGAGGTACAAAAACACAGATTCAGTGAATAAAAAAATATTAAAAAAACAATGTGAGCAAGGAATCCTAGCATCGTAATTGATGCAACCTTGCACTTGCCATTGAATGTAGCAGCATTTACACCATTAGACTCCATGACAAGTGTACACTTCCTATTGACTGATTCTCAGGGGCTGGAAGCACTTTTGTTTCCCTCGACTTCGGACGCACTGTGCGAAATGTAGACAAATGGACATGATTGTCAGCTGGACAACTTTTACTGACAGTTAAGATGTATCCGTATATATGTACACAGTTCTCTTATTATACATATGTATGTTTACATTCAGTTTAATATGGAATAGTCAGACTTGACGTTTCCAGGTTATTGAATAATTCTCTTATATGTTGCCCTTATTAGAGCATCACACATACTGATCACAATCCACATAGTCGCTCCATTTGGCTAGGTCAAATGTATATGCTGTGGAAATTCACTGTTTTATGTGTAGCAGAGTTAATTATGCAGGAAACTCACGTTGTTTATATTTTGCTTACAAAACAAAATGAGAATTATCATAATTCAAATTTAATGTTGCATGTACCAGACCATATCTTAAATAGTTTCAGAGGATTTATAATACTGACTACGTCTTAACACTGTAATGAATCAATAGAAAAGTATTAAACAATATAAAAATGTTTAAATGCCTTGTGTCACCATAAATATGCTTATATTCACTTGTATATACAGTAGCGAGCATTTTCGATGAAAATCTATTTTCTCTTCCATCACACTTTTTTGTAGGTTGTCCTATAATTAGACAACCAGTCTTTTCCCCGATCTCTATGAGACATGTTCCCGCCTCTTCTCAGCAACATACCTTAGCTCTTGCTGTGTAGCTGTGCTGTCAAGAGTGTCTTCCAGCTCTGTTTTTAAGGCCTCCAATTCCTCTCCCAAGTCCCTCTTCAGTTTCTCTGCCTTATTTCTTGCAGCCCTTTCTGACTCCAAGTCTTCCTGGAGATCAGAGATGTGGGCTTCCAGCTCACGGATCTTCTTCAGGGCATTATTCTTCTGAGCAAGTTCATCTTCAAGTCTAAATGTTTCAGAGGGCAAACACTGTGTTAAAACAAGAGTAGCAGTAAAAGGACCAAGTGACTATTTCACCCATCTTGATGGCATCTCTTGTCCTTGGATGGGATGTACTTAGAGGTCATTAAAGTACATTGTAGCAGGTAAGACAGGATAATATCCAGGTAAGTAATAAAAATGCAATGTATACATTGTGCTAGCAAAATGGTCCACAAATGTATAGATGAAATTATACATTTTACTGTGATCCCGGTTTTTGCATCAGGCCGTGTGTGTTCCCACAATTCATAGTTTCCAATCCCAGAATTTAAAAAAATAGCAGCTGAATAGTAGATACTATTATTACCCAACTTAACAATATTGATCAACCTCAGAAGGAAGGAGGGCTGAGTTGACCCTGCCAAGAATCGAACCTGCAGTCCTGAGGTTTGAACAGGTACTGCAGTCAGAGCATTTACCAATGGAGATGTGCACAGCATTTGGGGATCTCATGTGACATGCATAGTGGGATTTTGTGGATATACTCATAGTCTACTGTACTAGTATCCATGTATATGAAATCACTTTGCTGGTGGCACAGGAATGCAAGTTGACTCAGCTAAAAATAAATATTTATCTTTACAATTACTAGCAAATGAGCTATCAAAATATCTAAATGAGTCTTATGGAGAGAGTGCTACCATGAACTCCTAAACTCTTGTTAAATATAAACAGTCCAGATTTAAATAAAAGTGTCTAGTAAGCTTCTGGTCTGAATCTTGAAACACAGATTCTGAAACCCAAGACTTGTCAATTAAATATCAAACTCTTCTAAATAGTATGTGGCTCTCTGTATTAAAACACACAAAGAGAACTCTACTTCACGTTGCATAGTGATGGGTAATTACTTTGCGAGGGCAGCCTGCAGCTCCTCTTCCTTTTTGGCTAACTGTAACTTCAGTTCAGCAATCTGTGCTAGCAAGTCTGCAATTTGTTCATGAAGATCACTCGATTCCCCTTCCAGCTTCCTCTTTAACTTGTCAAGTTCCTGTCTGCTCTTTTCTTCTTTCTTTAGCCGGACTGAAAGGACAAGCATTCTTATTAGACACACCATGGGCCCAGCGCATTTTACTTCACTAGTATGACACCTTTAAAGGGGCAAAGATCAGTGTATACACCTACAGTTATATGATGTGGATTGATCCTGTGTGTAGGTGTAGGAATGTGCATGATATAACCTAGACAGCTTTGCCACTCTCAGTCCATGTACTCAGTAAGAGGAACATAGATCTCTGCAGACATATACACTGATCTGGCTCCTGCACCAGATATGCTCTCCCTTGTTCTGATGACATCATACCTTCCAGTTCTGAGATCATCGATTCATGCTTGTTTTTTAATTTGGTCAGATTCTTGGCTTTTTCTTCTTCTTCGGCAAGATTTGTTGTAAGATCATTCACTCTCTCTTCAAGGAGTTTCCTTTCCTATATCAAAACATATTTCAACGCTTTAAATTTCTTACAACATTTATTCAGTTCTGATGCTGTTTTCTAGTCTTTATTACTCTGTTCTAAGTGTAACGTGACCTTGTATAGATTTTATCAATTATCGAGGACAGCAAATACATTGGGTACATAATCACTATAGCGTCTACTTAATAAAGAGAGAATTACAGGGAATTGAGACAGGAAAATTATCCCATTCAACTGCATTGGAGAATTTTTCCAACTTGGCTTCTTCTTCTTGGCTGGACTCGTTTTTTGAAATAATCTGAATTCCCTGCAATTCTCTCTTTATGTGATTCTCACATGAAGCTCTCACAAGTGTCAGTTCCCTCATTTTTTTTAAGCTAGGATGTATTTCCATCGAGAATAATGGTGTCTTATGAACCTTAACCCAATTATTCATAACAATGTAGGGCATTACCACATCTACTAAAAAGTAACAAAGTTGGACAACACACCGAAGTTCAAAGGTGCCGCAACAGGACTCCACCAAGTCCCAGAATCCCCCAGCCCATGACGGTTTTTTGTCAAGCCTACCTTGATAAAAAAACCATCATGAGTTGAAATGTTGCCACCGGTTTATTTTATCAGTATGATCATTATGATCTTGAGGTCAACTGTTATCATAATAAAAAATATATTATTTTTACTAAATTATTTTATTTTAAATGTTTAAATAAAAGATTAACACGTTCCTTAGGTGCTTGGTCTGCTAAGGTCTGATCTGACCAACCGGAGAAGGTATTAAAGCAGGTAGTTTAATGCTTTCATGGAGTCTTTAAAAACAAAATTGCTGTGAAATCATGGAATGTCTTTGGTTCTTGCATGCCTATGGTGCTGTTGCTTTAAAACTCCCATAATTTTCAGCCAAGTTGGCCATGGAGTAGCAGTTCAGCAACAAAAATGCTTTGTTCAATTGAAAAATATTTAGAAGTATGGAAACGTCTACATTGTTTCAAATAGTGTGGTACATGGATGGATTAGGCGCAAAGTTACCCTGGACATGAAACAAGCCTAGGAACCAGATGAGGATTCAGGCCTTACAGCAGGTAATATATTGGACAGCAGGGTTTTATCACATTCTACATTTCTGTACTTATATAATGTTTCTCCAAATAATGTAATTATTATTTACCTTTACTAATTTATTGTTTTGGTCATCCATCACAAGAACGTCATCCTCTAATTTCTTTATCTTGGCCTCGGCAGTGACCTTCTCTAACTGCAGTTTTTGTCTGGCAGCCTCTTCTTCCTCTAACTGCTCCTCAAGGTCCTTTAAAAAAAAAAAAAGTTAATGAAAATGTACTTTTTTTATGCGGAAAAGACAATGCAATTGTCATACTTTTTGGCATATGTTGAAGGAACACTATCAACATAAACATGTAACATCATGTATATACATGGAACTGCTGAAATGAGTGGTTCTGAAAGTAGTTTATGTTTACAGATGTTTATGAGTTTGATGCAGGTAAGTAAGGTAAGTATCTAGCCAGCAGAAATCTCTAATCATCTGATACCCCACCACTGGTGCAGCTAAAGGACCAGCTGTGAATTTGATAAACAATGGGGGTTATTCAATCACATGAGAAACCCATCTCTGGTCGCAGCATTCCATAGACTGCAATAGAACATACTGAGATACAAACCAGTGATAAGTTATACGTTTTTTTTTTTAGTGTACTTGATACATTAAAAATATCCTGAAGACTCAATCATCATCTTACCTGCATCTGCTGCAACATTTTTTTCTTCTCTCCTTGAAGCTGTTGCCCACGGTCTTCCTCTTCCTCAATTCTGGCCTCCATTTCATGGAGAATCTCTTCCAGCTCTTGCTTCTTGGCTTGTAAGCGTATACGCATCTCTTCAGCTTCTGCAAACAGCTCAGTCTCAGCCTGGAGCTGTTCCTGCAGGAGATTCTTCTCTTCTGACAACTAAGCGACACAACACCCAAAATTACATTACGCTTGTAGTAAGTGTTGCCATTTAGTTCAGTGGTACTCAAAGTGTGCTCTATGGACTTCCAGTGGTCCCTAGGCCCTTTTGTATGTATTCTTCAATATGATAAACAGTGTGACAGGAAATTTCCCTGGTTTAGAGAAAATGAATGTGTGCATAGGTTTTGGGACCTAGTAGAGTGGAGACAGCTTATAAGCAGCCATAATGTTTACAGAATAGCAAACAGTGGCCCTTGAGGTCCATCCCTTCTATAAAGTGTTCCCCATACAGAAAAAGGTTTGGACTGTAATGGACTGTCATAAAGATGACCTACTAAATTAGACACAAGCCAAAGAAGAGATGATTCTACCTATCAATCTGTAATTCAGTCAACCAGAGGTCTCGAAGATAAATCCAACTTCAGTATAAAAAAAAAAAATACCTGGATATGTTTACTCTGTATCTCTTTCAGTTCAATCTCTGTTCTGTAAAATTTCTCATTAACTCTTTGAAGTTCTTCATCCTTTAGTTGCATTTCTTCCTCTTGGCGAGTCACTTGAAGGAGAGGCTTGACCTGTTGGCAAGTCACTGGGTTAATGGAAATCGTTCTTCTGATCCATTGTATTAGTTTATAGTTAGGCAATAATGGTATGGTTGCCAGGTAGAAAGGCGTCTGACAGTGTGGTAAAAGATATGTACGATCACATGGTACATACCAATTAGTGTGCACAGACAGGATGAAAAGAGACTTACTTTGGTGAAGAGTCTCCACCATTGCCAGTTACGGAGTTTCAAGTATGCTGCACAGTTTCTTTGGATGACCTTCATTGCAGTTAATTGTTGCTGTCTCTTTGAAAAGGCCCTGTGAATTTAAATATCATTTACAATTCTTCTTATTTCCAATGTGAAACCTAGAAATGCTATGCTAAATAGGAGAGAAAACAAACCTTTGAGTGATATCAGGAGTATACAAAGTATAGTTAAATAATAGTTCTGGCTGCTATGAAAAGCTTAGACATGGTAGATCCTTTTGTGTACGGACATGCTGGCTCCAGAGCTGGGCTTTCCTGTGCAGTTTGATTAAAGCCTAGAGCTCTTTAAAATGAAGCTCTGTCCCTCAGATTTCCACACTAATCAACAAATATATATTAATGGAAAACTTTCTGCATATTTGCACAATAATCTATGCCTTTGGCTGGAACTTACTCCATAAAGAAACCCTCATGTGAATTTTAACACTAACCCCAAGGACTACTACTTCATAATTTTTTTTTTTAATGTTTTTATATCTCTTCTTTTCTTTATCCCTCTGTTCTTTTTATATTTATTTTCTTTTCTTCCATATTCTATTTACACATGCTTATGATGTACGTTGCTACGTATAATTTTGTTTCCCATTTTTATAGACTATATTAAAACGAGAAATTTTTGGCGATGATGTGCTAATTTTATGCATCTAAAGCTGATTGCCATGAAATACCAAGTGTATGCATCTAAAGCTGAATGCCATGTGTGCCAAGTGTATGCATCTAAAGCTGAATGCCATGTTTGCCAAGTGTATGCATCTAAAGCTGATTGCGGTGATATACCAAGTGTACGCATCTAAAGCTGATTACAGTGATGTGCCAAGTGTATGCATCTAAAGCTGATTGCCATGATATACCAAGTGTATGCATCTAAAGCTGAATGCCATGTTTGCCAAGTGTATGCATCTAAAGCTGATTGCGGTGATATACCAAGTGTACGCATCTAAAGCTGATTACAGTGATGTGCCAAGTGTATGCATCTAAAGCTGATTGCCATGATATACCAAGTGTATGCATCTAAAGCTGATTTCCATGATATACCAAGTGTATGCATCTAAAGCTGTATGCCATGATATACCAAGTGTATGCATGTAAAGCTGAATGCCATGATATACCAAGTGTATGCTTCTAAAGCTGATTGCCATGATATACCAAGTGTACGCATCTAAAGCTGATTACGGTGATGTGCCAAGTGTATGCATCTAAAGCTGATTGCCATGATATTCCAAGTGTATGCATCTAAAGCTGATTGCCATGATATTCCAAGTGTATGCATCTAAAGCTGATTGCCATGATATTCCAAGTGTATGCATCTAAAGCTGATTGCCATGATATACCAAGTGTATGCATCTAAAGCTGATTGCCATGATATACCAAGTGTATGCATCTAAAGCTGATTGCCCTGATATTCCAAGTGTATGCATCTAAAGCTGATTGCCATGATATACCAAGTGTATGTATCTAAAGCTGATTGCCATGATATACCAAGTGTATGCATCTAAAGCTGATTGCCATGATATACCAAGTGTATGCATCTAAAGCTGATTGCCATGATATACCAAGTGTATGCATTTAAAGCTGATTGCCATGATATACCAAGTGTATGCATCTAAAGCTGATTGCCCTGATATTCCAAGTGTATGCATCTAAAGCTGATTGCCATGATATACCAAGTATATGTATCTAAAGCTGATTGCCATGATATACCAAGTGTATGCATCTAAAGCTGATTGCCATGATATACCAAGTGTATGCATTTAAAGCTGATTGCCATGATATACCAAGTGTATACATCTAAAGCTGATTGCCATGATATACCAAGTGTATGCATCTAAAGCTGATTGCCATGATATACCAAGTGTACGCATCTAAAGCTGATTGTCATGATATACCAAATGTATGCATCTAAAGCTGATTGCCATGATATACCAAGTGTATGCATCTAAATCTGAATGCCATGATATACCAAGTGTATGCATCTAAAACTGATTCATTTTAAAATATGCATTTTAAGCTGGTGGGTAGTGCAAAATTACAATTTTCTAAAGTGTGTCTCAGCCCACAAAAATTTGGGGAGCCCTGCAATAAACTGTCTCTTGGATAAACCACAAAATATCAAATCAGGTAAACTATATTGTCATTGCTCATTCACATCAGTACGTACTTTCGTGCAAGGAAACCCCGACTTTGAGCTTGGAAGGCAATGATGATATCTGTGATCTTCAGGTCACGTTCCTCTTCTAGATGGGCTAGCACCCCAGTCCTGAAGAAGATTTTACTTTGACCGACTCTGAACAAGTTTGGATCTAGTTCTAAAGCTTTAATCTGGAAAAACAGGAAAGAGTGATTTAAACTCCAAACAACACTGTGAATATCCTATGATAAAGTGTATTTTCTTTTTTTACCATTAACTACTTCCATACAAACATATTTTACTTGTCAATTGCCAATACTGATTTCTTTTTAGCAAAAGTTTTTTTCATGTCTGGAAAAAGTGAATAATTCCAATACTAATATTTGGACCATCATGACCTTTACTATTCTTTGAAGTTTGCTTAGGTGCAATTCATTTAGCCAGGATACATACAGGATTAAATTGAATGTCACTGTAAGCTTCTGTGTACTACTGGATTTTAAAGAAACCTGTCATAACTCTGCTCAAACTGGGCCTACAAAGATTCAGTAGGAGAGCCTAGTACACTAGTAAGTTAATTCAGACTCGGTTAGGCTCGGTCAGGGTCTGATCAAATACATGAACGTTGAAACTACCCGGGTTGATTGTAGATATACCAAACTGATTTACCCCCAAGTGCAGTCAAGTTGTACAACGGTATTTCTTATTAATTTTAATGTAGTTATAATGACATCAAATATCTATATTTTTGTAGTTCTATGTGTATATATATATATATATATATATATATATATATATATATATATATATATATTATATATACATTGAATACATTGTATAAGAGCATCCACAACTAGAGGACATAGTCTTAAATTAGAGGGGAAACGATTTAAAAGTAATATCAGGAAGTATTACTTTACTGAGAGGGTAGTGGATGTATGGAATAGCCTTCCAGCAGAAGTGGTAGAGGTAAACACAGTCAAGGATTTTAAGCATGCGTGGGATAGACACAAGGCTATCCTAGCTATAAGCACGGGAAACGGGGACTAATAAAAGTACTCAAAACAAATTGGGCAGACTAGATGGACCGAATGGTTCTTATCTGCCGACACAATCTATGTTTCTATGTTTCTAAGAGACCATCCACTGAAATTTATAGCAATCAGCTATTTAATGTATTATTATTAAAATGAAAAGATTAAGTTTAATATAAAACAAATCTAACTTACCATGAGAACACTGGCCTGTTTACCATCCATAAATCCTTTAGGAATTGAACCTGCCGCAAGGATCTCGTACCTTTAAGAAAATGTTGAAAACGTTACAGTTTTAGTGAGTAACCCCAAATGTGCATGTTATTGTTACCAGAGTTCAGAGGGTTTTGTAGTGTAACTGCTAAATTTAATTCAGAGTTCTTTCTTTAAACCACTGAAACATAATGAGGTGAATGTCCATTTCTTTGAAGAATAAGGTCCTTTAAAGTCTAATTCCAAATAAATAGGGAGCAGTTACTAAAACTGACTCAAGGTTCATTCGTTTACAGGACAAGTTTCTTTTTATTGATTTGATTTTGAAAATGAACATTTATTTAAATGGCATATGTTTTATCGATAGGACTTAAAAAATCCAAAATGTTAGCACTTTTCAGGTGATCAGATCACAAATAGAAACCAATTTTCAGGCAATTAGATCACAAGTGAAAACTCCAGGGGACCTTGTCAATAAGGTTTATCATCATGATATGGAATATTTGGTAGGTTCTGATGATCTCCAAATCCTAACAGTAGGGATTATTTTGCAGTTTAATAAAACATTTAAAAGTGTTTTACCGTTGCCGGAACTCCTGGAACACAATTCTGTTAGGGAATCCTTGACGACAAATTCGGATTCCTTCCAAGACACCATTGCATCTCAACTGTTCTAGCACAAGGTGGGCGTCAAGCTTTCCTGACTGAAGAGGCAATGAAAATTGTGTATCACTTGTTGTATAATAAAACTTATTTATTGGCATTCTGTAATTTAACTCATTTCAGTCAAAGCCATCAATACCAACTTGGCTTATGACAGGTTAGGTGTCATTGTACATTTTTTTACGCAAATCTATCGCTTTAGACCAGTGATGGCGAACATTTTTGAACTACTGCATCTCACAAAGTGCCCTCTTATTTCAGGCATTTATCTGCCCACCAATATCTGCCAACCTCCTCTTTCTCATTCCCTTTCTATAATCATTTCTCTTGCACCAATGCGTTAACAACTGTGCACTAAAGTGCCTAATATCCAGTGTCATCTCAGAGGCCACTTGGGGCACCTGTGCCATAGGTTCGCCATCACTGCTCTAGACTTATGGAATCTCATTTACCCGTTTTTCGTGATTTGGAATGATGCAACGGACAAAGTTGGGACTTGTATTCCGCAGTGTTGTCATCAGTTTGGTCAACTGTTCCTTGTAGAGTTGCCCAACAGTACGAAACATGCCTTTTTTGGTTTTTGAGGCACTTGGGAGTGAACTTTCATTCATCTTTGCCATCTGGTCAAGACCAACAATACGATCAACTAAAAGAAACAAAGAATAAACTTTCACTAATATGATCAATTTGTGCTCTGAATTTTGATCATGTAGGTGCTAATAAGCAATATTTTTGTATTCTTAATATGGCAGACAATTGATAGGACAGTAATAACCATATTTATTAATTGTGTCTACACTTAAATTACCCTATCTTGTGATAGTGAACATTTTTTAACAAAGGATGAAATTGAATTACTGCAAGAAAATGCTTGATGGGAGCAAGGTAATCCACCCAAAAATCCACTGATTATTGCACAATATTGGACTTTTGTTTTATTTAGTGTATTATATACATTAGATTGGAAGGAATGTTAAGACTAAGGGCTTTATTAGATGCCAAAGTGGCCAAGTATGGAACATTCTCCAATTTTTCCAACTCGTCTACTTTGGCCTTAAGTTTATTTTTTTTATTCATTTCAATTCCCTCTTTCATGAATATAGCCCTCTGGCAAATAGATTTGGACTTTCAAACAACAGTCCATCCTCTCCCAAAAGTGATAGCCCTATGCAATCTATTGCGCCTCTCAGGAAGCCTACATTTACTTCACTTTAAGGAGCCAATAAGTTCATACCATCTTTCCAAAGATCGGCAACAAATTTATCTGATGATTGGTTCAGCAAAGATGTCACATTATCGTTCAGAGGGTCCATGTTTTTGGTCAGCCAATTAGTGGCATTGTAGTCCACCTGTGAAAAAGAAAGATGTACAACTACCTGTCTTGCTGCAACATCCTTCATTCATTACATGTGTCTCAAATATATATTACCTTTCCTGCATAATGAACCAAGGTGAATATGGTTTTGTCTTTCAGTTGTTTGGGTTTCTGGAACTTTAAGTGGTTTCCTTGTTCTTGGAACAACTTCTCCACAAAAGAAACATCTGTGGCTTTGGGGAACCAACATTCTTCATCCAGAAGAGCCAAGACACCTGGTGGGTTATTCTGCAAAGAAATATATAATATAATCAGTACCAATCCTATGGACATTTTCTAAATGTACTAAATGGGCAATAAATTAAATAATAACAAATACTAAATAAGTAATAAACAAAATAATAAATAAATACAAATTCTAAATAAACAAAAGAGTATGTATTATAAAAAAAAGAATTGCCAGAAATCATTCATGATCATTGGTATAACATGACATCCTATATTTAAAATAGTTAGCTTTCTAGTGGAAATGATGAAAAAATAAGTTTTTTGTCAAATAACAATTTTGCAAGATGATGAAGTCAATTTCTGTTAACAAAGTGGGTGAAGCTAAAAAATAAAGTGACCCCACTACTTACAGGCCTCTCAATAAGTTCAATGCAAGGTTGAAGATCAAGTCCGAAATCAATAAAGTTCCATTCTATTCCCTCCCTCTGGTATTCTTCCTGTTCCAGGATGAACATGGTGTTGTTGAACAGTTGTTGAAGCTTTTCATTGGTGTAGTTGATACATAACTGTTCAAACGAATTGACCTAGAAAGATGGAGATCCTGTTATTATCAGGACAGGACGGAACTTCATGTTTATTGTTTGCCAAAGTTAGTGTATCACTTTTTACTTGCCTCAAATATTTCAAAGCCAGCGATATCAAGGATACCAAGGAAAGAGGCTCCTTGTCTTTTGGTCTTGTCTAAAGCTTTGTTGACCCGACTGAGCAACCAGAGGAACAGACGTTCATAGGTGGCTTTGGCTAAAGCTTCAATTGCAAAGTCAGCCTGTGTGAAAACAAAAATGAGACTGGAAGTGTCACCTCAAAACACATGAAAAGCCAGACAGCAGCGACAGCGGTATAGATTTAAAATGTATCTTGCCTATTGTTTCAAAGACTGGTACAAACAATTCTAGAAGCTACAGATGTACTAAACCTAGTTTATCTAGTGGTGTTGTTGATGGGCTAATGGTAGTGAGAAATGATTTGTTTTTAAAATGCTAAGGGAGGAATATTTTATAAATACATATTTATAGACAGGTATATATTTAGAATGTAGTTTGTAAGTTCCTTCCAAAATTGGGCTAAATGACAGGAGACATCAGGTGAATATTGTTTATTTGACTACTACACATAGGTTAAAGGTTATACCGGGCAGTTCTGTATTATCACTCCTGCTTACTTGCAGCATGTTGATGTCATCACCACACAACAGCAGCTCAATTCTGCCATTGGTTGGGAATATCTATCCATTTTCAATAATTAGTATTTTCCTGTACTCCAAAATATATCCCGACATTTCATTTTCATATTACTAGTTGGTCTGATGTATAATGTCCTCCTGTGTTTCAGTCTAGTTGGATCCCCATCTTTCCTGCTCCTAGAGTCAGGTTCTGACCCAGGATCCACATTAATATGCATTGTGCTTTATCCTTCCTAATTTCTGGTTGCTTCAAGCCTTTTTAGTACCAGTTGGTCTTATAGTGCAAAACAAGCACATGATCTGCTTCTACTGCAGCTATCCTCGAACCTGACTATCTGATTTTGTTTCTGTGTTATTTCGAGTTTTTTTGATTAGATTGCACTTACCTGCTCCTTTGTTTGGGCTTTTTGTACAAGGTCCCTTCCCACCTTGATACGAGGAGTCAGGATGGCTCTTGTGAAGTCTGTCACATTTATTCCCATCAGGTGACAGCATTTTTGAGCAGCTAGTTGAGACAAACAACAATAAAAATAAATATATATTTATATATATGGCTATTACGAAGAGTGTGAGGTCTGTTCATTTATGACTTTCAAGAAGATGTAGTAGATGTTTTGTTTCACACTGTATTTGTCTTTATGGTGTACAGGCAGTTGCAGGGCCATTCCTTACTTATTTCACTAAAAAGTGCCTTATCAGGGAGAACTTTTCCCCCGTGCCCTTGGCGGCCCTGGTTTTCTTCCTAGAGCCATTATGTAATGGTCTGGTTTAGCCGTTCATTGACAAAGAAACATTCATTCATGAGTACTTAAGGTTAACATGTCATCAACAAAAGTTGTGGCTGACAAGTTCAGATTCAGGTAGGTATATAATCGTGACCTGCATCATCACTGGTGAGATCCAGAGATATACACACCTTAAGGGAACTGCAGCCTCCTGTCCAAAGCTTCTGCCATCTTTTTAGTTTTTGACCCGCTATGTCATACAGACTATGTGCCAAGTCATAGCAGCAAGAAATACAAACTTGATAAAAGATTTCTAACCATTTGGCTGAGACAATGTATAAGCATATTTTATCTTCTAAATAGTGTGATCTTGGCCCTTATAGATTACAGGTATAATTTAAGGGGCTCACATAATTTTTGGATGCACTATTCCAAGAAGAGGATGATGTGCAGAATATTGCAAATGCCTGGAATGGTACCAAGCATATTCTACATGGATTCCAGCAAACAGTATTTAACTTACCTGTGTCATCAGGCATAGAAGCTTGGTCTGTATTTCTTTCCTTTTTGAAGACAATATTACCAAGTTGGAGAACAGATGAAATCACCTTCATCATGGCTGTAATATTAGACCAAAAATATCAAGTTATCTGTTTGTAATATATGTTTGAAACGCAAACACCTTTCCTCCTTCTTAAAATATAAATACATACAAAGGGGGGGGGGGGGGGGCAAGGGTAACTTCTGTATTCTTATAAAATTTTAACCCCATAGTTTTATGTACTTTAGAAATGAAACAGTGGAAAGAAATCACTAAAACGTGAATGGTGGTGAACTGACAAGTGTAAAGATTTACGACACTAATCAGGCACCTGAATTTTAATACTTAGTCTGCGCCGGCCGAACAAGCACCAATGCAAGTAAAATCTATGCATTTTGTGTAGATAACACAGACTCCTGTGAGTCTACTTTACACATTGGTGTTCATGGTGATTGTGCCAGTATTCAGCGCAATCTGCATGTGCGCTGTGTTTATACATGACCCCCCCATATGTCTATTGAATTTACAGTAATGCTTATGATGTTCCTTTCCCTATTGGCTTTAACAAGAAAGCTTTAATGGGTGTATTTACATTTCCCTACTCCTTTTCTCACAAATGATACTTGTTTTTAATTATATGTGGGAGAAATGTAAATGTTTGTAGGCGTTTCACTTATTTGTCTATGATTAAGCGTTCTGTGGAAGAGCGAAACGCGTAAGGCGTTTGTCACATCAGATTGTCTACTGTTTTTTTTTTTTTTTACACCAGGAAACTATTGTCTGATCCCTGAGTTTTGATGCTTTTCATCTCTTTTAGTTTGCCTGATAAGCAAAGAAACTGATAAAAGGTTAAAATATCAAAAATGTTAAGGATGAATGCATTAAGTGAACATGATTATTTTAATTGGTAATTTTGGATACTTCAAAGAGCTGGCTGCAATTTAATGCACTGGTAGAAACTTTGCTTCCCAGCTTAAATCATAAAATATTTTACAAGCCTTTGACCAGTGAACTCTTGGTTTTAATTATAAAATTATCATGTGTATGTCATGCACCATGGCACAAAGTATATATTCTGTATTTTATACTATGAATTCAACTTAGATTGTTCATAGAAGGTTTAAAAAATAAACACGAGCTGTTGTTTTTCTGAAAATTAATTTTATAACAATTAAGTGAATCTATAGATAAGCCGATAAATAAACATGAATTCCTACACCAATAGAGTATTTTGTTACTTTTACAATTGTACTATGCATGTCATTATTTCAATAATTCCTTTTTAAAATTGTTCTGTCTGTTTATGAGTACAGGGGGAAGCAATATTTCTCTACACCTTTCAATTAACGAGGAACCTCTGAACAGAGGAAATGAAGAGTGTACAAGGAAGAATCTTCCCCTCTCGCTTCAAAAACAAAGCAGGTACCTTTTCATATGTTATGATACAGAACCAAACTATATTAAATGCAAATGTTAACAAATGTAGACATAGAACAACATCTAAATCTGACTATATTTATCTATACTATACAATGAAAAGCTAATGGCATCCACATGTGAAGAAATAGCTTCTTTTTTTTTTTTTTACTTTTCTAATACCATTTTTATACTGGAATATGAATTATTACATTCAAAATTATTATGCACATATGAGTTGCCTCAATAATCTGCGGAAGTGAGCATATTTAATGCATTATATACCACCAGAACCGTACTTACATCTCAGGGGCTCATAGTCACAGAGACTATAGGCGTTAACTCTTGAACCAAAAAATAAGGGTAGGGAATTAAATTGTTTTGTGGGAGGGGCATAGTTGAGAAACACGTTTTTGTTTGATGATAAAATGTTTGAAAAAGTGGGAGGTTTATTTTTTAATTGTGTGGGACTAATGCTACACTCCACTAAGCCCCCTCTGTGATGAACTTAAATAAGTGATAATTTAGGAAGTAAATAAAGTCAAATACCTCACCAAATTAATATTTTAAGTAGATTGCTCAAGACCATTAAATATAGAAGACTACAGTCATACTCACTACATCTTTTTGAGAAGAAAATAGTTTAGTAGAGCTGTATTTACGCTTTATATTATTACCCACTAGCACTGGATTCATGCTCAGCCATCTGCTTTTAGTATTTTAGTGTTGTGATGTGAAATTGTCAAGTTTGTTTAAATTAATGTAACAGACACAGATGTCGTTTGTTTTAAGTGTACATTTTCTTGTGTGGGCAATACACTTTCTGAGGATACTTTTCAATTGAGTATTTCTTGTATTTTAGGAATGCAAAGGAAAACACAAATTTGAGTGCTATGATCTCACAATAAAAACATGTTTATTACCATTTTGTGATTTACAAGAATACCAGAATAAGTTATATCATTTATATATTGGTGTTTAATTTAAAAAAAAAATGACAAAAACTGCAATGTTACCAATTATGAGGAAAAGATTGAAAGAAAATAGCTGTTATAATAAACAACAAACCTGTTATGTTCCACAGAAATTCCCAATTTGCAGTGCTATCACCACCACAAGGGATTCTGGGTAACAATAAGCAAATAAGGTCATCAACAATTACTTCTTTGACTCAGTATCCATCAACTGTGGCCTGATATGCATTTTCACAATAGCCAAAATCTTCTGATTAAATTCTATTGCGGAAATAGCCAAATGCGGACGATCAGTAAGCCCAAGATAGGCTCAATCTCATATTGAATAGCCATACCACAGAAATTTACCACTATTTACACCAATCTGATCTGACCTCGGACTAGATTGGCACTACCCAAATAGGCCCTTAAGGATCATTATCTTTTGAATGGTGCACAATTAGTGTACGATTAAATAGAAGATTTTAATGAGGCAGAGCTTCAGTAAAAAAAATTGGGTTTAGTCTCTATTTAACGAATAGAATCCAGTATTTTAAATGGGATTGCACTAATGATAAGTATGTATTTTCTTTGCTGATAATGCCTCTTCTGCTACAGTCTAGGATCACCAAGCAAATCTGTGTATAATAAACATGTTTTCACAACTAGTATATTTTTATAAGGGACTATTCCAATTTAGAATTATTTTTCATTCATTATATAACAGTAAACACCATATAAAACCAGTTTCAACAGTAAACTGCATTTGAGAGTGTTCTGTGCTGTTTATCCTGAGCAGATTGTATGACAATACTACACTGTTAATTTTTTCTCTCTGCTTTTCTGTTTGAGCTAAATCAGTTGATCAAGATCCAGGCTGTGGGGAAGTATTTACACTTCCTAGTGTGTGCTCCACAATAATACACACATTTTGTCTTGCACTGTTAAGCACAACAGATGAAGATTGTTCTATGTTGTGTGTAGCATCCATACACATATTATATTAGTGGGAATAATAATACCTTTATAGGTTAATTCACAATATTTTTGGCATTTATTATCACCTTTTGTTGTTATATTTTTGGTGATTCGATTACCTGTCACTACTGATTACGCTAATCTATCAAAAAAAAAAAATAATTTGGCAGTGAATTCTACATCTTAACTATCCTGACTGTAAAAATAGACCCTGTTCTATAACACTTCCTTTAATAATTCATTAGGTTACTTACATAGCTGCTCTTCTTCATTGAAGCCCATTATACCCATGGCTTCTAATGTTTCTTGGAACATGTCACCATCATCTTGTGCAGGAACTGGTACATAGCCATGTGAAAAAAATGTGTAGTTTCCATACCCTTCAAGCAGCAGTTCCTCTGAGGATAGACATAAACATCATATAGATTGATATACAGGCCAATACATATATACACACTATTGTACATATGATGGAATATGTAGTTGGGACAGCTACGTATAAGGTATTTGAAAAGAAATACTATCCACTTGTGTTTGTATCGTTGTATGAATGATGGGGGGTTAAAATCTGTGCAGAGCAAAGTGTTGGGAATTGATAAAAAAATGCACATGTGCTGCGGTCTAACTTGTAGAAATGATTGCACCATTTTTATAAATCCCAACAGTTTTCAGGAATGGAGAATGCACATCATCTAAAATGGATTTGGTGGAGGTTGTCCACAATTTTTCATGCGTATTTCGGCTTTACAGTTTTGAGATGTGTTTATGGGAAACTCAGAAAGGCAGATTTGGTTTTCACTTTTCAGGAGAGTCAGCTTTATAAATAGGCAAATGTCTTCATAGCACCACTATTTGGGGTTATCATCAGAAGAGGGGCTAGTCGGCTCTCATTGGAAAGCCCCTCATGTTATAATATAGGCAAGTTGGGTGATGGTTTCCATAATCTGCCCCTCAAAGTGGATCAACATATTGGAGTCAGTACAGACCCCCAGCTCAGGGAGTGTGTTCTAATACCGCAGTTCTTGGTGCGGGTCATGTGACCCTCTGCAAGACCTGAGCAAAATTAAAATCAAAAGTGCTCACTTACACCCTTGCATGGAGGCTCTGCACCAGAAAGATCTGCACCTCCACAGCGTTTCAGATCTTCCTGATGCAGAGCCGCTATGCAAGGGTGTAAGAGAGCACATTTACTTTTCATTTTTTTGCTGCAGTGTTGGACCTTGAAAATAGATACATGCATTATATTTCAACAGACATTGAATTACAGTCAGAAGATGAAAGAACAATACTTGGTAAGCTGACACACAGTCAAAAGAAAACAACATAGTTATTGAAGTGTCATTTTAAAAACTTTGAACTGGACTCACGCCAGATATTTTTATGTATAAAAACACTTATCTTTTGATGTTTCTTCTCAAATGCTTAATTAGATTATACCATTTACATACGATTGAAATGTACAAATGATTGTTCTTTTAAATTGTAATGTATAGTACCAGTTGCACAGCTGTAAAATAACCTTTACATTTGTATACTACAAAAAAATGTATAACTATATTAATTGAAAAGTTGAAAGGAACATACAGCCCTGTTGAAAAAAAAGAATAATTAATACTATAAAGATGACCAATGAGTATAAGCTTAGGGTACAGAATATTATCAACATTTATCAAGTACCTTTCCATGCAGGTTTGGAACCAGAGATCATATAGTAAAAGATGTGGAAAGTTCTTTCATCTCTTGCCTGTCTGATTGCACGGGATTTTTCAAGCAAATCTGTATTGTTACTTAAGAACCAAATACTGATGCTATGGAGAAAGAGTTACCAAGTGGCGATGCAACAGAGAAATATCTTTAGGGCTAAATTAATTTATACTAAAAACAAAAGTTACTATGGTTACTTAATCTCTATTTGTAACATATCTGTGTACTACAACAGGTAATCCAAAATAGATTATTATTATTATTATTATTATTATTATTATTGGAACTGGGGGTTAGAAGTATTATGTGCTAGATTTTGTTATTTCTTTTGATGGCAGAAGTTCACCCCAAGGTGTTCATTCCCAAATTAGTAAACCCCAAGAACTATCACCCTTGCTTTCATTAAGATAAACCTGTGTGCAGCTCAAGGAGTTTTATGACCTGAATTTGTAGGCCTGACCTTCATGAATCCAAGATTAAAGTCCATCTCATTCTGCACATGGGCTTGAGAATTCCTGGAAGTACTATTAACAAAACAACTAACAGGAAATTCCCCAAGGGCCCAACATTAAAATTCTAACAAAACTGAGTTTGTGCTGCTCTTAGTTTCACTGACCTAAATTGGAAACCAAAACAGTAACTTTGCCTATAAAAGTAATTAGGCTCCATTTGCCACGTCTCATTGTTTAATGAACATGATACTGTGTGTATTTATATGGGACGTGCAGTGTAATCTGTATCGGACACTGCAATTCAGTGCAGATCTGCAGTGGTTCTGAGATACATTATGTATTTTGCCGATTGAGGCTTGAGCATCTACTAGGCCTGGGCTTTATGATAAACATCAAGGGGAGGTCTTGAGTATCTCAAGACACTTGCTTATAAATGTCCTGACACTCTTATATTTGCCTAATGGATAAGCAAAATATTGTTGTATTCTCTATTGGCTGCATATTGGTTGCATTAGGTGACCCATGTGAAAGCACTTATTGCTCTGATCCTCGGTGACAAAGGGTCCTTCCTACTTTGGATACCATTTGCCCTAGAAATTACCACTATACATTGTAGACCATCTGACAGAATAATGGTGCATTAAAGTGGAATTTGGTTTCTTTGAGTAAGATTTGAACAGTAGATTTAATTTTTGAGCACCTCTTATATTGATTGGCATTGTTCTTTTAAAAAAAAAATTGCACTGAAGGGGTTGGAAGAAATTGAAAATTGCGTGTCTCTTGGAACAACTGTCACATTGCCTTTTGTTTATATCTCTCTTGCAAGTATTTGCCTTACTTAGACATGCATGAATATCTGTTTATCTAGCAGTGTTGCCTGGGATCTACAACATTTCACTGTGGTCAGCTGAAAAAGGATACAGGTTTCAATGTTAGCTCCTACAATGTAGCCAGTCACATCAAAGTTGATACGGATGAATTTACCCTAAAAAGGTAAAAATAAATATGAAAATACATACAAAGCAGAGATAAGCTGCTGCATTCCAACAATAACTTTTTTTTTTTTTTTTACAACTCTGGGTGCAGTTTGGTTTTTAAATAGTTTTGGCAACTTTGGTAGAAATATAAAAAGTGAAATAAGTGACTAGAATTGCTAAATCTAAGCACCATTTAATATGCCGACAATAACGTTATAAAGATGGCCACTTAAATATTTACTATGTTCCTGCATCCAAAATAGTACTATGACTCCACTGAATTGTACCTGTAATATTGCACAGTTCCTATACCCCCAGCTAGATCATTGTGGTTAGATTGTCAGTATGCTACTTACAAATCTCGAGGAGTTGTCATTCTTCACAGTTTTGGCGTTACCAAATGCTTCAAGGATGGGATTGGCCTGAAGAAGCTGTTTTTCCAGCTCTCCCTGGAATTCATATCAACCGAATGTTAACAGCAAGCATTGACATAAGAAATGGCATAATGTCGGAGGTACATAGCGCAGAGATGTGTCCAGTTGGTAATCAGCTCTCACGATGGGCAGGTTGGTATACACTTACAGTGCAATTATTGTACCATGACGTCTGAAGCAACCATATGATTGTCCTGCGTGATCTAACTCAGGATCTGCCAACTATTATTACTGAGATCCTTGGAATTACCTGGCTGCCAAACCAAAGCAAATGTCTTGTAATTTAGGGAACAAAATTTATATTAGTAATCTGACGACCTGATAAGCAATAGGCCATGAAGGATTAAGCGGCAATGAGCTAAAAAGCTGCTGACTCCCCTGGTAACCCCCTTTCCTAATGCATTAAAATATCAGTGCATTACTGTCGTCTTAGGGGCTAAGTATTACTGTCGTCTAAGGGGCTAAATATGTAGCGTTAAATGCAGCGACACAGTCTGCAAAGGAAATAAATCAATGCCCTTTGATGATGATACCATTGCTTTTGCATGCAAAGACATAGTGGCAGATGTTATTGGTAATATACACAGCACGCCATGCAGCTATAGGGGTACAGGAAACATTTCCTGCGGGACTGCATATACTATTAAGCTCCGCAAACCCTGGTATATTATTCACAATTATTTCTACCCTGTAGAGCAGGAGTAGGCAACCTTTGGCACTCCAGATGTTGTGGAGTACATTTCTCTTGATGCTTTGCAAGCATTACGCCTATAAGAGCATTATGGGAGATGTAGTTAACAACAGAAGGTTTGCCTACTCCAGCTGTAGAGCAGTATAATATGTAATGATTGCTTGGCCCTGCACAAAGTACATTGATAGCTCCCTTTGCTGTAATGTAGATATTTTTGTATATGTCTTTTGGGGGAAGTATTAAAAAATCCTATGTGTGCAAATAATTAGTGTAACTATAGAAGACCATGGTCCAACTTTAAGGCAGGCATCAGTGCATCTGAGCTTGCCTTCTCCGAAAATTGGAAAGCTGATTAATAGTTGTGAAGAACTGGACTTGCTTGAAAGCTAATAGTCCAACTACAGATGTCAATGAGGGCTCAGTTTGGATGAGCAATGAAAGACTACATTAATAGTGAATTTGCCTATTTGAATTCATATTGACCACTTCCAAGTGGCATTCAAGGTCAAGCTGACCGTTTATTGTATAAATTGGGCAGACAAGAATGGTTCTTATCTGCTGACACATTCTATGTATGCCTAATGTGATAATAGACATTATTGTATGTTGTATTTGGATCTCCTACACAATGGGATTGGCTTTAATTCACAAAGCTACATTTTTAATGAATATTTATATTTTATTATAGCTGTCTTTTATGGAGGTGGGTACTTGAAATAATAAAAAGATACCTACTAACATAAACCAATTCATAAAATCTAATATTAGAGCATTAGAAAGGCATAAACTATCTAATTTTAAATGTTTCATGTATTTATTTCCATGATTGTGTTTAAAAAAGAAAATAAAAATATATATAAACTGTATAAAACAGATTGCTAGTGATAAATAAGTTATATTCTTGCGTTTGAACCATACAATAGCTGTATGCATGTAAAAGTAATTCAACTCTAATGGTACTTTACCATGTACGTGGCCTGCTTGACTGTCATGTTAAAACAAACAAAAATAATTGCAAGCAGCAAAATCATGCAGTCATGCAACAAGGTAAGTTAGAAATACCAGTGTGTAACATGCATGATTAACCATTGAAAATCCAACTCCTATTTCAGAGCATGTCTAAAAAATTCAACCTCCTATTCTCTCTACGTTGAGACAATTTTGTAGGATTCCAAATTCAGGCAGATTGACTCTTTCAGGATGATCAGAAAATTTGAGGTAAGACTATCAGATACAGACAAAAAAAAAACGTTTTATGAGATTTGACTGAGAATCTGTGGTTCTCACCCATTATTTTTGCCTTTGGTCCTAATTTTTAGTTGTCAACACCAACGATGACACTGACGCAAAAGGCCCAACATTGTTAAATCAGGGATTGTCCTTTAAACAAACTTTGGTTTCTGAAATTGACTGCTTTATTTCATAAACAGAGTCTTAAAATATTGTTTTGCAAGCTATGCAAATGTCTTTATATACTGGCTGAGAACCAAATTTGGAGACCATGTCAAAACTCATTAATGTCACAGCAATCAATTAAATATGTGTTTAAAACAGGGGCTATTGTTGCATTTCCCTTTAGTGATACAGTATCAGTTATTGAAACCCACCACCACTTCTATTGAGTAGTATGTGCAACAATAGCATGCCAAACTCCACTCAGTGCTTCACACACACACACACACACTACACAGTCTACTTTACTCACGTAAGCAAAGGATGGGCCTTGCTGCAGTTGAATAACGCAGTAAAACAAATGTAAGCATTATACTTAACAAAAGTATACAGTTTGTCTTCTTTAATTTAACAAAGGTGAAGAAACAGAGAGAAAAAAAAAATAAACAAAAAGAAACGATGCTATAGGATCCAGATGGACATATAGCGATTATATGGAAAGAAGTTCGCTAATAACAAATGACTGTATGGCAATGTATGATTTAAAAGGTAAAGAAGAGATAGCAATGTACACAAATCTCTCCAGTTTATCACTACTTAGTAAATATTCCCCAATAATGTTATACATTGAAAACAAACATATTTCCTAGTCACCAAGCATCATACAAATATAAACTGGGATTGTTACAAATGTTAATAATATTTCTTATTTAAAAATCAAAGCGATATTCCAACAAATATTAAAACGGATATTTTTACGAGTTGTGTTGGGAAACACTAGTATACATTATACATTCAGTCTAAACAGGCAATATTTATTTTACAAAGAGCTGTATAGTACAAGATCTACCACAGATAATTAGTTATGTGTTATATCTTACAGGGCGAGGTGAGTTCCTCCTGCTAGAAGATAAGCATAGTTAAACTCACTCTCCAACTCTGCTCCTGTAGGAAAAGCTAACCAGGTTTGGGCCTGCACATATTTAAACCAGTGATTACATATTTTCCTGACATTGTAGTCAATAGACCTCATTATTGTTAAAAAAATATATATATATATATATATATGTCTAGCATACTGTAGATCTTTTTTAAGATATTGTAGATGTGTCTGGGACTCAAGAAAAAGACCCGAGAAAAATGGAATACAAGCCCGATTAATGTGCATTTTTCAGTCATAAAAATGCTCTTTTTGTCCTATGATTCTTGAAAACATGTTAAATAATACCTAAGGGTCTACTCAATAACGAGAGAATTGCAGGTAATTGAGAAAAGAATTTGAAACGTAAGACCAAAGTAGCGGAGTTGGAAAAAAAATCTCCCATTCTGTTGCATTGGAGAATTTTTCCAACTCGTCTACTTTGTCCTAAAGCTTGAAATTCCGGTCTCAATTCCCTGCACTTATCTCTTTATTGAATAGACCCTTTGATCATTCTTTAAACATTATAACTGGGCATTTTTAACTTGTCGGTTACTTGGCAGGAAATCAAACAACAGATTCGATAAAATGTCATTTATTTTCCCCAAATAGCAGTTGTTAAGTCATTATCATTAGTGCCAAAGGCCAGGAACCTTACTTACAGTAATGGTGGCATCTTTTTTCCCTTTATGTGAAGAAGCCACAACAGCCAGATACTGAATGACCTTCTTGGTGTTTTCTGTTTTTCCTGCACCAGATTCACCTCTGGGGGGATAATAATAAAAATATAATAATGAAGGGAATTTGCCAATTAACATTACAAACTGTTTTTTCATAAATACATTAATAAATAGAAATGTATCACAGGAAGAGGCAATATGCAAAAAATTAGTAACATGCAATATTTACAAACATTACACCACGCCTGTATTAGCAGCTCCAAATCTACTAGTGTCCCACTACTAGAACAATCAAAAACCACAAAAGGGAGGTCAGGATGTGCTGTACAAAACGGACTTGTGGTGATGTTCTAAGCACTGTTCATATCCGCTGCTACTTAACGTTATGTGCGTTTTTTGTAATACTTTGTATTGTTTTAATAACGGCTGCTTGTTTGGCACCATGGTTCCATGCTAATTTCCTGCTGGATCTTGGAGCTCCATTGGTGGGACACGGAACCCTTTAGGTCTTCCTAGAGATGTAGACACTGAGCTGGGTCTGCTCAGTAAAATGTGAGTGAGCCATTCATACTTTATACTGGATAAATAGAAATGAATAAAGATAATACAAATATGGAAAGAAGAAACGAAGAGAAGATTATAAAAAATGAAGAATTGTAAAATAACATGCATTACTGTTAAGTGAGCAGGAGTTTAAATGGAAGAAAAGTCACGATGAAATCACAGTGTTTGATCTGTGAGTTGTGTCTTCAGTAAATGTATCCACTAACAAAGAGACGACAGTTCTATTTTCATTGCTGTGATTGACGTTGATGACACCGAAAATGTTTTTCTAATAAGAAAAGTAATTTACAACCCATTTAAGACATCAACGGAATTACATGTTTCAGAAATGTGAAAGCCAGCAAAAATAAAAATGCAGCATCTATAAGACGCTGTAAAGAGGAATTACAGTGTGGAATGCATAGTCTGGAAATGTCATTTTAATTAAACAATCTCTGTGCCCAATGATGTAAGGGTCCAAATAAGAGGCAGCGCAGTTAATGACAAAAAATGGAATATAATGAGATTTTATCCTGTGATGCATACACAAGGCTTCTGTAATAGTGGAGGAGCCGAAGAGGAAGCAAGGCCCTACCACTCGGTCACTGTCCACTTGCACACTAATTTGGTTAGTGGTTAGTGGGAGACAAAACATGTATGGTGGAAATGGGGGTTTATTGCACTGGTAGTATCATGTGGTCATGTGGGCAACATGCCACTATGGTCAGAGGGCCACATGCGCCCCTTTTTTCTAGTCCCATCCTGAAGATGGCAAATATATATATATATATATATATATATATATATATACTGCTAGTGGTCTTTCCCAACTTTTGATGAGTTCCAGGTATTTTCAGTGTGGCCTTACAGCTAATACTTGGTATCGCCAACATATAAATCACATAAACAGAAAAATCTCCAAACCAATGTACTAATAATGCTTCCAGACATAGGGTATTTTTCAAGGACACCTCATGTCCTATATTAAATGCATTTAAAAAAAATATAATATAACTCTTAGTACAATATTGTTTTATCCGAACAATTAAGTTATAAATTAGGGAGCTGGGAGTAGTATGTTAACCAAACCAAGAAAATGTGAGATATTGACACACTAAAAATCAATCTCACTTTGCATGATATGTTTTCATCACCCCCAGCTTACCTTTTCATTTTGTTATTTTTTCTCAAAAACTCTGTTTTGTGCAAAGTTATCAATGCAATCTCATTGGTTGGACCTCTGACATTAGCCACACCCTCTGTGCCCTATCTAGACCTATCAGTACATCTTTAATCGTTGGCAACTGACAGGGCACGATATATTCTATACTAATATATGTGCAATATTGCATTTTTGCACAAGCATACTTTACTTAATAATGCATTCATTTTCATTTTAAGTAATATTATTCAATAGGAGTAGCAGTAAACAACTTGGTTGCCACAAACTCATGAGTAACTTTTACCTCACTCCATAGTGTCAAACTACAAAGGCATAAACGTCTCCAACATAAGTAAAATGTGGTGATGTATCTGTAATCAAACACTTACATTTGAATAACGTGTGTGAAATACACTACAACTTTACTTTCATGATAAGGAGACACATGTACAGGAACAAACCCCTTATAGATAACAACATAAGGCTCATGAAATAACGCCTTTACATACTGACTGAGAGCCCCCAACCTGTGAATGTATATACAGCCTTTCATGTCAAAGTGTGTCAGCTATATCATATCATAGTCAAAATAAAAAAGAGCCACATGTTCTTTCATCCTATGAATTATGAATGTATATAGTAGAGCTACTTATTATATACAATATCATGAACTGTGCTTTCCCTGGCTTCTGAGTTTATGTAAGCTGTAGTACTGTTTATTTATGGATAATTGCTGTCTTTGACTCTGGGATAACATATTGCCTCTACTTACATGTATTTAAAGTAACAGCAAGGCCCATTTCTGCTTTGGGACATGACAATTTACACAGCGCTAGGTACAGCACATAGAGGGGAACGACAAACTAAGTTAGACGGACAAGAACAGACTGATCCATGAGGCAAAGAGCCCTGCTCACTTGCTTACAATCTAGACAGGATTTATTTATCTATACAGTGCAGAAATTCAAACACTTTTATGCCTTTATAGACAGCGGGGCAACACAGTTCAGTGTTGCATTTTTTTCTGAATGCATTGGGAGCATAGTGATTCCCAGTGCATCTAATGTGACACTTTCTGTCCCCTTCACAGGGATTAGTACCAAACTCTGTGAGAGGGGAAACAAAGGTTCCAGGAAAGAAATCAAAGGATTTTTCAGAATTACAACATAGATAACACTTGGTTAGGCAAAGAGCAAACCTCAAACTATTGGGGGAGTGTACCCAGCATCTTCTGTGGGTTTTGTAAAGCTGTTGGCAGCATGGTTTTTTCAATTTATAGTTTTCTAAAAATAAGGAAACTAAATGTAAATGCCTTGCTGTGAATTGCATGTACTGGAAACACTGAAGTGGAATGTGTGGTACTATTTGAAAGTTTCCCACAGGATTTTTATTTTTATCTGAGAATCAGAGAACCATTTAAATGCAAGAATACAGTTGGATATCAACAGACATTCCCCTAACAATGTACTGGAGGGCAAATTGTAAAACATGAGCAACCAGCAACAGACCGGGTTAGATAGATCAATGCTAGAGGTCCTGATTATATAGAGTGAGTTAGGCCTAGATGAATGCTTGGCAATGTTTTCTCTTGGACTGCACATTCCCACACTTGATGAAGCCAAGCATCAGAGCTCACACCCTCAGTTTCAAAGTATTGCCTGTCCAATAGTCCCACTATTATGTCAGAGTGAAGTCAATAACTGTATACACAGCAGTGAAGGGGTGGTGCATCCCGCATACCATATCCCCACTTCAGTGGTTATCGAAATCTTCGGCACATACAATTTATTTATTTTTTTTAAATATCAGGGATCATCATAGGAGAATTAGTCTAATTGAAACTGGGGCCCAGTTGAGCTCAACTAATTGCCAACAAAACATGAAACTCCACCAAGTTCAAGCAAAACTTCTTCGAAAACAGCGTCTCCTTTTAAAACATGGATGAAACTCAAAGCCAACATTCTTGTGGAGGAATTCTGCCATATTCAGCTCCTGAGTGAAGTCATCAAATAGATATTGAATTGGGCAGAATGCTGCGCTTGACAATGGCACGTGTTCCGCTAATTTGTAGATAAGCAAACCTCTGTCAATAGTGACAGGACCCTTAAAGTATTCCAGTTTCTGAAGAATTGTGGTAAAATATATTGTAACACCCCAGTTTGGATTTGGGTCAGAAAAAATGCCAATGAGTTTAATGACCCTTATTAACAGCAACTGAGTAAAATTTTGCAGGTCCCAAACCATACAGAAAATAAACATTCCCACAGCCGCTACTCTACTGTGTGGTCTGTGTTATCACTGCAGGCCGAATCTTCCAATGGGTTGGGGACTCCTTGCTTGTGTGCTACTGTGTCTCTCCGTTTAAATGTTTGTTTGATCTTATGATAAAAAGTCAAAATCCTGTGGGAAACTTTCCAAAGCTTTTCTGAAAGTACCAGACATTCCACTTTCAGCACTTCCAATAAATGTACCTTGCAGCAAAACATTTGCATTTTGTTTTCATGTTTTGGAAAACTAAAATCCTTCTTTTCGTGAACGTTGGACTGGGCTGTTCTAAAGGTTATCCTGTGGTCATAATGACTTAATTTGTATTTCCTTTTCTCCCAGGCAAGTGCCTATCTCTTGGCATTTTCTAACTCCCTGGGTGTTTGACCATATATGGCATCATTCTATTCTAATTGCCGTTCTGTGCTGTAAGGCATTTGTTACTACGCATTCCCTCTCTCTGTATGATAGCTTTGCACATTCTTACTGCTGTATAACTGGAATAAATATCACATTATTTCACTTTGTGACTGTGAGAGGGCTGGTTTTGATCACCGATCAACTCAAAGACAATTTTGGCATTTCTAAGGGTTTGATGACCTTGATCTCTTGTGGGTTTTGGACTGCAACTTCAACTAAGCTCAAAAACTTAATGTTATGAGAGTTGCATTGTACTAACATACGCTAAGAGCTGCTCATCTCAGGTTTATCAGAATAAAAAAATTACGTGGTCCAGATAAGTGTCCAACAGGCTTTGACTAAAGGTCATATATGGCATGTGCTATATTGAATAATGCCATCATTACAGGTTTTTACAGTACTTTCATAGGGGTACAGCTTCCATCAAGATGCTCAAGATGTTGGGGATAGAGTACTAATTGCTTGAAAATGAGACCAGTGACAAATTCAGTAACTAAACAGACAGGAAAGGAAAAAGATGTCTTAAGGTCTGTATCAACACTATACATAGTAACATACATATTTTCAATTTTAGTAGCCGTTTTGAAACAAAATAATAAAAAAAAAAGCAACTGTGGAAGTTTAACAACCCAAAACACTTATGGAATATGCTTTTCGGACATACATTGCAGATATTTTTCGCGTAACCTTATGTGCCCTATAAGGCCCACATATTTGAGTAGAAAGATCAGAAGCCCCAAACTGTTCTGAGAGTAAATAATATACAAAAAGGGTATTGACTACTCACGTGCATAAAATAGATTGATCTTCCCGATCTGCAAAAACAGAGAAAATAACTCATTAGATGATATAAGATACTTAATACACAAATAACAACATGGGACGAAATCCAATAAAAAAAAAAAACACTTGAATTTAGAGCCATGCTTAATGCTCTCGCAGATGTTTGGAGCAATGGCTGCCAAGAAATTTGAGCATAATCTATTGCATAATTACAATAAAATTCACATTAAAATGTAAGTTCTCTAAAGAATTATTTAATTTGCACAGAAGCCCATAAAAAGTTTATGTATTGTAATCGTAAACTTCCTTCTGCTTAATTGGAAATATTTACACAAAAGGATTGTTTCTGGAAAAGGACTGAACAAAGAGTGCCATTAGAAATGAGCACAGTATGTTATGCTCATTTGACTTATTAGGGAATATTTACACAAAAGATTTTTTCAGAAAAATAACTGAACAAACAGTGATGTAAGAAATGAGCATATTAGGTGAAGGGTGCACGACACCCACCTATCTTGCTTTAGTCACACATTCTCCCTGTGGTGATGTCTAGGATGTGGCTTGACAACAGAACAGCACTGTTCGCATGATACTGGTGCTGCATATGCAATGTAGTGCACCACATCCCCGACAAAAGCCCGCCCCTGCCACACTGCTGGGACAGGATGGAATATTGACCCTGCCACACTGCTAAGACAGGATGAAATGTTGGCCCTGCCTCATGGCTAGGACAGGATGAAATGTTGGCCCTGGCACACTGCTAGGACAGGATGGAATGTTGGCCCTGCCACACTGCTAGGACAGGATGAAATGCTGGCCCTGCCTCATGGTTACGACAAGATGAAATGTTGGCCTTGCCACACTGCTAGGTCAGGATGAAATGTTGGCCCTGCCGCACTGCTAGGACAGGATGAAATGTTGGCCCTGCCTCACTGCTAGCACAGGATGAAATGTTGGCCCTGCCTCACTGCAAGGACAGGATAACATGTTGGCCTTGTCACACTGCTAGGACAGGTTTAAATGTTAACAGGCATGGGTGTGTGAACTAGTGAAGGCAGATGAACTGACTGATGAATTGAAGAATCCAGAATTATTAGTTCAGCTGGAAACAGAGGCAAATTGGAGACTTTTCCCAACTCTGACATTAAATCCTGATTTTAGCTTTTTGGTTGTCAGTTCACCACAATTGAAACACAAGCATTAAGTGATAGTTTTCAACAGAAAAGTTATACGTCAGTAGATAATGAGGATTTAATGCAACAATAATAAAACAATTCCTCGGCACTACTGTGTTGGAATTGTGCATGGCACATTTTACTTTATAACAACATTTAACTTGGATGTTTTTCTTTATTCTTTGTTTAGGTTTTATTCCTGGTTGCCAATGAGCATTTACACCCAATAATGATCTCAAGGATAACTTCAAATACACAATGAGGGCTATTCGCTAAAAGGTGATTTGAGGTGAGATGAACATTTCATCTCGCTAATTTAGCTATACATTGTGGAGAGACAAACCAGGTAAGTTTGCTAAGCGGGGGAAACTCATCAGCTTTGTACCTGTACATGTATCTGCATGTATAGTTAAAATGGCAAGATGAAATGTTCATCTCATCTCAGCTAACCTCTTCTCACATTAATTCATCTTTTAGTGAATAGACCCCAATGTGACGGTAACATGCAGCTAATGTTTGCACTGGCCATTATAATCTCCAAAGACCAACCTCACAGTACATTTGTGGTTTGAACTCAAGAGAGTGGTTAAAAAATGAAAGCCAAAGAAATTGAAGAATTACTCATTATAGGAAAAGCCCAGAAAAAAGGATAGATTATCATATTTGATAGGTGGTCATATTGCTAAATTAAGATTTCCACAAAAGCAGACACCCTTGCTATAAAATCCCATAGTTGCCAACTGTCCCAGATTTGCCAGGACAGTCATGGCAAAATGTGATTTGGCCTCCATATATTGCGATCACGGGACAGTTCCGTGAGGATGTCATGTGACCATGTGCAGGGCTATGTGAGCTACCATTCACATCAGTCTGCACAATCACGATGAATTTTAATTTTTTTTTTACTTTATTTGTTTTTTCTTCTGCCGGGTATGACAGCAAGTCATATCCAGCCATTGTACTTCCCTCCTCCGTACAGGAAGGAAGACTGAAGCATGGAGGAGATGGCCAGGTTAGTACTGGGGAAGGAGGGAGGAGGGTGGTGGACAATCAGGTTGTGGCATATTAAAGGGCAATCAGGTTGTGGCATATTACTGGGCAATCAGGATGTGGCATATTACTGGACAATCTGGTTGAGGCATATTAATGGGCAATCAGATTTTGGCATATCAATGGGCAGGCTAATAGTGGCATATTAATGGGAAAATTGGCTGTGGCCAAAGTGATGCTGTGTCATGTTCTGTGGGGCAAAATAACATGTACTATGGGGGAAAGTGACACTGCGGTATTTTCTGCAGGGGGCAGTTCAGTGGGGCAAAGTCATACTGTGATATGTTCTGGGGGCCATATTGACACTGTAGCATGTAAAATAGTGTGGGTGCAATATGAGTAGGTGTAGTCAGTTGGAAGCTGAGCTGCAAAGTGTCCCTGGATTTTTTTTTTTTCAAATGTTGGCAACTATGAAATACCACTTAAAAGGACTGTATTAACCAAACATTGTTTTTAGCATGAATGTAGAGCATGAAAAATGATTTACAATTATCTATATATTGTATTAGCACAACTGAAAGCAAAGGCCTACATTTGGGGGGGGGGGTGGGGAGGTTTAAATGTGTCTGTGGTATTTCCTGTGTATGACATCACCTGGGGCAAATTACACATTTCTCACTGAAAAGCAGTACTGTGCCACAGGTGATGTCATAAACAGGTGGCTTTACAGACACATTTAAAACACATTGTTCTTTTAATTAAGGCATTTGCTTGCAATTTTGTTAATACAATATATATATCATTCTCAATAATTTTTCATGCTGTACATGTAGAGTAAAGACAATGTTTGGGTGATCCAGTCTTTTTAGGTGGTATTTTATAGCAAGGATGTCTGTTCATGAAATCATATTTTAGCAATATGACCACCTATCATATATGATAACCTATCTTGTTTATCTGGGCTTTTCCTATTCTTTAGTTTCTTTGGCTTTCATTTTTTTAACCACTCGCTTGAGTTCAAACAACAATGTTTAGTCGATACAGTCCCTTTAAAGTCTTACATGGGGATGAAAAAATGTACCAGATACGTATTAAAAAATATTAAAAGTGCACAATAGCGGGTTCAACACAAAAAAGGTGGTAGCAAAGTTTTGTCATCTCTCTGATCAACCTTATGGACAAATTTATGTTGAGAAGAATTATATTCAGGTAAACAGGTGGACAGCTCTGTTTAATGTCAGGGTTTTTTTGAGGGTTAAAGTGGAATTACATTTTTTTTAAAAAGGGGCTGGGTGGTTTTTTGAATAAATTAGCAGATTAAGATAAAATGTTTTTTTTTTTTTTAAATTTTGTTTCTGTTTATCAAGCCTTCCAGATATATTAAGTTTGTATTTAAGCACTTATGACAGGTCCCACTTTAAAAAGTTTGCTTGTTCAGAGATTTCCCACAGCGACCTTAATATTCACACCTTTCAACTCATCGGCACATTTTTATCTCAAAGGACAATACTGTATTATATTAAAGCTGATCATCCTTTGAAATGCAATTGTGCCTCCAGCTGAAGCTGTGAATATTGACACACTGAGAGAATAGCGGGAGAGCAAAACTGTCTATTGACAGATTCTCATCACAAAGCATAATTGTCAAATTTGTCAAATTAAACATGCAGTGAAATTTGGAATTATCCTCATTTGTTATCATTCAAGGAGTGTCGCTGATATTCTGTTCTTCATGAACTTTTTTGTGTGTTTGTCTGTGGTGTTGAGCAGCCCAGTTTAGCCCAGCAAGCCGTTCAGCTAACAGCGTTTTTACACGGGATCTAAAGTACTATGGAGGGATCGTACTACAGGTGGACATTATTTGAATCCATATGATAAGTATTCTTTAAGGTTTACTCCTGGTTAACAAGTGTACTACTTACATCCCTCATTGGTTGAACACCAGTTTAAAAAGACCTACTTGGGCACTCATGCCATACTACTTACAAGTTAAATTAATTAAAATATCATAGAACAAGGGATGTATACCCTGTTTTGCACTAACTACTTTGACTCATTGTTGTCTATATAAATATATTCTTTACAAATGAACAAATAAATATGAATGAAATAAATATTGAAAAATCCCATGTATGTGGTTACCAGAATATACAATATTAGACAGTCAGAGCATTGACATGTACTATATCGGGCTGAATATGCCATACTCGTAAATCTACTTTTCCCTCCGAATACTATGTCTGTTATGTTTTTAATTCACTTGACACAAGTTCTATTATTGTTTTCAGAAACATATTCTAAATCTTTTCACGATGTGTTTCACAGAGATGATACTATATAATGACCACTATTGCTGTTTCTCCACCTCAAGACACACCCACTGAAATTGGAACCAATGAATGCCTGGTGTGGGTGTTGCATAGAGTAGATTGGCCACCATCCTTTTTTGTGACATCACTTTGCACACTTTTTAAATGTTTGTTTTACCATGTGGATTTAGCTTATGACTAAGTGCTAGATGTGCGAAATGCGTTAAGCTTAAATACTATCTGCTTTGTTGGATTTCCCTATGCTGTTGTGAACCATTTTGGATTTTTATTACACCATTAAATACCGTCTTATTTTCATTCGGTTTCGTGAGTGCCGTTCCTGCATTAAACTCCTTACTTCTGGTTATCAATGAACTTTTTAATCCAATCATTCAAAGCATATCTTCAAATACACAAAGTAATGGTGACGTGAATACAATGTTTGCCTTATTCACAAACCATTCTAATCTTCAAAGAACAACATTTGTGGTTTGGACTCAAGAGAGTGGTTAACAAATGTGAGCCAAGAAAGCCAAAGCAGCTTAAGAATTTCTTATTAGAAAAGTCCAGAGAAAAAGAATTACAACAGTTTAGGGGCTTCTAAAAGCAGAAACTGAAAGCATGGACTATAAAGAAGTTAATCGTTTTTGTTCTCGTGGGATGCAAGAAAAATAACATCTGATTATTGTTTATCAAACATATGGCTGTGTAAGTTATTTATAAGTAAAATCAATAAAATAAAATTATAGTTATTTAATGTTTGTGATTTTGTTAAATTTTTACAAGGTGATGTACTGTATGTATATGAAATGTAATGTAAACAGTGTATGTTGGGTATGGATGGAATTTTTTTTTTTTATGCACTTAATTTGTATTTTAAACAAGTTCCAAAGTTAACTGCATACACATGTTAAATTGTGATGCAAGTGGACACAAACCATCCAATAACAAATACTGTAGATTCAATTGTCTTACAAGATAACAAATATCTGCTGTCATTCAATCTAGCAGTATCACCTACTTGCAGACCATCCATTCCTGCACACACCCTACTGACTATTTTATTGCACCACCATTTTTACATCCTTTGTTTACCATATTCTTAAAAACCTGTTCATTCATTTACTCTGTTTAGTGCATGGGGTGCACATACTGTCAGTAATGGACACATTTTGTGATCTGATACATATGACTGATACCAGGTGAGTGAATGATCCTCCAATACCTGATTTTTGACGTTTGCGATAGGATGCCATGTTTTACAGTGTCAAAGGCCTTTAAAAAAGCAAGGAAAATATCTATCTATTTATCCATCTATCACTATAATAATCACATAATGTTTGCTATAATATGTATTCCCTAATCTGTTATGAATCTGGTACACTATCTTAAAATAGTATACATGTTAAAACCACATCCTAATCCAATTAAACAAAGAAAATTTGAGTTAATGAATGTAACACATGAGGAATTCATTGGAACAGTGCCATTATATACCATCTGCATTCACATGAGCAAGAATAAAAACACTTTAAGATAACAACAAATAAACCGTTGTGAAACGTAAAAGAAATAAACATTAAAAAAGGAACATTTATTTTATTCAAATGTACACATTCCAGCGCATTTATTTTCCCAATAAGGCAGTTTACTCTTTCAATGAATTTTTCAAGGCAATTTCAAACAAGGCCCAAGTAACCAAGCTGTCAAAAATGTTTCCAACTCAGCTACTTTGGCCTTAGGTTAGAAATCCCCATGTCAAAATTCTGCAATATCCTCTTTCATAAAGAAAGCCCATGGTCTGCCAGACATTATTTGCAATAATACACGATGTACAGCTGCATTTTTTAAGAATTATTCTAATGTTTATAAAATAATTATTCCCGTAATGGATATAATTTATGTTTGAAGCACCTCTTTTGTAACCCTGTCTGAGTTTAAGTAGACAAGTTTCTATTTCACAGGTGTTTCTGTTGTCTATCCAAGTACTCAGGCAAAAGGCCAACAGACCATATATGTGCATTAAGTGTTGGTTAAAGTTGGTTCTCTGCCTAGTTATAGCGATACACGTACAAGCAGATAGAATACAACTCCTTGTTGTATGCGTGTGCAATAAAAAAATTGAAATATATGACCCTAATGTCAGTTGACATGTATACATATAATGGGAATTAAATCGTTCAACAGTTAAGTTTCTGGTACAATGGGACACTGGCAAGTTAAACTGGTGGTCCTCAACACCAATGTAACGCACTTCGGTTTATAGAACAGCAATAGCATTACATGCTAGAGTCCCCGTTCATAAGAATTTCTTATGAATGGGGACTCTAGTTCGGTTTATAGAAAGCCAATAGTATTACATGTATTCCATAAGCCGAAAGTCTATAAACCGAACGACGTTCAGTTTATAGACTTTCGGTTTATAGAATAGCAATAGCATTACATGTATCCTATAAACCGAAAGTCTATAAACCAAATGTCGTTCAGTTTATAGACTTTCGGCTTATGGAATACATGTAATGCTATTGGCTTTCTATAAACCAAAATAGAGTCCCCATTCATAAGAAATTCTTATGAATGGGGACTCTATTTCGGTTTATAGAAAGCCAATAGATAAATTGACATGGCTATTGGCTATCTATAAACCGAAATAGAGCCCCCATTCATACGAATAGGTCAATTGACCTATTCGTATGAATGGGGACACTCACCCACATTTTACTTCATTTTGCAGCCCTCTAGCCCTTTCCAGGACTTTTTTAGAGGCATTTTAGTGGCCAAAAGTTCGGGTCCCTATTGACTTCAATGGGGTTCGGGTTGGGGGTCAAGTTCGGGGTCAAGTTCGACCCCGAACCCAGACTTTTTTCCGAAGTTCGGCCGAACCCACTGAAACCCGAACATCCAGGTGTCCGCTCAACTCTATTTGTGAATTCACCCCAGGATCTTTTTCTAGTGCACTACAACAAAAAATATTTTTCTCTACTAAATGAGGAACTACATAAAAAAGGTTAACAATGGCAGAGATACTGGGCCTGATTCAATGCTGAAAAACATCAGTAATTACTGTTTTTAAAAAAAACTTTTGTATTGCCGTCTATGGGATTCAATTACATGATATCATTAAATAAACCCCAATATAACTTCTTATAAGGGATTTCATTTTTCAACATATTATCTTTCCCCACCACTTTCAAACCACCATCATTCCATCGGCATTCTGGGACACTTACCTTATGTCATAGCTCTGACTTAAACGTGACTTGAGAATCGATAGACATAGATGAGGAGATGTTGCCAATACAACAATTCCCACTGTCTATGACAAAAATTATACTAGCATATACTGTATTTTAAGGAAGGGGTCAATACTAAACCAAAAGTGGTCGTTTAAATTATCCAGTTTGCAATTAGGAAAGACTGCATCTGTAAAGTATTTGTTACAGGAAGCCTTTGATATTTTCTTCACATCTGCTTTCTGATAAGGGAGCTTTTGCTTCCTGCTTCTTCACCCTGGTATAAGAGCTTACAGTTGTAAGCTGTGTGCATAGATCCACCCTCTGGAGACCAGAAATGCCCCTTTTGGTGATCAGGGAGCATTTCTGACAACTTTTCGTCGGCATCTACAGATTTAAACGTCTGCCCAATAAAGAGAGAATTGCAGGGAGTTTAGATGGGAATGTCAAACTTTAGGCCAATCTAGCCAAGAATTTTTTCAGTTACTTTGGACTTAAGTTTGAAATTCCTGTCTCAATTCCTTGCACTTCTCTCTTTACTGAGCAGACAATTTAGACAAACAGTTCCAAAAAGAATGAATAGTTATTTGTGTGATATTAGTGAATTATGTTTTGTAGGTGTCTGTATGTTCTAATGAATTAAAACAATCCATGGACCGGATCAATGCATGACGAAGTAAATACTTGGGGTGGGGTCACAATGCGTATTTGATAAATGGGAAGAGGAGGGGGCATTCTATCACACTGATGACATCATAGTTCCATGTTTGACACATAGACGTATGTCAGGGAAAGTGAAATCTGAATACATTTTAGATCAAATATTTCCTTCAACGCCTCAGCGTAACAGTAAAATGAAGTAAAATGGTATCTCAAATTGTATTTTATCATTTAACCCCATCAAGAAAATTGGTGAGTCTAAATTTCGTACTATGTGATCTTCCCAGATATACCAAAAAGTGAACTGACAAGTGAGTTGGAAAAACAAGTTAGTTGCAGAATTTTTTCCAACTTTTCCCTTTTGACCAGATTTTTGCTACTTAGCTGTCAGTTTAACACATTTGACCGTTAATTGAATTGATTCCATATGTCTCTGCTCCAACATATTAGTATATATGTATATACTATTTTATACATATATATAAATACTAGTATATTTTAGCATAGAATGTAGTGGGGATGATTCTGGGAAATGTATGCAAATCATTACTACCCCATAGGGTGCATTTTTCCCACAGTTAAAAGGCATCATCTTTTCATCCTAATTTACTTCACAAACATGATATATCAGAGCATAGGAAAGGAAATAAATATCTCATTTATAGAGTATATGTTTGAATAAAAAACCTTATTGACTGAAGATACTGAGAAAGTTTGCGGTGTGGTCTCTTTCCCCCCTGTTTCCAGTTTCCCAACAGACTAGCTATTTCTGCTTAATCTCAAACATAATCTGTTGGTTTATCACAAGGATAAAACCCCCTGGCAGCTTTACCATAAAAGGAAGTAAACAGACAGCATCTGGTACTAAGCACTGAGCAAAGTATTTTCATGTTTTACTATCAAGATCAGCGTTGTCCAACTTTTTATTTTTAATCTGTAGCGCTGTATATATCAGTTACAACTGTATCAAGTTCTGTTCAAATGAATAATTGGTGTGATTAAGATAGATAGACAGACAGACTGTATAAATCCAGGTCCTGTGTGTTTGACTAATGAATTACAGGGTTTTTATGTAGGCTGGGGGTGATCTAAAAACCCCCAGTGATCCCACATGAATCCCGTAGGAAAAGAAACTGGTGTAGATCATTACTGAGCAACCTGAATCATTCCACCTGGAAGCAGACTACCTCCCATCAGGAGCAAATTAGAGACAATTCATCATTTTGAAGGTCCAATCTGCTACAGAGGAATCTTGGTGATGCAATTCCTGATAATCTGAAAGGTGATCGCAAGTAAAGTTTTTTTTGCTGGCTATACAAGGATCTGTTAGAATATCTAAAGAGCGTCGACGATACTGATGAACAGAGATGTAAATGCATTTCTCCCAGCGTCTGCCCCCAGGGAATCGTGATGCTGACTGGCAGAGCTTGGAGGTTGAGTGTCAGGGTTACCATGCATGCGCACTCAAACCGGCAGCACTACTGCATCTGGGCATAATGTTGCGTATGCCCAATATGCATTCTCCGGTGACATAAGATCAGGATTGTAGGATTGCTGTCCCAAATCATACTGTCCCGCCAAGCTCTATCTTTCCCGAGACAAAGGTAGAGCACGGCGCGACAGAGGGACACAGCCCCAAAATAGAGACTGTGCCACACAAGCAGGACAGTTGGGAGGCAGGTAAAGGTAACATTTAGCCACTTCAAAATATATACCCTGTGAATAATTCTATAGTGATTTACTAAGTGTATTTGTTCATTAGTTCTAGCGCAGGGGCGTCCAACATGAAGCTTGTGGGTCAAATAGGGCTCATCTGACAGCAAAATGTGACACAGCTGACTTGAGGCTCCTTAGCCCAATAAAGATTTAGTGTTATTTGAATTAAGTAGGGTTACAATCTTTTAGATTGCTTTTGGATTATGGCAAAGTAACCAAACATTTTTTCTATGGTCAACAAGCTATTTTGCATTACAATAAATACGAATTTATTGAGGCCCAATTCACATAGGCATTTCTTAACATGAGGCCCACTTCAGAAAGAATTTGGACACCAAGGGATTAGAGGAAAACCTAGCTTGTCAAAATTTAAAGGGACCCTGTCATCTGAAAATGGTTAATACTGCCAATGTAGAGAGAAAAAAAATATAAAACAATCTATTCAACTCTTAAATTTACTCTTACTCATTTCCCATTGAACACCCATTAATTTGAATATCAAGCTACAGGGGATATCATACACAGGAGACTCCACAGACACATTTAAAACACGTTTTTTAGGGATTTGCTTGCAATTTTTCTAACACAACGTATAGACCATTTTAAATATTTTCTTTATGCTCTACATGCACAGTAAAACAATGTTTAGGTGACAGGGTCCTTTTAAAGCAAATCTGTCATCCATAGGCTACTTCAGTCAGTCAATAAACTTCCATACATTGCCAACTCACTAACAAATAGTATACATAGAATTGTGTGCTTGAATGCCTGATTATGTTGTTTGTAAACAGGGTCGCCATCATTCCAAGTGTGCACGGCGCTAGCCTTTTGCATTAGCAGCAATTGGAAGCAGTGCAGAAGCAAATGCACAATTAAATTGCTTTCCCAAGACTTTGGAAAAGCAGCAGTTTATCTTCACATATCCATTTTTCTACCAGGTCGGAAACCTTTATTTTAAAATATGGACATTCTGAAAAAATGACCACACAATTGTGATACATTTATGACTGGGTTTTTCTTTTTAAAGAGTATACCTTTAATGATCCTTAGATCTGTGTGATCATGTAGCAGCTTTTGGGAATAATCTGTGTGTGGGAGTACTTTTGGCAAGTAACTTATATACAACAGGAAAAGCAAACAAGGATGTACGTTGTGCTCGTTCAACTTTTCTTGGCCCCAAGCAAGCACTATTGCAAATGTTATTAAAGTCACTTAAGATCGTAATGATAACAAAAAACATATGTAATCTTAGTGATTTTTTTATTTTTTATCTTAGTTCAAACTAAGTTTTTCCTATCAATTCAGTTCTTTAGAAACAGTGGAAAAGGAAAATCAAAACATTTTTCTGATTTTAATTCTTTTTTTATAGGGGAAGTTTCAATGGTGCTTGACACAACCAAGCTTGCTGTGATCTATGTAATTGGCTAGCAAGCATGATCCTTTATCCATATAATATACACTGCCATTTAAAAGTTTGGGGCGACTTAGAAATTATCTGGAAACGGTCTACTTTTAATGGAATATCTACATAGGCATCCAGAGGACCATTATCAGTAACCACCACTCCTGTGTTCTAATGACACGTTGTGTTAGCTAATCCAAGTTTATCATTTTAAAAGGCAATGTCTGCACTGAATTTCCTATCAATTTTGCAACTGATTTGATGTATTTTTCTTGGAAAACAAGGAAATTCCTAAGTGACCCCAATCTTTTTAACAGTAGTGATCTAAAAGACATACAGGTCAACAATCATGGGCTGGGTTTCTAATAGTTGGCACGCTACCCATGCATAGTGCATTTGGGAGAAAAGGGCTTTGCCCAGAGCACACAATCATTGGTTTACTGAGCAAGAAAAGCAATAACTGCTCATAGTTAGTTGTGATTGGTACCTTGCATCATATATAATGACTTCATTATGCTGTCCTTTAGGGTTGGCAAAGTAATGCCGCAGCATCACTAGGAAAAGCCTTCCTGGTGTACAATGTTGACATGTATGAAGATTTTTCAAGTAAATAAAAAACGATGTCATATGGACTATGAATTATCACCAGTTACTAAATTATACCATACCTGCCAACATCCCAAGATCGAGTCCCAGGTAAGGTGACATCAGGTGACCCTTCCTCATCAAGATTGGATCTGGCACTCACCTCTTACATGTTTTAGACTATTAATAGACAAACAAACTGGACTTTTGGCATGTATTTCATACTAGTTTAATTTGCCAGCTACACTCAAAAGTTTTCCTCAGGATAATGTTGATTTCCCTGTTAAGGGCTCAAGGCTGTATCTACGGTGACTTAATTTCTCAAAGCCTAATGTAACCCACGCTAGAAGAAGTGTTAGCACTTTTAGATGGTGAAATAAATCTGATTTATGATGGCACAATAAAATAAAGCAAATTTTTTTCAATATCAAAGTGTGCTGGGATTATAATGGGTGATAATGGGATTAATTCAGCGAATAAAATTCAAAGAAATATTGATGACCATTTTTTTTAATCTCAAATATCATCAATAATTTTAAATATATCCAGTGCGGTTGTTAGCATCTGCTGCATTTCTGTCTGTAGCTAAAGAGTTGGCGCTCACATTGTGAAGTTTTATCTTATCTCGTGTTAACACTCCTCAGGCCCCAAGAGTGGTTTGTCAACAGACATGTCAACTCCACTTTCATCATGGGTGATGTACCATTCCATTAAAGGGACATGCCAACATAAAAATGTATTAACATAGAAATGTGGACAATCCTGAATTACTATTCTACTTTATTACACAAGTGGAAGTAGGAGACAAAAAAATATATTATTCTTCTAACCTCAAAGTTGACCACTGTGTGCGCTATTCACAGAAAGTGTCTTTCATTTTTTAAAGATTTAACAAGACATTATGCAGGGCCAATTAAGCTCTTACAGCAGAAGAATCTCACCAGGTTTTTCCCTGCACAATGCATGGTTTACTTGTTCATCTCAACTCCCTTCAACTCACCTGCAACTCATTTTTAGTGAATCACTCCCTTAATTTCTCCCAGTACAACTGTACAGTCTATAGAGCGCATAATCAGAATCCCCCCACTGAAAATAATAAGAAAAGCATTGACTATGCACATGCATATCCAGTTGAGATTGTCAATCCATCAAAGGGAAATTGTATCCAGGTTGTACATCAAGTATAATAATCTTTCAGAAAGGTGCATTTACAGGTGCTAACCAAACTGTTATTCTACATTATAGCGGTTTGGATCCGGGTAGTACAATAACACTGATAATGAATATGTTTACAAATGGTTCCTTAGCTAATTTAATCTTAAACGTTAGTTCTCAAGTTGCTGTAAAAGTAAAATGACTGTATGTTGCAGACTTATTTTATATCTATGGAGAAGCAATTGCTACATAGACTTCCCAGCTCCCCTCTCATTCGCTAGTTTACAGATCGCTGTGTGAAGAAGGCAGAGAGAAGGGTGCGCTGTAAGGACATGTGAAGTACAAATAATTCATAAACCATGGCAGCAAGGACACTCATTTTGTTTTGCTTTACTTGTACTTCTCTTAAACATCACATGGCAACAATAATTAGTATTATCAGACCAACAAAAACATATATTCTTTATTTTGGCATTTTTGCTTTCATTTATAAATCAGATAAATAAAAAGTCATTTGATTGGAAATTAGTCACTGGCATTTTAAGTTTTCCCTCTGGGTTAATCTGAAATGATGATCTACTCCCTATTAAAGCTAGGAAAACTATCCACTTGCAATCATCCTGCCAAACGAATAGTTTACTTATGTTTAACTTCTGACTCCAACCAAAAAAGGCAACAGCATTTCCAAATCATTATAAAGCTTGTTTGTCAGTGTTTAATGCTTGGGATCTGAATTCATCATTCTGTAGATGTCTTCTTGGATCCATGCTGTGAGCTCGACTCGGCATCCAGCAAGTATTCCTTACCATTTATATCAAGTTATGCCCTTTGGCAGAAAACTGTTTATATTGCAAACCTTTTAAGGACCCAGTGTCAAGTCGCAAAGTAAAATTAACAGACAGATCAAAACAATATCACCTGGTGTTTTATTAAAGAGTCAATAAACTAGCTTACTTGATCAACAGATCATAAATGATAGCACATTAAATACTTGTTTACTGTGTTTAACTGATATATTCCTGAATCTTAAAGAGCCACTAATAAAAAGAATGCAAAAAAATAGTCCACTGACTCTTGTATCACAGTGAGAATCCTTAATATTTACATGCCACCATGTGACCATATGACATGACAGCTTGGAAAGAAATGCACTCCGTGACTGGCTACTTTTTCACTGCATCCCATTTTTGGTTGATACTTCATAGCACCACTACCACTTCCTTCTACCATTTGGGAACATTTTTTTTTTTTTATGATGAACATGTTTGTGATCTTGATTCACCTCAAGAATGTATTTTTTAATTGCCTATACTATGTGTTAACATCATTACACAGGGCCTACTAGACCATCTTTGACACTCCTATAATTTACATTAATTCTTAGACGTCTAGCCGAGAATATATTCTTTGCGGTCCACCAGCAGTTGAAAGGTTACAGTTGGACATCTACCACACAAATATATTTGTTTAATTTGATATAAATGCGTTTCTTGGTAAATCCTGTGGTGATCCTGTATATTCTTTAATCAATCACAAAAATACAGAATCGCTTCATAGTTAGAAAATTGCATCAATTGCACCAGGTGACTTGGCTTACCTTGCATCATACTCCTGTATGCGGTGTCGGCTATTGCATAAATATGGGGTGGCATTTCATGTCTTTTCTTCCCTTTGTACATGTCGATGATCTTCTCTGAATAGATTGGAAGGTATTTGTATGGATTGACCACAACACAGAAAAGGCCGGAATATGTCTATGAAAAAAAAAAAACATGGAGAAGGTGTGAGAAATTTAACAGAAAATTTCCACTAAGATTTCACATGAAAGGTTGACATATGTTCTGTAGAACTTAGAAGCCAATTTTACTTTAAGGAGCCAAGCAATAGGTCTAGACATCAAGCCATAGATAAATAAAATATGCAAAAATATTAGGTACCCTGGTTACATGTTTGGCAGTACAATTTGGCAAGCTTGGGCTTCCATAAATATATAGGACGCAATGAACATTATTAAATAATATATAATCATTAACTATGTAGACAGACACAATGTTGGTACAGTTTAGTCTACAGTCACAAGCAGTTGTACTGTTTTTTCATATTTGGTGAATTGATGAAAAATCATTGGGCAAACTACATCCAGATTGGTATTCTTTTATTCTCCTGTTTATGTAATACAAAAAAAGCTTATAATGAGGAAAACCTTTAACATAAAAAGGAAGGTTATACAAATCTATATTTAGTAGAGTCTGTATATTCATAAGAAACAAACTAAAATATGAATCTGTTGGGAATTCTGGCACCAATGAATGAATCTTACGTAGGGGTGTCACGATCTCTATTTGCCTGGCCTTATAAGGATCACAAAGCAGGCCTTGTTTAAAGCGATGGTATGCACTGTTTGCTTGGTATTTAGGAACAGAAAGAACATAGACGAGAATATGTATGAGGAACGTGCGGGACAAATGTCTTGACGTGTTACATAGGTAATTTTTTCCTTTTAAAGTCTTGTTTGTAATAGTTATAGAATAGATTTATTAAATGGTTAGGATCTCTGTCACGCAATGCCAAGTCCTTTAAAGGATATCGGTACAAAACCCCAGAATATATAAGTTATGTATGTATGTTATACATTACCAAGGTCATTGTGAGTAATTTTGTCCGCCAGATGCCTACACAGAGCTGATTTCATAGGAGTACTTTATAACTTCTAGGAGTTAGGCACCAAAGTGGTGCATTGAAATCTTGTGATCTACTAGACAACTAAATTGATTTAGCATTTGAGGCAGCACCAGTAGCAATGCGGATATGATAGATAGAAAGTATATTATATACTCACTTAAATATCTAAAGATAATCAGCATGATAATGGAGGAGAATACATTTAAAAGGAGGGAAACTATCTGAATAGAGGGCACAGTCCTAATATAGAAGGTGAAAAATTAAAAGTAACTTTACTGCGGAGGATGGTTGATGCATGGAATTGTATTCCAACAGAATGGCTAGAGCCAAGGAGTTTGAATGTGTCTGGGATAAGCAAAAGGCTATCCTGAACACAGGATAAGGCCAAAGACCAAATAAGCTTAGATCTGTGACTAAGTTTGCCCAGTCGGTGTATGCACTAGTTCTGTTGTCATCCTGCAATTTTATCTGATCCTTTAAGCAATAAATAATATCTTCTTTTCCGGGTTCTTTTCTTGTTTTTTATTTTTCCAAGGACCAAATAAGGTATAAGTATTTTACAGTAGGTAGAAATATGGGCAGACTAAATGGGCCAAAGGGTTCTTATCTGCTAATGAGCTAATTTTATCATAGACACATGTTTTACTGAACTACAATTAACATAAACATAGAAAGTAGGCTCATGCAAAAACTATAATAGGTAGGGTCCATATGATCTTTCCATATTTTCCAAAGGATAATTTTTTTAAATTATTACTTTAATGCCATTGTGACACTCAATGGGGGTCTATTGACTCTCTGCAAAGTAGCTATTTTTCATATACCTTCTCTCCAGTATCACTTCAGAGAAAAATCTCCAATTCTATCTATTTCCTCAAACTAACCCCTATTGGAAGCTAAAGTTATTGCATAAAGCCCAAGATAGTAGGGAATGACAAGTTATGGGGCACTAACACATTAGAATTTGAGTATTTGAATGCATGTATAGGCTTTAGGATATTATTAAACCAAATTATACCACCAGAAAAAAAATGAAGTTCATTTCTCAAGAACTTAGGTCTATATACTAAAAGGTAAATGGTGGTGAACTAACACAGACATTCCAAAATCAACCAGTAACTTAATTCTACAGTTTGCCTCTCTTTCAAACTTAGCTGTCAATAGTTGATTTTTGCTAATTCATTGTAAGTTCAGTAGAGTCCATCCACAACAGAACTCCTTGATACATTGGCTCTAAACTAGAGCAGTCATCATATTTGTAATAAAGATTCTTATCAACATTTAAAATAAAAAATATTTCTTGTCCTATTACTTATGTTGAAAAGTTAGCATCTGCTTCCAAGGGCCAGTTTTCACCCAACGGAATCTCTCTACCAAAAACATCATGGTCACTGGGCTTCAAGGATAGCCTGTAGTTTGGAGGTTAGAAACAAAATCCAGATCTTGGGGGTTTCCCTACTCTCAGATGAAGTCAAAATTACACATACATGTTTGATTCTATGCACATAAATCCATGTAAACACTGAAATGTTGTTTTTGTAACATTGTAACAAGTAACACGTGTAACAGTACAATTAAGTTGTGTGTGAAAGGCATCAAGTTTACTAACTATACTTCTGACTTTGTTTAAATAGAAAAAGAACACAACACAATAATTCACTGTTTAGGTGTATTTATATACACAGTATTACCAGTATTAAAAATTAACATATATTCCAAGGCCTCGATACTTCCAAGTTTAAGATAAAAAAAGTTTTTTAAAAAACGTGTTAGGGCAACTCCGACTTTACATTCTACAGTGTGGAAACAATTTTTAAAGTGAAATCTAGATACAAGATTATTGTACACAATTTCAGGGGACATCATTTTCCTCAGGCATAATACAGTTCACATCTAAAACTACAGGTAAAAGGATATGTATTATTGCCACTCTAGGCAAAAAAAGTACCAAATAGACAAGATTGATTCCATTCTTGGATATCTTCCCATTGCATAGAACATTTCACACGTCATGTACAGCCTCTGGTTAGGATATGATTTCTTGAAAGGAATTGTAAAATGCTAAGAAGAAGAAGAATATTCATTGTATTTCTACAGATATTGTGTTTTGTAAATCCTTTTATCAATGTCAAGAAAAATTATAAAAGATTTATTGATGATGTTTCAGTATAATTTCCCTGTCGTTAATCTTTAATTAAATTAATAAATGGTTACAAAATTCATATGGTGGTCTACAGTGTTAAAATCAGCAGGGAGGTTGAGAAGTCTAATAACACTTCAAAAATGTCATTGGCACCCTATATTTACTTGAGTAAAATAGACATGGCCTTGCTAGATTTTACAGCAAGCAGATCACTATCAGTTTAAAGTAGTCTCAGTAGCTTGGCAAGAGCAGAATCCAGATTGAATGGGGTCAAGAAAGTTAGTCAGCCAGGCATAGATAACTGCTGAAGAAGATAGGGTGGTTATTTGACAGAGATGTTGGATCCAAGGGTGGCCATTTAAGACAGGATTAATAGTTGCATGGTTAAAGAAAGTTTAAAGGAAAACCACAGAGAGTGAGAGGCTTGAGATATTGGTCATGGCTGGAAAGAGATTAGTGTAAAGAGACCAGAAAAAATGTGAAGGATATGGTGACGTAAAAAGCAGAAACATTTTTTAATATCTAGATATTCCAGTAGGGTTCCAGTAGAAGAGGTAATTGCGTATAGGACTGTAGGAAATCAATTAGTGTTGTAAGTAGGGCTAGCTTACCTACATTTGAAGTAAAGGTGGTGTTGTAGACATATGTAGCTATTTTAGGCAAAATAAGGTAGAAATTGGAGAGAAGATACTTTGAATATCGTTGGAGATTAGTTACATATCAAAAGTGTCTAATTCTGGATTGTTAAGGTGTTTGACATGTGGTCAGGGTATGGGTTAGCAGTTGATGATCAGAAAAGGGGAAATGAGTGTTTGAAAGATTAGAGATTGAAAGATTAAAGAAGGTAGCTGGAGGGTGACGCGCTCCACTCCTGTTCGAAGATATTTTTCCTGATATTTGTGTGGTCCTAGCTTCTTAAGGAAGGACTTAGGGTTCCAAATATCGTCATTTAATGTCTTTTGGTCCATATTTCCATTAATTGCTTTTTCCATAAACCTTATGATAATTGACCTGGGAAGAAATTTTGACCCAGTTTCAGCATTGAGGGGATTTCCAGTATCTTGCAGAGCTTTGAAGCCATCAGTATATGAATTATTAATGATTAAATTGATTTGTTAACTACCGGGATATTGAAGTGAAACAAAAACATCCGCGGTGATAAATCTATAGGAGAAATAGAAAACATCCCAATTATACCTGTAAGTTTCTTCTTGATTGGAAGAAGTCCGGTACAATGCCACCATATATGGACCTGTGTGTATACTTCTTATTCACCTCTGCAGCAGATGTTATCTGTTTATTACTGAAAATTAACCAATCTATCAGGAACCAAACACCATGTATGTGAAACTTTCAAAAAAGTCTCGTAAATGGTGACCCCATGAATTCAGTCTAAATGTATGAGACCATTCTTCACGTGGAAATTCTACATTTAATTATCATTCCCATTTATCTATACCTCAAAGTTTCTCCCTGTTGTTAGAGGTATATAAAGTTCTGTTTATTTTTTAGATCTATTTATGTTTATTTTCTGTAATAAAAAAATATTTTCGAAAAAATTTCAACATGTTAAATGTTTTTTATGTACATTTGAAAAAGATTATTGAATAAATAATATATTTTAATACTGGTGTCTAAGTGATTTAAAGTCACTACATAGATTATTATTATTTTTTAGGCCCTGGCCTTTTCTGAAATGGTTAATGGGGATGTTTTGGTCTCCACAAAGGACAGTAGGGATATTCGAAGATAAAGAATAAGGGTGTGTGTCGAACAATAAAAATATAAAAGAAAAAGTTAAGATAGTAATTGTTTCTGTCTTGACTTATATCAAAAACGTTAAAATTCATTAGTAATTGTTATTTTACATGCACACATGCCAGTGATAGGTATTGGGACGTTACCTCTAATTTTTCACCTTCCATTGCAGAAGAGATCATTTGAGCATGTCAGACTTGACCTACGCAACAAATGTAATGCACACTGGCATGGCCACAGAAGGAGCATAAAATAATTCCATCCAAAGTATGTACTGTGCGACCTTTCTAGGTTTCTAGTTCTGCCTTAGCAGCACTCAATGAGGAACTGTTAGAAGCGCAACTGTATGTATTTTTAAACAATATATTTCATCTTGAAACATTTGTGAATTACAGAGACGGGCAAATGGAGGTTATCCCATGCATGATTGGTATCTTCTGTAGTAGGCATTTCTAGAGGTATTTACATCAATCAAAATATATATAAGTTCTTGCATGTCCAGCATTAAGGTTTATTGGAAAAATAGGATTAGAGTTAGGGTTGATTTAACATGTCCCTTGACATGCTATGATCAATGATACTAGAATGACATTGAGAAGGTCATTACAAACACATATTAGTAGAGAAAGCTTAGATCAGGATATCTAGATACCTGAAGGTTCTATCCAATTGGTTAAAGTAGATGTTCCAATGTATGTATTGGTTAATGGGATTCAGTCATGTAACACACCCAAATGAACATTGAGCAGGGCTAATTGCTAATTGATTCTGACATTATGTATGGCTTATATACATTCTTGAAACAATGACCACTTGGAAGTGTAACTCTTTGAAATAAAGAGATGGTTATATTTTCTTACATACCGTGAATACATGGCAGTGGGTCACCAAAATATTATTAGGCACAATAAAACATGTTCTGAAAAGCTAATATATTTGACTTGTATATTGGCTTCATATAATGCAGTGATTCAAAACATAAGGGGGATCATGTACTAAACAAGCACATGGGGGGTGGGGAGGGGGCAGATAAAACACGAATATAGAGTTTTCTTTCGGGACTCTGTTTCGGTTTATAGAAAGCTAAGAAGTTGAACGAATGAACGAATGGCTTAATATAAACGAAAATCATTCGTCCATTCGTGCTATAGTACTATAAACCGAAATAGAGTCGGTTTATAGAATGCCAATAGACTTACATGCATTCCATAAACCGAAAGTCGTTCATTATGTCGGTTTATGGAATGTAGTGTACTATGCTATTGTATTCTATAAACCGACTCTATTTCGGCTTATAGTATGCCAATAGTACTACGAATGGATGAATGAACGAATGATTTTCGTTTATTAACCATTCGTTCATTCGGCTTGTCTAATATATATATATATATATATATATATATAAATTCCACATAATCTTTGCTGTAGTAAAACACTTTGAGGCAATTCACTAAAAGGTGAGTTTCAGATGAGATGAGGTGAGAGAAGAACATTTATTCTCACCAATTTACATTGCAATACATTGTGCACGGACAATCCTGATGAGTTTGTTTATCAGGGGAAACTCACCATGATTGTCAGTGCACAATGTATAGCTAAACTGGTTAGATTGAATGTTCATAGCACCTCATCTCACCTCAACTCCCCTGCAACTCACCTTTTAGTGAATAGACCCATTTGAACCATTCATGACAATGTTAAGAATATTTTTTTCTGTACATCTCTATGAGCTTACAATTAATAAATATTGACTTAATTGAGGAATATCATCAAACGTGGTGAATCAGCATGATGTATGTTTCGAAAATATGACTTGCTAAAGGCAGGTATATGTCAGAGAACTTTTTAAGTACTATGATAAAGCAATATAACTCATTATGAATAGAGTACTCTTCATCAGGGGGTAACAGTGATAAACATCAGACCATATGATTTACCTTTAAACTACAGAAATACTTGAAAAATGTACTAGTTCCAAAACAAAACTTAATCAACAAATCAAAAGGCTACACTATTTAGCTGGTGTTTGGAACAGTATGACCTTTGTTTGTCTATTGAATCCACTCAAAAGCTTGATAGTCCACACATAAATCTTCCACTGTTGTTGACATTCAACTCTGATGACACCAGGAAATCCATGGCTGGCTGAGAATCAATAATTTTTCTTCTTATCACAACTTAGAATGCAGTGCAATTTATGTAAACCACTCTACTCACAGGCATGTTGAGGGCTTTGAAAACCCACAACAGCTGGCCGGTCATAGGTTGTAGCATTTTCACTTAAAATGCAATGCAACTCAACTTAAGCTTGCAACCAAAATGTAGATTTGGGAGTACTATCATATGAATATTTACTGATTACTATTAAAAAGCAGGTCTAGCAAATAAGTTTTTCAAATTCAAGTGTTGCTGGGCTGGGAGATGTTGAAGAGCTGCAGTAGCTAGGGTTGTCATGTTTTCTTCAAAAGAAAATACCAGGCATGCTATTGCCTGCTTAGACTTAACATTCGGTTAGCCAATTTTTTACTGGCCTGCTGGTAAAATGCTGTCTGGGTGGCAACTCTAGCGACTGCAGCAAGTCTCACGAGTGCCAGCCCAGAATAGAGACTTAGGAGCTCCCCCCCCCCCCCCCCCCCCCGATATTACTGGCAACATTGGAACCACATGGGCAGCTTCACCGCTGTGTGTTTGAAAGTGTCAGACCTCAGTGAAAGTGCCTCAGAGACATATGGGGGAGGGAAAGAGAGACATGGGTGGGGAAAGAGACATATTGTGCAAAAGAGACACAGGGAGGTAAGTGGGGAGAGAGACATATGGTGGTATGAGGGGGAGAAAAACAGACATAGGAAGATATTAGGGGGTATAAAGGCAACTCATTAGAGTCAAGTCTTTTATTCATTTATGTGTACAATTCTGCCATTTTAGATGCATTAAACTTGTTAGTGTATGTAGCACTGAATGGTTATGAAAGAGTGCAAGCTTTATTATCTGAGTTACATTAGAGTGCAAACTTTATAGGCTAACTGGATTAGAGTGCAAGCTTTTGTGGCTAACTGAATTCAATTAGAGAGCACACTTTATTGACTAATTGAAATAGATTATAGTGCAAACTTTAATATCTAACCAATTTAATTAGAGTGCCATCTTGATTTTCTAACCAAATTCCATTACAGTACAAATTTTTTATGCAACTGAAATATTTTAAAATGCAAGTTTTGTTGGCTAACTGATGTCTGGAACATTTAGGGACTACCTTCTCTCAAGGTGGATGTGGGTTAGGGTGATGCAGTCTCAAGATGGATTATAGTACTCTCCTCAAAGTACAGAGATAGCACAATCCATATATAAAATGCTGGGGGCACGAATGGGTAGTCATCAACATTTTTCATGGTGGATATTTACTGGACTTTGTGATGGACAATTTAAAAATGTTCTATGGAGAAATAACACAAAAACAGTCCAAAAGCAGTTTAAATCAACAATACTCAAAAGACTGGTGGATGCCACGGAAAAATAATATGGTATATGAATTGTCAAAGCTTTTTTTTTTAAGGTTGACTTTCCACATATAACAGCAGCTCAGATTATGTAAATACAAAATACATTCCACTGCTAAAGGAAAGCATCTTGCAAATGTAAAGGGTAATACAACTTGAAGTTGACATATAGGTAGAGAGACATTGAATGACAGCTTTGGTTCACAATCTTATGTTTTATCTTGAGTTTTCTTTATAAAATGATTAATCCCTTGAATTGTGGGAAAATACAGAATGCTTGATTTTTTATCTTAAATGAAGTATGAAAGTGCACAGGCATAAAGCAATTCTGTACTTAGGGGTTAGGGGGCAGGAGATCACACTTTAATATCACATGGCGATCTACAATGACAACATCCAAATAGCGGATGCATTACGTATAGCATAACAGTATGAAATAGTATTACATTTTCTTCAATGCTAACACTTTATACCACACCCCATCCTTAAAGGTGCTCTTCCATATCCACTTTCTAAATTCAACAACTCTGCTCTATTACTTTTGAAAACTTAAAACAAGTCAAAAAATACTTTTTTAAAGTACATTTTAAAGTAAAGATAGGTTACAAAGAAAAAGGATCTGGGTTGCTTGTGTTTAAAAGCATACAAATTAAATGTTAGGTCTGCTTAATTGTGTTTGCTTAATAATATACTGGGAAACACTAATATTTCAGTGAACTAGAATCCTCCTTCCATTTATCTGAGAGATGGAAGGGGGCAGTCCTGAAAATGGAGAGACAGGATGATCCTGTAGTAATTGTGACCAGCAAGTAGGAGGCAAATTTGTGGAGGGAAGTAGGAGAAGCAAAATGGCACTTCCTTCTAGTAAATAGCCATTAAATCTAGAACCCCAGGGAAAACAAGTAGAAACCATGTTACAGGGTCAGTTTTCTAAGACACTGTGTCCATGTTGTTTAGGACAAAAGATAAAATACTTAAATTAAACAATCCTCAAATATACTTCAAGACCAAAATCGGGTTATAACTCGACAGAGGTAAATTCCTATAAGTATCTCGGTATGTGGCTGGATCCCAACTTTTCTTTTGGTCTCCATATTGACAAGTTCTCATAAAAGCTGTATTCTAGGATTGGCTCTATAAAAAAGGAGCAAAATATGGGGATGTGTTATACGATTCTGCACCGCAGATTTATCTTGATAAACTTGACAAGCTGTGTCAAGTTATCCTCCAGTGCAACTATAACACGTATCACTGCGAAATGTTAAAAGAACTAAACTGGCTGACACTTGCCTCCTGGCGCACATTCCTCCTAGCTTGTTTAGTGCATAACCACTAGTCTGGAAAGCTTCCCCCCCCACCCCTGCCCCCCTCTTACTTCCCTCACATCCTATAATCTCAGATCCAGCACCAGCCCCTTACTAGCTGTCCCTCACTTCTAAAAGGTAGCAGGTTGAGGTGGGTTCTCTTTCAGAGCTCCTCATATGTGAAATAGCCTGCCTGATTCTGCAAAATCATCTTCTAGTATAAAATCCCTGAAAATGAGTGTCTCCTAAATCCTCAAAACAGAATGTACCTGTTATTGACTTACAAACCACTGTATACACGGTACACGTCTGTTTTCTCTCTTTAGATTTTGTATCAATATTTGCTCGAATATAAGATAACCCTGATTATAAGACGACCCCCCAAACTTTGGATATTCCTTTAAGAAAAAAAACTAAAAGCCTGAATATAAGACTACCCTATAGGAAAAAAAGTTTAACTTGTATATATTTATGTAAATTGCTTTTTCATAATTAATAAAAATTATGATATAAAAATGCATTTCTTGTTTTTATTTCCTTTTATTTGCCCATATACCCCCACAGCTATTTGCCCACCAGACTTAGCCAATGCTTGCCCCTACCACCCAGACTTGCCCAATGCTCCCTCTTCCCCCTCCCTCCCCCAGACTTGCCCAATGCTGCCTCTACCACCCTCCCTCCTCCAGACTTGCCCAATGCTGGCTCTCCCCCTCCCTCCCCCAGACTTGCCCAATGCTGCCTCTCCCCCCTTCCTCCTCCAATGCTGGCTTTCAGCTCCCTTCCCCAATGCTGCCCCCCCCCCTCTCTCCCCCAATGCTGACCCTGCACCCTCCATCCTACCTCCCCTAATGCAGGCTCTCTCCCCCCTCCCTCTTCCCTTCCTCCCCCAAATGTAGTTAATCTCCCTGGTGGCTAGTGGGGGCAATCAGTAGATGTCTGCAGATACATGCAGACATCCCCCATGCTGCCGACACTTCCATCTATTATGACGAAAGCCGGGAGGTTCCGGCATGGAAGTGCCGGGAAACAGCGTATGATATCTTCGAGTATGTGCAGACATCCACTGGCTGCCCCAATCTCCCTGGTGAGTAGTGGGGGCAGGCGGTGTTTGTCTGCACGATACTCGCAGACATCCTCCACTGATGCCTGCCACTTCCGCCGGGACTTCTATGATGGACCACTGGAAAATCCCATGACCTCCAGGCTTCCGTCATGAGTACTGACTTGCAAACTAGAGATATCAATGTATTCTGCCTGGTAAAAACCCTTTCTAAATAAAATACAATAAAACCCAGAAAGTTCTTATGTTTGTTGTAGAGCAGGTGGTTAACATATTATTTAGTAAAACAACAGTATACAGAGAAAGCATTGTTTAAAACTAAGACACCTGAGTCTACTTTAACTGACATGTTAGGTCATGGAAATACAGAGACTGACTTACATAAATAAGGCCAGAGAAGTATCTCTCTCTCAGGTTATGCAGCACCGATGCTTCATTGAGACAAGTGAGTTCTGCCATGTCCTCAACTTTGGAGAATTTGGGGGGGTTCATCTTTTGGATATCATCCTTGCTCATTGTGATTTTCTTCCCATTTTCAGCCAATTCAATAAGGACTTCATCGCCTTTCTCTTCTTTAATACTTGCAGCTTCAAATCCATGTTTTTCAGAAGGAACCCAGACCAATTTTTTAGCTGTCCAGTCTGCTTGAGCAACCGGACTATTAATGAAGTTTTTGTCCACAAAAAGGAATTTCTCATCTTCACTCAGTGGTTGTTGCGACATTTTGAAGGTCACCTGTTCAGAAATAAGATAATGAGAAAATGTATTATTACTAGTACCCAATATAATGGACAGAAAGTATATAAAAGTGTTAGATTATGTAGATCAGTACCATTTTTTTTTTTTACTTAAGTCCTCTTATTTTCTAAAGCTAGACAACTGGCACTTCTCCCGCGTTACTGGCATAGAAGTTGACAGACGTTACAGGTTAACAACATGTGATTGATGCATAGTTGCATGAGGCATTTATGATTTTCAGCCATATTCACTGATGTCCTAACAATTTTCAGGTAAAGCTATTTGTTGTTAAATTAAGACTACTGGTTGCCATCTTGTCTTGAAAAAAAAAAAACGGGCATGCTGTGACACTCTAGACTTAACTGACAACTGTTAGAAAAAGATTTCTATGTTTAATTGAAAGATATCATCAACTGTAAGCATTTTAAATTGAAATGTCTAATGAAAGATTACAAAGATATTAGGAAACTGACGGAGAAGCTAATGAGCATTGGCTTTCTCAGAGCCTAGGGTTGCCACTCAGTTGGTATTTTCCCAGAGGCAATAGCATAGGTGGTATTTATCTCCAGAAAATGTGGCAGCACTATTGGGACCCCATTGACATTCAAGAATGGCCCTGATGGCCATTCCCGTTATTATCATCTTGGCACATATATCGGCAAACTATGCTTTATAACAAATAGTCTGCAGTGCAGTACACAATTATTGCCTACTGAAGGAATTAGAACTCTTCACCTCATATTGCTGTCCTTTAATTGTTAGGCAGCTGGGAATTGAAGGAGATTCCAGGTGGAACACAGGTCACTTAACAGAATTCTGTAATCCAGAATTTATATATTTGTAACCATGTCATTGCCATAAGGAAAGGAAGCAGCATACTGCTTCAGAATTGCATGTTTACACTCTAAGGCAAACACAACCATTTTAGGTATTGGCAGACAACAACCTGTTGGGGACTACAATTCACTGAATATTTAACCAGACAACCACTCTGAGGATCATAGGAGTTGTAATCCATAGTAGCTTGTGGGCCAGAGGGTTTCCTACCCCTAGAACAAACTTAAGCACCGTGTACAGAGTTTGTTTACAGGATCAGTCCTCATGCACACTGCAAATGTTTCTCTTATCTCAACTAGGATTAACTTTGGAGTTGATTTAACTTTTCTTTTTTTTTTTTCACCCAGCAGACTCATTCTATGATCTGTCATGGAGGCAAACTCATTTCAAAAAGACAAATTAGACAAGACTGGCAGTGACTGCATCTAGAAGTAGTACATTTAACCATGTGATGGTGTTCAGAAGCGAAAGATGTTACCCTAATTTATGTGTTAAAGTGTTAGATGCTGCAATACGTGTAGATGTCAGCCTTGGAGAAAACTCCTGTATAGGGGTTGAAACATTGCCCTTGGGATAATAAACCCACAGTGCTGGTTTGTTTATACGTTTTTCATTGGCTGGAAAATCATCCTTTACAGGACAATTATACAGTGGTCCTGGAAACAATGCATAGGTTATCCCAACTATAATCACAAGTCTAGGCCTTAAACAAACTAATAAAGGAGTTGATATAAACTATATCTGCAATCTACCACAAGGATGAAACACCCACGAGTCTGTTAAAATCAAGCTACAATTACCTTTGAAGGGTCACAGTTTCCCACCACTGGATTATCACTTACATGGTGAAGACAGGTTCTTGGCTGACCAGGTATATTTCTTTTTAATAAGTTACCCATGTTCTGTGCAATAGAGCAGGAATGTGCAGGAAGGAGAGTAGAACTGTATAACGATCCTGCTCTGGCCCTATGTGTCTGTATTTGTACAATATGCGGAACTGCACAGGTTTACAGCCAACATATTCATATGGGGTCTATTCAATAAAGAGAGAATTGCAAGGAACTGAGATGAGAATTTGGAGAATTGGTCAGGCTACATTGGCCTAAAGTTTGAAATTCCCATCTCAATTTGTTGTATTTCTCTCTTTATTAAGTAGACCCTTAAATATTTCGCTTGACTGCTCAAAATACACCAGAAGCTAAGGGTCCATAACCCCCAAACCAAACTTTACTCTGATAGTTTATAGAATAACAGTACTTCTGAATGGCAGAAGGGAAAACCTGATCAGCTCCGATAGGCAACAACCCTTACTGAAAGTAAACATTCTGCTATAAGAACACATAGACATTGTCTATGTTCCATCCAAAAAAATCCTTCTAACCCTCATAAATCAGTTTTGGGAATCAAGGCTCAAAGGAAAAATGCTGAGGAAGATCAAAGTAACATACAGATCAACACCAATTATGGTGCCTGACTGGTCTGATCATAATCTTTGTGATTGAGACCAACAACCAATCACGTTATCTCTCCAGATCTCTTCTAAAATGAAAACATATCCTGTTCTATGCAGCGTGAAGTAAAAAGAAGGGTTTGACAACCCTAAAAATAATTGTGTGACATTCCTATGTTTTTTGGCACAATTTAACTGTTTACAGTACGATATTGTGGTATAATAATGTTAGAAGTGACCACCAATTAAAACTAAATAAATGTTATACAGCTGTCCATCCAAAGCAGCTCAGTTATGTAATTTATTAAAGAATGGTCTAAACAGAAACTGCTACACAAATATACTTGGATATGAAGTTCAAACAAGATGCATGCTCTGGTCCTCTATTAAACATCTGGTCCTGAGCCCATATAAGGTCATGTTATCCTTAAGGCAGGATAACTAATTCATAACAAATACCTTGTAGGGAATTACATGCCTGAAGCAAATCTACAATAAAATAGCAGATGATCCTCCCATGTCCAAAAGTAGAGGATGCAAGGAGTTAAATGCTAAGCCAAAAGTACCAACACTTCTATGGTAGCCCTGTTAGGCAGTGATAAGCAACATCTGGAACCAGGGTGACTGTGGACCCTAAGCAAAAACATGTAGAGGTGCAAAATAAGGGACGGATTAAATTATACACAACTAAGAAACCAAATACATATGTTTACCTGTTTTTGTTTGTTTAAATACACATAAGTGATATACCTGTGTAATTAAACTCTATCTCACGTCCTCTGATTTCAGAGCCATAGATATATAAGCAGTTGCCTAGGGAGCTGTATGACAGACCATGTTTTAGTTGAGCTCAAGTTCCTGTGTACTACAATTCCCATGATGCTTTGCCTGCATTGAGGCACAATAGCATAGTCCACAACCACTGTAAAGCAGGAGGCTATCTTTCCCTGCCGGAGGAGAGTTAAACTGTTAAACTTCCAGAGAGGTGATGTTTCCCTGTAGAATTGTTATATCAAGAATGTAAGGCACACTTTGATTTGTCAGTGTAAAGAAACAAGGATTAATGTAGACACATGTATCTACAGTGATGACAAGATACCTCCTCTGTACTCTACTACAGTATTTGACTGTGATTCATAATACAATTACAAAAATACAAGGGATTTTTATATTTTGATTCTCTGTAATTTACTCCAATTAATTGCAATCTGTCTCAAGACCCTGCAAAACTGCCATCTAGGTCCTATATACAAAGAAATGTTTTCCAAAGTAGAATTCAATTTTCAGATTCAGGTTTAGATATTTTATACACCGTCATTTGTCACAGTGATGTCTAATGTGGAAGAATATAATGTTGCTGATCTTAGTTTTTAGGATATAGCAACTTTGTACAGCAGATATTGTGGGTTTTTATACTATGTATAAAATATGACTTGTTATGCAATGCAGAACATCAGATATGCATTTATATATTTTATGTATACATATATTATACATATAGTTCTATCAGTGATACAAATCTCAATCTATCTATCTCAGTCTGCTAACATTAACCTCTGAAATATCCCCTATGCCAATAAGCCATATACGGTATATATATATATATATATATATATATATATATATATATATATATATATATATATATATATATATATACATGCTGCCAGGTATATTAGTGTCCATTCACACTCTCGTATAGAACATAAAATGTAAACAATGAAACTGTATCATTAACACATAATTATAAACATACATGTAAAATATATGCCTGTATGTGTCTATATAAATATATTTACCTAATTATACATGTACTATATAATATTATATAATAATTTATATTTAATAAAATAATAAAAATTATCATATATAATATATATGAGTATATATATATATATATATATATATATATATATATATATATATTTCTAGATAGCTACATACATTATATGTGCCCATGCAACAATAAACAATTTTTCCTCACATTTAAATCTGTTAATTAGTAATAGTTACTATACAAAACATTGATATAGTTTTAAACATTGCTTTGTCACTATATTATTATCATATATTCTTATCACTATGACATATCTTGTTTCTCAATAGACTGGTATCCAAATCCAGTCATATATCACCAGTGACTACTTACTGATATCCAATTACTAGAGCAGTGGATGAATTGAAGTCAGAGTCTGGAACCTGTACAGCTCACAGCTGGGACAGTCCAAATTCCTCCTGAGTTTGCAGTCCCTCTATATAGAGTGAGGCATCTCCACAGTGGGAGGGATGGAGTCAGGGGAGAACAAGAGGGAGGAGTCGTAATGTATCTTCTATATGAAATCCTCTGAGTGTATGTTAATTATGGAACTATTATAGTAGGAAATAGACGCTATGACAATGTGACCTTTTGATCTCTCTGGCAGCAAAAGGGTTAATTGGAGACGTCGACACAAATAACTAAACTACAAATACCGGCATTTTAGTGACCAAAACGATCAACAATTACATTTTTTGCAAAAAAAACAAAACAAAAACTATTTACACCAATGTTTACAGTAAGACATAATTAACATTTAGTACATCCGTAGATCATGGGCACCAAGAAGTAGCTTGATTAAAACGTAATTGTTCATTTATGTAATTATTTATTTTGTGCATGTGTGTCTTTAGTGGTAAAAAGTTAATTCTGCATATTTGCAAAAAAAGAAACAAACTTCATGTTAAAATAAATAAATAAAAGAGCTTAACTTGGTAAATATACATTATCCTGCCTGACACATGAGATTGATTTCACATCTGGAATGATGCTCGGTGACATCCTACTCCCTAGTGGAAAATAGATGCTTCCCAGCTTTTAAAATTGTACTTCTGTAGCTTGGGGCTTCCCATGCCTGCTCCTGAGAAACAAGAAAAAAAAGCCTCTGTCAAGATATGACTCCATGTGCCCAAATAAGGAAGCGGCCCATCTTTCTGTACTGTGTATTGCTATGTTAGAGGCAGACTGTTCTCAGGACTGAACTTGGAAAAAGGAAGAAGATGCTGAAGAACATTTATAGTGTGGATGGGGAGAGGGGGACTTAAAAAAAAAAAAACCAGGGAGAATCGTTAACCCTCTCAGTGGCAGAGGGATGAGCAATTTTACTGTAAATTAAACAGTTACTCAGTAGCTTAGAGAAAACCTGGGACTTCCAGCTGTTGTGGACTACAACTGCTATAACTAACAGCCAAAAAGCATTCATGTTGTAGTGTTGGAATAAGGACATACTGGCGACTGTTATATTGCAAAGCAGGACTGAAAGATATGCTGTAACCAATAATAACGCTGACAATAGTTCAGTACTGTACACATTTTATTTGGAAAGGGGCATATTATGGATGAACAAAAAGAAAAGCAATACAAATAATCTATCTCATTTCTTAGCGGTGCAGGTGCTGTTCCTTGAGCCTGTGAATGCCAAATACAGTGAATTTTATTCAAGAAAAAAGATCATTAAAAAGGGAGTGTCTGCTACCCAAATGCATCTACCAAATATTAATGCATATCAATGTGCTTTCACAGCACTTTAAGATGCATAATATAAAATACTTACAGCTAGATGAAATTGTGGAATTACAGCAGTTTGCAAGAAGCCCACACTAGCTGAGTAAAAGTCAATTTCCTCTATGTTTTATTTTTTTTTGCTGCAGGGATCAATAAGAATAATGCCATTCAAATTAATAGAATATCATGTTTCTCTAGTACTGTCACCAGACAATGTGTTGCACTGTTAAGAGATCCTACTGTGTACAAGAGTAAGTCTATAACAGTCCACACAATGTATTCTATTTCAGCAGCACAGAAAGTGACTAAATGAAACAAAACTGTATATGCTCAGTGTCTATATAATCAGTGCTGCCGCACCTGCAGTAAGCGTGCAGAGTAATCGCTGGGAAGGGCTTGATTCAAATTTTAAATATGTGATTTATGTAGAATGCTGGCATAAAATCGCACTGAAAAAAAAGCCTGTGTGCAAGCAGTAATCTTCATCTTGCACCAAAGTGAGTTTGGGGACTAGACTGTCCCTTTAAGGCCATGACAGAAGCCTCATGAAGAAGTAATGGCATGATTTCTAAACAAATATCTAATTGGCCTTGTTTTGTGGACTTATTTACTTTTTTAAATTATTATCCTGCATCATGTTTTATGTAAAATAGGTTACTAAATACAGCTTTGTTAAACATATGATGCAGGATTTTATATAAAGCATGCCTTGTAAGTGTATGATATAAATCATTATTATTGTTTTTTGTGTGCATAATGGAGTATGCAGAGAGGAGGGCTGGCAATGTAGTTGCCCTTGGTGCCCCTTCATCAGCCCACCTGATATCATCAGCCATAGACACACATAGACATGCAAGACAGATTTGCTGACAGATAAGGTACAGAGATTGATGGACAGACAAGACAATAAAATAGAAAGATCACAAGTGTTACCATCTGGCACATTTAAAAGGGAAAAGTGGTGCACTTCCAGCACATTGAGATATGTGAGCAGCCTGAGGGCAGTTGTCTTCTTGGCCCATTGTCAGCCCTCCCTTAAGAATGCATCACCCATTAGCTAGGTTTTTGTATTCTCAGAGCTGCTACTGACCAGCAATTCTTCACTAAAATAAGGGTACTGGGCAGGCATGATGGGCACACGAGCAATGTGTGGACCATGTGTGTGTAGTGCAATCAACCATGCTTCTTCATAAATCTTAGAGATACAAAGTATGTAAGAATATCACTGACATCATGTGCATTTGGATTGGACAACCTCATGCATCTATTTTCTGATTGGCTCAGAAGAGATGTTGAGGACATACATAGTCAAGAGTAAGTACTGAGTTAGTACAAGTTAGAAATGCATTATTTTTTCTCAATGAGCTCCATAAATAAGGGCTTTCTGTATGACTGACAGTCAGAAAGACACTGGGGGTTTGTTTGAGGCCTACCCTCACCAATAAGTAAACCTCCTAGTGCTTATTGTAACCATGCACCCTTGTGCAGGCTCATCCAGGCTGTATCCAGACATTTCTTTATTCTTCTTGTTTTGCTTTCTTGTTCATTATTTATGCTTATTCCTGTCCTTGCCCTGTAGTCCTCTCCTTGCCCTGTCCTGTAGTCCTGTCCTTGCCCTGTAGTCCTGTCCTTGCCCTGTCCTGTAGTCCTGTCCTTGCCCTGTAGTCCAGTCCTTACGTTTCATTCCAGGTTTTCTCTCATTCCATCTGCCTTGTTAGTTTACTTCTATTTAAACGACACCTGTTTCTGTTCAGTCCTTAGTAGTGCAGTCTACAGCTATTTCCTCTGTGTCTAAGTGTCTATTTCATGTATGTCTTTTAGATGTTATTTGTTTTTTCTTGCTTATAGTATGTCTTAGTTAGGGACTTGCCTAATGTTGGGTACCTTGACGTGGTTGGCAAGCTAACATCTAATTGGCCAATTGGTGAACTAAACCCCCACCTTTACCATCTTTAGTATTAGGTTTATCAAACATTGCTAGTCCTTAAAGCTAAACTGGCTGATCTTTGTAATAGTCGTGACCACCGCTCCCTTCCACGTCGGAAGAACTGGCGTGGGTTATAAAAAAATTCCCACCGGGAAGAGTCCTGATCCTGATGGCTTTATCATCTCATACTATAAACTATTCCTAGAATTACTGAGTGTTCCTTTCCTCACAGGAAGTTTAAATCATTAAACGGGCCACACTCACTTCCGCCCCAAGTCCAAGGGGCACATATTACTGTTATCCCCAAACCTGGAAAAGACCCAGAAGGTTGTGTTAATTATAGTCCATCTCTCTCCTGAATGTTGACCTAAAGCTTTTTGCCAAAATACTTATCATGAGACTCAAGGAAAACTTGCCCTCACTAATTCACCGGAATCAGGCTGGCTTTGTCCCTGGTTGTGAGGCATGAGACAACATAACTAAAATTCTAAATCTTATCCACTATGCCAAACTTTCTGATAACCCGGCCATGCTGATGTCTACAGATGCAGAGAAGGCTTTCAACAGGGTGAGCTGGCCCTTCCTCCATGTGGTCTTGGATCATACTGGATTGGGACTGTACATGCATCAGTGGATAGGTTCCCTTTAATAAAAGGGGATCAGGGAGGAACAGAGACAAGTTGAACCTCAGTGTAAATTAAAAGAACACACTAATAGTGTAATACAATTAAAACAGCGACATAAAAAACGAGGCTCTCAGGACTATAGCTGTAATCAATATGATACTTTAATCTGTAAAAGGAATAAAACGATTGCTGGACCCCTGCTAGGGAAACACTTACAAGGTGCAATACAATAAAGTGCGTCCTTGGTCGACTGGACACAGTGCAGAAAGAATGGATTGGCTGCTGCTGGAGGACAAAGGATAGTAATGTCAATTGACAGCAGGATGCAATCGCAAACAAGGTGTCTCAAAGTGTTTCACCGAATCTACAGTCACGGCTTCATCAGGAGCAAAGAATTGATGTGCTAACAATCAGGTGTGAGGGATTAATCATATCATGCTGCCTAGTCACTTCTGGTGACATCTCTGACATCACTGCCGCGTCCGTGACAGCCCTTCCAGCATTGTAGCTGCATGTTCGCAAAGGCTTCTGGGTCTTGTAGTTTTTTATGTGTCTGTCGTGTTAATTCCGCTATAGCTGACAGCAAAGGAGTGAAGATCTCTGGGTGTAGTTGAGTCACTAAAACATTCTTGATGAGCTACTTGGAGTAATGTTCATTGGTCCATAATGGACCATAAGGCGAATTCATAACTATAAGCAGCACAAAAACATAAATAGCAGTTATTAGTAACCCCATGAAAAAGTGTAATTAAAATAAAAAAACATGTAAAAATTTCATTATATTACAAATATCTAAAATTAACATATATTGCACTTATCAACAGAGATATATTCATTGGGGAAGTTCTCTCAGGTTAAATAATCAAAATATAGAGAGAGAAGAGAGAGAGAGAGAGAGAGAGAGAGAGAGAGAGAGAGAGAGAGAGAGAGACGCTCATTAAAATAGGGAAAATACATTGTTGATTACTAAATGGGACAATAAAAATATTAACAAAAGGGATAAACCCATCATACTGTAAGTTTATAACAGAGGTAAATATACCAAAAAGGAGTAATATGGCTTATGTGTCATAAAAGGAAATAATATCTAAATCTGAATTCAGTCCATTTTTCCCCAAAGTTTTGAGTTCAAAGATCCATTTAGTTTCCCTCTGGGAGAGAATTTTTGCGGCATTTCCTCCTCTCCAATGGGGAACAGTTTTATCTATCCCTGCATACAGAAATCCATTAAAGGAAAAATCAGGACATTTTTTACAATGTTTTGGGACATTACATTTGGCAGTCTTGGGATTATCTTCCTGTAAACCCCCAAATGTTCGAGTATCCTCTCCTTCAACATCCGGTTGGTACGCCCCACATATTGGGTCCCACACAGGCATTGCAGAAGGTGCACAACATTGGTTGTATTGCAGTTAATAAAATGCTTTATTTTATAAGTTTTACCGGTAGTGGTACTTGTCAACTCTAAAGTTTGTCTTTGTCTTGGTCTCTGCACATTTTGCACATCCCACATTTATAAAAACTTTTGGGTTTAGAACTGAGGAAATGTTGCGGGTGAGTTTTGGCACATGAGGTAAGGCGCTAGGGGCAATAATCTGTTTCAGGTTACAAGCTTTTTTGAAAATTATTTTGGGACGGTCCGGTACCTGGTCTTTTAAAAACGGATCGCCTTTCAAAATGGGCCAGAATTTCTCAACCGCTTTAGAAATAGCCTTAGCTTTAGAATTTTATTGTATAATAAAAGAAAATTTAGACAGAGGGTCTACGTCTTTCGTGTGTATATATTAAAATTGGTACGTTGTGCTTGTCCTCTCTGTGATTCTTCTGTGGCTCAGACAGAGGGTCTATGTCTTACACACGGAAGACGTAGACCCTCTGTCTGAGCCACAGAAGAATCACAGAGAGGACTAGCAAAATGTACCAATTTTAATGTAAGAATTTATTATGGTTTTTTTTATTAAACTTTGTAATATTTTTTTATTATTCAGATCCTCTTTCTTCCTTGTTCTCTCCTGCCTTCCCGATTTTACACATACTTACCCAGCGGGATACTATATTCCCAATCTGCCCTGATGCCCAGAGCCTGGAGGAGTGGCTCCATACCACGTGAGTGAAAACTTAAGGAAGAGATATATACATCCAATCAAGTTCCAACTGTCTACAATATGTGGTTTGTCTTTGAAATAGGATAATCCACCAAGATAAGTCTCATTTATAACCATATGCGCACATTTGCGTCCGTGGATTTGAAACAAGTGTGAGTGCATATCTTATTGTCCATAATAAATAAGGAGAGATCTAAAAAATCTATATAGTCTTTATTAATGGTCGAAGTGAACCGTAACCCATAATCCTTTGTATTAATGGAGCTGATAAATTATCTAAGGGAGCCTTCAGTACCATTCCAGATAATTAAAACATCACTGGAGGGGGGAAGACACCAAGCATTAGGAGGGAGTATGGGGTGAAAGACACCAGGGATTGGGAGGGAGGGGGAAAAAAAGACACCAGGCATAGGGAGGGAGAGGGGAATAAAAGAGACATCAAGCATAGGGAGGAGGGGGGAAGAGACACAGGCATTGGGAGGGGGGGGGGGGGAAGAGACACCAGGCATTGGGAGGGAGAAAAAAAAAGAGACACTAGGCATTCATTGGGACGGAGGGGGGGGGGGGGAAGAGACACAAGACAATGGGAGGGAAAAAAAGAGACACCAGGCATTGGGAGGGAGGATAAAAAGAGACACCAGGCATTGGGAGGGGGGGGGGGGGGGAGAGAGACACCAGGCATTGGGGGGGGGGGGGGGGAGAAACACCAGGAAAAGGGAGGGAGCCGCAATGTCTAATGTTAACTGAAGGATGTCTTATGCCGTCCTAACGTCATTTGGGACCAGAAAAGTAGGATGGCAAAGGACAGCCTAGTGTCGCTAAGGGGTTAATCAAAAGAAGCCGATAAGCAGGTCAATTTTTTTAAGCTGAAGGGCATACACAGGGGGCTAATATTTATACAAATATTAGTTCACAAAATAGGTAATTGATTGTTGTGGGGGAAAAATATCATCAGGCTAAATGGTGACACTTTTTTTTCAATCAAGCATTTATTATTTTATAGTGTGTACAATACTTACGTTTAAAACCAGCTTTTTTTTTTAAAGGTTTCTGGAATCTCTGGTTTGTGTGAACACAGCACATCTTGGTTCCTATAAAGATGCAGGGGGATACCCAAGTGCACAAGTGTGCTACATCAGCCTCACATATCCATTGCATGTCTCCATATTGGTCTATACAGATGCTTGGAGAAGCACTGTTAATGCATAACATGCATCTCGCACATGCAAGCACTTTCAGTTCTCAAATGACCAAAAGGATTATTTTTGATGAGGAAAAACTGGAATGGCGCGACTGAAGAATTTTAAAAGGTTAGACAAGGAATAAATGAGCTTGCAAAACAGTAAGGCATGATTAATGCAACATGGTCTACCCAGTGGTATATCTTGGTTTTGTGCTGACCTAGGCAGACAAAATTCAGGCTCCCACGTTGCACACCAAGGACATGCCCCATAACCCGTGTTGTGCACCCAGGACATGCCCCATAATTAGAGTTGAGCGAACCCGAACCGAACAGTTCGGGTTCGTACCGAACATTATGTTTTTTGGACCCGAACACGGACATTTCACTGTATGTTCGGATTGGAGTTCGGTGTTCGACGATTTAATGGCGCGTTTTGAAAGGCTGCAGGGCAGCCAATCAATAAGCGTTTGACTCATTTGCGCTTAGAAGCCATCACAGCCATGCCTACTAATGGCATGGCTGTGATTGGCCAGTGCAGCATGTGACCCAGCCGCTATATATAAGCTGGAGTCATGTAGCGCCGCTCACATGAGCTCTTCTTAGTGTAGGGAGAGGATGCTGCAGCTGTGAGGGACAGATTAGGAAAGAATCCTGGTGTTGAATCTGCAAACTAGAGCGATTATTCAAACTACAGCAATTATTTTAGTGGGTGCTATACTACATTTTTGTACCCTGCCCTGAGCCCAGTGCCACAGAGAGTGCAGTGCACTTGCAACTGCATGTGTGCCAGGCACATGACTTTAATCCTGTTCTGGTAGCTCAGTGGGCAACATCTAGGCCAGGGGTGTCCAAGTTTGTTTTGCAGTGGGCCACTTTACTGTAAATTTATTTGTGTGTGGGCCGCATTGATGTTTCATTTTGGGGGGAAAATGTGTGTGTGCGCATGTGTATATACATATATATATACACACTCAGGGCCGATCCTAGGGTCAGAGGCGTCTGGGTGCAGGATTTTTTTGGGCGCCCCCATGTTGGGCGTGGCTATAATACTAACTCCTCCCGTTTACAAATGTATTCAGGAAATATACAATAAAAATACAAAACTTTATTATAAATTATTTAAAAAAAAGAAAAGTAGAAACCCAGTGTGATTACCAGTGGAGAAAATGTTTAATCACTATCATTCATACAGAATGTGCTAATCAAGTGTGAAAATAAAAACAATGCTATCATCTCATATTATATTTATTTTCACATTTGATTAGCACATTCAATATGAATAATTGTGATTAAACACATGTCTCATATATGCAACAGTATTATTTAACACATGCCAACTAACAAGTTAACTAGTTAAAGCCCTAAGCAACTTTGCTCAGTTAAATGGATGGAGAAGACACCGCATGGCAACCTCCTATCACATTAATATTAAGTTAGTCTAGGCGACTGTAAGTTTGGGTTACCCAACCATCTTGGAATTAAAGGCAAATAAAAATACTAAGCTTAAACATAACATTCATTTACCTGTGCTAGTTGGCTAAGTGTCTGACTGGGATTGCTAGTTTGTGTCAACTGGACAGTGGCATCACCATCAATATATTAGGGGTGGGGGGCCAAAGGTAGGGTGACCACGTGTCCCGGAATGTCTGGGACAGTCCTGAAATGGGGACTGATAGAGGGAGGTCTCAGCCAATCAGGTGAAACCTCTTAACTCTCCGGATTGGCTGAGAGTTCAGAGGCCTCTCCTGATTGATTCAGTTCCTCCTTCACACGGAGCTCAAAGCTGCAGCATCCTTTCAGCACTGTGTACGTAAGGCAAAAACTCTGATGTGTGTATGTGTGAGTGACAGACTATGTATGTGTGAGTGACAGACTGTATGTGTGAGTGACAGACTGAATGTGTGAGTGACAGACTGAATGTGTGAGTGACAAACTGCCTATGTATGTGTGAGTGACAGACTTCCTATATCTGTCTAGCATTGCAGGGGTTAAGTCCACTGACCTGCATATATCTGTCAGGCATTGCAGGGGTTAAGTCCACTGACCCTGCATATTTCTGTCTAGCATTGCAGGGGTTAAGTCCACTGACCCTGCATATTTCTGTCTAGCATTGCAGGGGTTAAGTCCACTGACCCTGCATATATCAGTATAGCATTGCAGAGGTTAAGTCCACTGACCCTGTATATATCAGTATAGCATTGCAGGGGTTAAGTCCACTGACCCTGCATATATCTGTCTAGTGTTGCAGGGGTTAAGCCCTCTAACACTGCCTATGTCTAAATAGCAATCGAGGGGTACACACACATATTATAAATACATACTTATCCATACGTAAATACACAGAGGCTTGAATAGAAATTACTGGGCCCTGGTGCCATAGGAAAAACGTAAAACGAACGTTATGTGAGTGTGTGTTTGTACGCGTGTATTAGTGAGCATGTATTTATGAGTATATGTTAGTGCATGTTATGTGAGTATTCACGAGTGAGTAAGTGTGTATTAGTGTAATTGTGTATTAGTATTATGTAGGTGTTCTGGTGAGCGTTAAGTGTATATGTATTAGTGAGTGTGTATTAATGTATGTTATGTGAGTGTATACATACTAACACACACATACACAGTCACTCACAGACAGACATATACACAGTCACTCACAGACAGACATATACACAGTCACTCACAGACAGACATATACACAGTCACTCACAGACATACATTCACCGATACACAGTCACTCACAGACATACATTCACCGATACACAGTTACTCACAGACATACATTCACCGATACACAGTCACTCACAGACATACACTCACTGATACACAGTCACTCACAGACATACATTCACCGATACACAGTCACTCACAGACATACACTCACTGATACACAGTCACTCACAGACATACATTCACCGATACACAGTCACTCACAGACATACACTCACTGATACACAGTCACTCACAGACATACACTTACCGATGCACAGTCACTCATAGACATACACTCACTGACATACAAAGTCACTCACAGACACACTCACTATATAGTCACTCAGACATACACTCACCGATACACAGTTACTCACAGATACAGTCACTCACACAGACACCTTTACACACATTCACAGACATCCTTACACATACACACCCACAGACACCCTTATACACATACACACACCCAGACACCCTTATACACATACACACTCAGACGCCCTTATACATATACACTTACAGACACCCTTACATATACAAACAGACACCCTTATACAGATACACATACAGACACCCTTACACATACACACAGACACCCTTATACAGATACACATACAGACACCCTTACACATACACGCAGACACCCTTATACAGATACACATACAGACACCCTTATACAGATACACATACAGACACCCTTACACATACACACAGACACCCTTACACATACACACAGACACCCTTACACATACACACAGACACCCTTACACATACACCCTTATACAGATACCCTTACACATACACACAGACACCCTTACACATACACACAGACACCCTTACACATACACACAGACACCCTTATACAGATACCCTTACACATACACACAGACACCCTTACACATACACACAGACACCCTTATACAGATACCATTACACATACACACAGACACCCTTACACATACACACAGACACCCTTACACATACACACAGACACCCTTACACATACACAAAGACACATAAAGACACCCTTACACATGTATTTTCTTTTTTACCTAAAACAAAAATGTTATGATGTTTGTCCCCCTCCCTGCTCATTTACCTTTTAGTTGCAGGGAGGGAGACTGTCATGCTGTCTGGGCTTCCAATCCCTGCAGCGGTATTTCTGTTCTTCTGAGCGCCAGGATGTCAGCTGACATCCGGGCGCTATGACATATTTGAGTTTGAGGGGGCGGAGCATGTGGATCAGTCCACGGAGGTGCGGTTAACCGCAGCCAATCACACGCGGCCCACACCACCGTGTTTGGCCGCATGTCTGGCTCCCGTCGGAGGATCACTACGCGCCCGGCATAAGCATGGGCGTAGCAGTGCTAGCTCTGCATGCCGGGCGCCTTCTTCTTTTTCAGCTATACGGCGCCTGGGCGCGGTGCACCCCGTGCACCCGCCCAGGATCGGCCCTGTACACACTCACACGTGGATATACATACATACACACACACACACACACGTGGATATACATACATACACACACGTGGATATACCTACACACACACGTGGATATACATACATTCATACACACACACACGTGGATATACATACATATACACACGGGGATATACATACATACACACACATACACGTGGATATACATACATACACACACACGTGGATATACATGCATACATACATATATACATACATACATACACACACACACACACACACACATATAATTGTGGCGAAACCGGCCTCGCCACGTGTCCTTGGAGGGGGCTGCTTGCCCGCCTCTTGCCTTTGGACTATGGACCAGACTTTATGTGAATGTGTTATACCCCAGATAGGAATCCCATGGAGCCCATTCGTATGAAACTGACTGTAAAGACTTTGGCTCCATGGCGATTAAACTGTATTTGTGTGGTCCGAGCGCCATTCACTTAATAATGTGCGCTCAGACCTGAGCTATCTGGGGATATGTGAAATGTCTGTGTGTTATGTGTAAAATGTGACTTTATGTATTTTAAAGTGTTTTGTGTCTTTTTGCAACCATGTGCTTAATGGAGTCTTGTGTCTGTCCTGGGAGATAATTGAATTACTTATCTCCAGGATAGAAGACTCTGAAACTGGTTTGGGCCAGAAAGCCATGCTTCATTTAGTCACAAAGGACTTTTTACTAACTTTTGAACCCCTTGTCTGATTTGTGCCATTTTTGAATATGTTGTTCCCCTGAATGGATTGATTGTGAATATGTAATTTTATGTGAATGTGATGTATGGTTTTGGAGTTATGAAAGTTATTAATATTGTATAGAACCTGTATATTTTAGCTTGGAGATAATTGAGCTGATACAAAGGTTAACTCAATTATCTCCCAAGCAGAGGAATGTACTGTAATTACTAGGATCCAAGTCTTTGTCCTATTCACTGTGTTTTCCCCAAGTTAAGATTGGATCCTATCTTTAATCCCTGTTTTTGTCACCTCTCCCATTGTCTTATGTAAGTCATTTAGTTTCCTGTGTGTATCTGAGCTGGGCACCTTTGTATCCTGAAAGGTGTGAGGCAGGATTTCCCTTTGTATGTCCTTAGGTTAAATTATAATCCTGTTATAGTTCCTTTGTCTAATCTGGTTTGTCAAGATGTTCAACTGTATATATTCTGTGTTTCTGTATCATTAAAGAGTTCCTGTTTTAACCCTCAAAGTGAAGTGTCGTCTCATTATTGGGGAAGGATTTATTGTATGCTGTTCCAGTTTGACTGCTAGGAGAGTAAACCTATTCGTATGGTTCCTATTCAACTGTCTACAGCATTCATATGCTTGGGAGAATTTATTTGTTTCTCCGGGTCAGTGATTGTGGTGTCTGCCAGAGTGCTTGGAGTCCTCAGGAAGCGCTAGGAGCATCCTTCAACGGAGGTACCCAGTAGGGGTGCCAGGCGATCCGTTACAATAATTATATATCACAGTGATGATCGGTGTGTGAGTATTGTCACAAATTCCCCAGCAAAAAAATAAATACTCAAATTAAATGCACACAGTCATTCTTACACAAAGTTACACTTACATACACACACACTCAAATACACACATAGTTGAATTTACACGCACACAGAATCACACTTACACACACACTCAAATACACACATAGTTGCATTTACACGCACAAAGTATCACACTTCCACACACACTCAAATACACACATAGTTGCATTTACACACAAACATACACTAAGTCACACTTCCACACACACATAGAGTTTTGCTTCTTTTTTTTCTAAGAAAGAAAAACCCTGTTATTTTGTTTGCAATAAAAAAAACACTCACATTAAATGCACACATTCAATGTGCATACACAGACACACATGCACAAATACACAGTCACTCTAACACACCATGTTACACTTACATACACACACACTTTTACAATAATAATAAAAAAAAAAACATGTTGTACCCCCCCCCCCCCCTCCCTGCTCGCTTACCTTATACCTGCAGGGAGGGGGATTTTTCCATCTGAGCACACTGACACCCGGTGCTCCATCGGGGTCAGAGTGCGAAGGGGTGGAGCTTTCTCCCCTGAGTGAGAGGAGAAAGCCCCTTCCCCTCGCTCTCTGACTGTGTTGGAGCACCGGGTGTCAGTGACATCCCGGTGAGCACTTTGCTGGAGCGGGTGAGAGGGTGCGGCTACCGCTGCCACTGTCAGACGGTCTGCATCTCTCTGGCGCGTGGGCCGCACGTTGGACGCCCGTAATCAAGGCATTTTTAAATACTGCATTTTTTTTGGTGCTAAATAGTACATGTGCGTACTGCATTTCATGCAGTCTAATAAAACTCTTAAATACTACTGTTACATTGTTGTTTTACAGGTCACTTTGAAAAATTCTAATAGTTTTGGGTGCTAAATAGTACATTTGCGTCCTGCGGTGCACTTCATATGAAGTGCACCGCAGGACGCAAATGTACTATTTAGCACCCAAAACTATTAGAATTTTTCAAAGTGACCTGTAAAACAACAATGTAACAGTAGTATTTAAGAGTTTTATTAGACTGCATGAAATGCAGTACGCACATGTACTATTTAGCACCAAAAAAAATGCAGTATTTAAAAATGCCTTGATTACTGAGAGTCAAATAAAACCGTCAAATACTGTGCTTACAGCGCTCTTTGAAAAATTCTAATAGCTTTGGGTGCTAAATAGTACATTTGCGTCCTGCGGTGTACTTCATATCTGAGAGTCAAATAGAACCGTCAAATACTGTGGTTACAGGTCACTTTGAAAAATTCTAATTGTTTTAGAAACATAGAAACATAGAATGTGTCGGCAGATAAGAACCATTCGGTCCATCTAGTCTGCCCAATTTTTTTTGAATACTTTTATTAGTCCCCAGTTCACAGTCTTATAGCTAGGATAGCCTTGTGTCTATCCCACGCATGCTTAAAATACTTGACTGTGTTTACCTCTACCACTTCTGCTGGAAGGCTATTCCATACATCCACTACCCTCTCAGTAAAGTAATACTTCCTGATATTACTTTTAAATCGTTGCCCCTCTAATTTAAGACTATGTCCTCTAGTTGTGGTAGTTTTTCTTCTTTTAAATATACTCTCTTCCTTTACTGTGTTGATTCCCTTTATGAATTTAATTGTTTCTATCATATGGGGGATATTACGTCTTTCCTCCAAGCTATACATGTTAAGATGCTTTAACCTTTCCTGGTAAGTTTTATCCTTCAACCCATGAACCAGTTTAGTAGCCCTTCTCTGAACTCTCTCCAAAGTATCAATATCCTTCTGGAGATACGGTCTCCAGTACTGCGTACAATACTCCAAGTGAGGTCTCACCAGTGCTCTGTACAATGGCAAGAGCACTTCCCTCTCCCTACTGCTAATACCTCTCCCTATGCAACCAAGCATTCTGCTAGCATTTCCTGCTGCTCTATTGCATTGCCTACCTACCTTTAAGTCCTCTGAAATTATTACTCCTAAATCCCTTTCCTCAGATGTTGAGGTTATGACTGTGCCAAATAGTCTATATTCTGCTTTTGGGTTTTTATGCCCATGGTGCATAATCTTGCACTTGTCCACATTAAATGTCAGTTGCCACTGCTCTGACCATTTTTCTAGTTTAGCTAAATCATTTGCCATTTGGCTTATCCCTTCATGAATATCAACCCTGCTGCAAATCTTTGTATCATCAGCAAAAAGACATACTTTGCCAACAAGACCTTCTGCAATATCACTAATAAAAATATTAAAGAGAATGGGTCCAAGTACAGATCCCTGAGGTACCCCACTAGTAACAAGAACTTGCATCGTATATACCACATTGACTACAACCCTCTGCTGCCTGTCACTCAGCCATTGTCTAATCCATTCAACAATATTGAAATCCAAACTTAAAGATTTCAGTTTATTTATTTATTTATTTATAAGCCTTCTATGTGCGACAGTGTCAAGAGCCTTACTAAAATCCAGGTAAGCAATGTCTACTGCACCACCCTGATCTATTATTTTAGTCACCCAATCAAAAAAATCAATAAGATTAGTTTGGCATGATCTCCCTGAAGTAAAACCATGTTGTCTCTGATCTTGAAATCCAAGCGACTTTAGATGTTCAACAATCCTATTCTTTAACAAGGTTGCCATTATTTTCCCCACTACTGAAGTAAGACTTACTGGTCTATAGTTGCCCGCCTCCTCCCTACTACCTTTCTTGTGAATGGGCACAACATTTGCTAACTTCCAATCTTCTGGAACTACTCCTGGAACTAGAACCGTCAAATACTGTGCTTACAGCACACTTTGAAAAATTCTAATTGTTTTGGGTGCTAAATAGTACATTTGCGGCCTGCGGTGCACTTCATATCTGAGAGTCAAGTAGAACCGTCAAATACTGTGGTTACAGGTCACTTTGAAAAATTCAAATTGTTTTGGGTGCTAAATAGTACATTTGCAGCCTGCGGTGCATTTCTTACAGTACAATAAAAAAAAATTAACATTTTTTAAAAAATTGTTGACTATTGGCGGTTACATTGTCGCCTGACATAAACCATCTGTTACTTTGGTGGGTGAACGCAAAGAATGAGGAGAGCGTCAAATAAGGGACGTGGCCCTGGTTGTGGTGCTGCTGGTGTTGGTGGAGCTCCTGTTGCAAGGAGAGGTGGTCGATCTGTGCCAGCTACACGCACAAGTGAAACACCTTCCTCAGGTGTGAGTACGCGACAGAACCTTGGCCATCTGTCTTTAACCTCACCCCCTTGCAAATCAGTCAAGCAGTCTGAGCCACAAGTCATGCAGCAGTCTCTTATGCTTTTTGATGACTCTGCTGGCGGGGTTTCCGTGGGCCATCCACCTAGCCCTGCCCCAGAAGTGGAAGAGATTGAGTGCACTGATGCACAACCACTTATGTGTCAGGATGTGGACATGCGAGGACCACCTCAGCACGTCTCTGATGATGACGAAACACAGGTGCCAACTGCAGTGGCTTCTGGCACTGTGCAGACCGGCAAGGAGGGCAGGGTTGAGGAGTGGGTGGAAGATGATGTGGAGGATGATGAGGTCCTAGACCCCACATGGAATGAAGGTCATGCGAGTGATGTGTCCAGTTTGGAGGAAGAGGCGGTGGTCGCACAGAGACACCAGCACAGCAAAAGAGGGAGCAGGGTGCAAGCACCTAGGGACCGAGCACACCAAAGCCAGTTCCAAGGAGTTTCCACAGTCAGGGGGAAAAGGCACCAGGCTGTTTTAAAACTCATATGTTTGGGGGAAAAACCCCACAGCGCGCAGGAGCTGTGGACGGGCATGGAACAACAGACCGATGAGTGGTTGTTGCCACTGCGCCTCAAGCCCGGCCTGGTGATGTGCGATAATGGGCGAAATCTCGTAGCAGCTCTGTGCCTAGCCAGTTTGACGTACATCCCTTGCCTGGCACATGTGCTGAATTTGGTGGTGCAGAAATTCCTGAAAAACTACAAAGATATATCAGAGCTGCTGAAGAAAGTGCGGCCCGTCTGTGCGCACTTTCGGGGTTCTCACTCTGCTGCTGCTTGCCTGTCTGCGCTGCAGCATAACATAGGCTTTCCCGCTCACCACTTCATATGTGACGTGCCCACAAAGTGGAACTCCACCTTGCACATGCTGGAGCAGCAGGCAATAGTGGAGTTTCAGCTGCCGCATGCACGGGTCAGTCGCTCTGCGGAACAGCACCACTTCACCACCAATAAGTGGGACTCCATGCGAGATCTGTGTGCCATTTTGCACTGTTTCGAGTACTCCACCAACATGGCCAGTGCCGATGACGCTGTTCTCAGTCTTACTATCCAGCTTCTATGTCTCCTTGAAAAAACGCTTCGGGCGATGATGGAAGAGGATGTGGCACAGGAGGAAGAGGAGGAGGAAGAGGGGTCATTTCCACGGTTATCAGGCCAGTCATTCACAAGTGGCTTGGAGGGTGGGTTCCTGCACCAGCATAGGCCAGGTACACAATTGTCCAGCCAGGGCACAGTTCTGGAGGAGGAGGAAGATGATGATGATGATGAGGAGGAACCGTGTTCACAGCAGGCTGGCGCCCAACGCAGCTCGTGGGCATCACTGGAGCGTGGCTGGAGGGATACGGAGGACACAGACGATACACCTCCCACAGAGGACAGCTTGTCCTTGCCTCTGGGCAGCTTGGCACACATGAGCGACTACATGCTGCAGTGCCTGCGTACCGACTGCCGAGTTGCCCACATTCTAACTTGTTACTGGGTGGCCGCCCTGCTGGCTTTGTCAGCATGCCACAACAACCAGCACCACCATCTGATATGGAACGTCTTAGCAGGAGGCAGCATTTCAGCAACATGGTGGACAGTACGTGTGCACACCCCTACACGTAATGACTGATGGGTCTGCCCCATTCAACTTTTGGGTCTCCAAATTGGGCACATGGCCTGAGCTTGCCCTTTATGCCTTGGAGGTGCTGGCCTGCCCTGCAGCCAGTGTATTGTCTGAACGTGTGTTTAGCACGGCAGTGGGCGTTATCACAGACAAGCGCAGCCGCCTGTCCACAGCCAACATGGACAAGCTCATGTTTATTAAAATGAACCAGTCATGGATCCCACCAGACTTGTTTGTACCTTGTGCAAAATAGACATTTATACCGGCCTCACCCAGCCATTGTTATACTCAAGTGCACTTATTCTTTGTTTTCTTTTTTTATATGTCCCAATTTTTTAAGGGCTACCCCAATTTAAAAAAACGAAACAAAAAACAAACAAATAAAAAACAGTGTTGGCTACCTCCTCTTCCTCCACCGCCACCACCACGGTCACCGCCTCCTCAACTTATGGGTCACTTAGTATAAACTATGTACACAATATCAGAGGCTTGTGAAGGCCTTTTCTCCATGCATCAGGAGTTGAGCTCAGTTTAAACAATGAAAGAGAATTTTTAATTTTATGTTATTTTAAGTTATTTCCCTATCCACATTTGTTTGCAGGGCACTTTTCCTACTCTTACCCCCATTTTACTTCCTTTTGCAGCCCTCTAGCCCTTTTCAGGACTTTTTTAGAGGCATTTTAATGGCCAAAAGTTCAGGTCCCCATTGACTTCAATGGGGTTCGGGGTCAAGTTCGAGCACGGACCCGGACTTTTTTCAAAGTTCAGACGAACCCGCCGGACCCGAAAATCCAGGTGTCTGCTCAACTCTACCCATAACCCATGTTGCACACCAAGGACATGCCCCATAACCCATGTTGCACATCCAGGACATGCCCCATCACCCAATTACATGCCCCATCACATTCTTATCTGCCATCAAAATGTGTGTTTTATGTGATATATGATTATTGAACAGGTAATTAAGAAACTGTAATTAAGAAACACTCTAAACACAAGACAATTTTGCTTTAAATGGACAAACAAAGGCGCCTTTCCCAAGAGAGAGGTCCCTTAAACATTACTTCTGATGGACCAAAATATGAATTTTGTTTTAAATAAGCTAGTATATTAAGCGAGTCTTTAAAATACCTAAAAATAGCAAAACATTTTTATTGCCTGGTGTGTGAGCAATTGGATTTATCAGTGTTTGTAAACCTTATATAATTATCACAGCATTTACTACAGAAGTGTGATGAAAGTACATTCTTCCATATTAATTGATCCATGAGAGGTAGAAATGGAGACATAGGGGCTTTTCACTAAAAAGGTAAGTTGAGTTGCAGGCAAGTTGAGGTGAGATTAACTTTTCCTCTTACTAATTTAGCTATACATTGTGCATGAAAGAAACCTGGTTAGTCTGCTTAGTGGGGGGAAACTCACCAAGTTTGTCCCTGCACAATATGTAGCTAAATTGGTGAGATGAAATGTACATCTCACCTCCACTCACCTGCAACTCACATTTTAGTTAATAAACCCCTCATAGCTATCATTGCTTTGCATTCTGGAAGATCTGCCTAGCTAAAAATATAGTTTTTTTTAGTGTTGATACATGAAGGCAAGAAACCTGGTGTCATTGAACTGGTTTTAGACAAATACCTAATATCTGCACAAAGCAAACTTAACGTGCAGGGAAACTGTTTCACACACAAGTTGATTAGTAACCAATTTAATCTGACCCTTCTATGGAAAGTTATCACACTGTGTATAAACTCCACTCCCACAAACCACAACTGCTGCAATGATCCACGCCAGCAGCAAATGCATTCAATAACCCTTTTTGTGTGGATCACCAAACTCAAAAGTAATTTGTGATTCAGAGGCCATCCTAGGATCACAGACAACTGGGTACAGGATGTTTTTGGGCGTCCCCATGAGAAGGGTGGCTATATTACTAACTCCTCCCCTTTGTAAATGTCCATTCCAGGCATGCCCACTCAACCACACACACGTGCAAACCTGCCTCTCACAATCCCATCCTGCTACTCACTCAGGCACACATGTATAAATACATCTTTCTCACTCACCCATCCTGCCACTCTGACACATATGTGTAAACTTTTCTCAAATGCACATTGTGCCACACACTCAGACACACATATGTAAACTCACCTCTCTCATGTGTACATTCTGACATGCAAGTAAAGCTGCAACTCTCATACTTACATCATGCTAGGCACATGTGTAAATCTGACTTCCACACGCACTTTATGCTACTCACTGAGACACACATGTGTAAACCAGGGCCATCTTTAATATTGATTGGACCCTGGGCTACAATTTGCTTAGGCCCCCTCACTCTCTGGCATGCAATCACACCCATTAATGATGGGTCCATTAAATATGCCACATACAGGGGCCCATTAAACATGCCGCATGCAGGGGCCCACTAATAATGCCACATACAGGAGTATATCAAATATGCCACATACAGGAGCCCGTTAAAATGTGTCACCATTAGTTTGCCCATTAAAATGGGCCACAGTTTCCCCATTAAAATAGGCCACTGTCAGTTTTCCCATTAATATGCCACTGTTAGTTTGTCCATAAGTATGCCACTGTTAGTTTGTCCATTAGTATGGCACTTTTTGCTTGCTCATTAATATGCCACTGTTAGTTTGTCCATTAAATATGCCTCATACAGTGGACCATCTAATATGCCACATACAGGGGCCCATTAAACATGCCACATACAAGAGGCCAATAAAAATATACCAAATACAGGGGCCCATTAAATATACCACATGTGAAGGCACACTAATTATGACACATAAAGTGGCCCATCAAATATGCCACATGCAAGGGCCCATTAATTTTACCACATACAGGAGCCCATCAAATATGCCACATGCAGGGGTCCATTAAAAATGTCACATACAAGGACCCATTAAATATACCACATACAGGGACCCATCAAATATATCACATACAAGAGCTCATTAAAGTCATACAACCAATTTGTCCCTCTGACTTGCCAATTTGCCCCTCAGACTTACCAGTTCTGCCCCCCAGACTAGATAATTCTGTCCCCCCTCCCCCCCAACATGACAAACAAACACGACAAATTATTTCCAGTACCTGCAGATGAAATACCTGAGCATCTCCTTATCCTAGAAATAAAACCACAATCTGTGACTATGCAGCTACCAGCAGTGTTACTAGTAACTGTCTGTTCCGTTGCATATTTAGTTCAAGAGTCCTGTTTTCTGATCATGCGAGTATACCACAGGAATAAGTAATGCAGCCTAACCATTTTCAACTACCTTTTCACCCCAGTCCTAATATATTTGGAAGAAACAAAATTGGCCCAAGCCATGTTTCTATGATTTAGATTTCTTGGAATGTGACAACTTAAAGGACAACTAAACTTTTGTTTTATAGGGGATGGGGAGTTAGTAGGGGATGGGACACTTCATCGCGACTGCATCTGCGCAGCAGCTTCACCGCCGTCACTTCACCACACGAGAGCTCGTCGCAGGATATTTCATCGCGGGACATTTCATCGCTAAAGGTGAGTTTTAATGTGTTAAAGTTAGAAGATAGATTGTTAGAATTAGAATTTTAGTATTGAGGTTTAGGGTGGTTAGAATTAGGGTTTAGGGGGTTAGAATAAGTTTTTAGGGTTCGGGGTTAATTTTAGTATTAGGGTTCGGGGTTAGTATTAGGGTTTAGGGGGTTAGTATTAGGGTTCGGGGGTTAGTATTAGGGTTCGGGGGTTCGTATTAGGGTTCGGGGGTTAATTTTAGTATTGGGGTTTTGGGGTTAATTTTAGTATTGGCGTTTTGGGGTTAATTTTAGTATTAGGGTTGGGGGCACTTTGGGAGAGGATTCATTTATTAAGGGGGGGTTATTTTATTTTAACTGGTACGTTTGTTAGAGCTGACAGTTCAGCGCTGAACTGTTGACAGTTCAGCGTTCTAAGTGCCGCGCTGAACTGTCAGCGATGAAGTCGCCGCGGTGAACTGTCCTAGACCCGAGTTAGTATTGGGGTTTGCGGGGGTTAGTATTAGGAGTTAGTATTGAGGTTCGAGCTTTAGTGTTAGGGTTTGGGGGGTTAGTATTGGGCTCAAACTGCCACGCTGAACTGTCAGCAGTGCAATGGACACAATTAACTATCCTAGACGCTAGAGAGAGACAATTGTTTTTGCATGGGGTCAGCACAGGGCACCTTAACTCATTTAAGAAAGCAAGGGTTGTCCTGTAATCTCTCCTTTGGTCTCCATATTGATAAGCATGCAGGCAGTGTCTTCATCTTGCTTGACAACTTCATAGCCACTTCTCTGGAAAGCTCATTCTGGCTCTCAACAACTCCTATAAACTCATCCCCCATTTCCAGTATGTAACTTACCATCCCACCTTCCAAAAATACATTGTGTCGAAGTACTCCACAAATGAGAAACGCTCTTCCAGAAACCATCCAATCTTTCTTTAACATGCCTCCACAGTGGTGTGTAGCTTCTTCAAATGGTTCTATCCATTGGGATTTCCACACAATAGTTTAGCAGAATAATAAAATAGAGGGCTAATCAATTAAAATCAATAATATGTAACTTAAAATACGTCAAAAAAGGATTTCGTACAAGAATACAAATGTCCTCTGCAACAATCTTCTATTAAGCTTAAAGGACATGGATGTGAAAATGGTTGTTCCTCAAAATTAATATATTTCTAAACTTATTCTTTTTTTTTTTTTTTTTTTTAGTAAATCATGAGTCTTATGTTCATTTCATTTGGAAAACAAATATATAAAAAATATTCTAACATTTAAAATGTGTGTGTCATTATTTTAATTTCTAGAGGGGATGAGCATTAACCCTTTATGTTTCCAGAGTAATTTATTTAATTGTTCATCTCTCTGAAAGGGTTGAACATGGCTTTGCCAGCTACCCTTTATTTCAACAGCTATGTCAAGAACTGAAGCATGATTAGCAAGTTTTTGGACAGCACCTCTGATAGGGCAAGTACTTAATCTTACATTATCTGGTGTGTAAGAGTAGCTACTTAACCCATTGAAATGTTGGGTAAACTTAAATATGTTTTGGCCAGATTGTTTGACAAAAGCTTTTTTAGTTCTATTGTGTTTTTACTGCCAATGCCAACACTTTGCAACCAAACTCTCTGTATTCGCAGCACTTTTTTAGTAATTATAGTAACCACCAACACCTTCCTTTTTCTGACATTCGGAATCTGTCCACAATTTTATATAATCAAACAACGCTGATTGTAAACTCTTTAAATGTATTTATTTTATTCTGCAAGAATATATTATGCAATAAAATTCTATGTTAAGCTTGTTTTAATAGAGAAATCCCCAAGTGATACAGAACTTTGTAACAACAAAAGGATTATAACATGGAAGTTAAGTTAGTGTAACTCCCGTGTAAGAACAATACTGCAACCCTCTTTGGCAACAGATTGGTTTTAAACAACACTGTACATCTCTGGTCCTCATCAATGCCAAGTGAATTTAGAGAGAGACTCCGGCTTACCGCTCCCCCAAGCTTTCTCAGTAAAACAACCTCTGACAACCTCCTGATTCAAAGGGACTTTAAGACATCCCAAAAAGGAAAGCAAGGATCCTCAAGGAATCCCATCAACATACCGGATCTGAAATATAGAGGCCAGCCACATTGTAACATACTAAATATGGTGTCAAGTACAAACCCAGAGAGTTGCGGTACAATTCTCCGTCAGACAGCTGGGGTTGACTAAAATAGGCTCTATTGGGTTAACTAAGAAATGAGTGTCAAGTGTGAGCTCTTCCGAGACCCATTTCAAACCACTAAAGTCAATGAACGGTTAGTTTCCTAATGGGATGATTTGGAGTGGGGCAGACCCCTACACGGGGCAACCTGCTCACGTCAGTGTTGCACAATTACCAAAAAGACATTACACGGGCAATTTCATGATTTAACCCTTTGCAGCATGGTCGAGCAATATAATGTGCGTATGCATCTCTGTAAGTTCTAGCTCTATTGACCTAGGAATAAAACATTACATTTCATTAGATTTAATGGCATATTAACACGTTTAGTGATAAACCGTTCATGTGACAATTTCAGTATATGAACTGACTATGCATTCAAGTATATGTATAAGATTTTTATTATAACAGATGCAGGTTAGTTGTCCTAATCTCTTTTGTAATGAACAGTGTACACAAGTCACATATTAAAATTGATCAAACTTGAAATTAACTGTACTGTAATTCCCTTGTAGACTAGGCCTTTGCTTAAATTGGCAGTTCTGTTTTTTAGAGGTGTTGCAGGAGGCAAAATGAGAGGCTATATCACTAGCTATGCATGTTCATGTCTGCCAATATCGCTGCCAAAGGCCATGTTTTGACCCATTTTTTCTTGTCAACAAGATAATAAATCTGAGAGCCATTTGGGCCGCCCCCAGCCCTGATCATCATGGGTGGAGCATTTGCCCAGCTCCAAGCCCCATTTATTATAACTGCCCTTAATCCCCCCCTCCCCCCATTTGTATAACTGGGGTCTGGAAGCCATTCGACCAACACCCTGCCCTTTTTTTGATGAAGAGTCAGGTGTAATTTGTTATATCTATATATTTTTATTTTATTTTTTTCAAAGGACTTTAGCAATTTTCACAATAGCCTGATAGCTGACAAGTCCTAACTCTTGGAATGAAATAAAGACAGTTCATGTTCGACGGTGCTTGTATATATATTTTTGATGACTTGATGTGGAAAAGGTCTATCTCCCCACCAATTGCTCATCTCCGTCAACGTGGGATTAAGTATCGATGGGGCCGATCCATACATAAAAATAACAACATTTTGGTGCTGGATAATTCTTTCTGTGGTATTTGGACTTCCCGTCATTACTCGATCTAAATCAAGGACTGGAAGCAACAGATTTGCAGTAAAACTTTTCACAATATCTAATCCTGGTTCCCCACTCTCTCGAGGACTGCCTATTGACTGATGATGGAACTCTCTTCTGGTAATCTACTTCTGGGTCAACACCTGGATATCTATGTCATATATATGTGACTACCTGATATGGAATGTCTTATCTGAGCTCAACCTCATAAGATATTAAATAGAAATATGTGAATTAGAAAAAAAAGCTAAGGAAACAATCACAAATGTTTATACCAAATATCCTGGACTCTCCATTACGTATTCTACCATTTAAATAAAATGTCAAAAAAATTATTTGACTTTACCTGTCAGTCTCTGGAAGCACATATAACTGTAATACACAAAGAAGGAAAAGAATGGGGGGTAGATTCAATGCTGACCATTATTGCTAGCAAAAGTTAAAGTTAAAATTAAGTGCGCTTCAACTGAAACGAGGACCGTGGTTTAAACACAGGTACTGCTGTAAGGGAATAACGTAGTTTAGCAGAAAAAGCTGTTACTTCCTATATATAAAATTCTGTGGACAAGGGGTGTAAAAGCATGCCCTCCAAAAAAAAAAAAATAATGTTGCCCACACCCCTGCCCAGGGGTCTGGTCGGCGCCATGTCCGTGGTAACTAAAAAATAAAAAAGGACTGCCTATTCTGGGGCAACGGGCTAGCTGTATGCCCGAGGCCCTGATTAAATAAAATCAAAAGCCCCCAGGGGCTACAGGCCAGTGTATGCCTGTGTCCTTGATAAAAATAAAAGGCCCCCAGGCTTTTAATTTGTTTTAATCGGGGTCATGGCCATAGCTCTGTCACTGTGGGTATCTCATCAACAACTTGGGGATGCTAACATGATAATAAGTACCATATTATACCATACTGGCATACTAAAGGCAGTGAATGCTGGCAGATATACATTCTGTGCTCTGAAAGCACTCATAGGCAAGGGCGTACCTAGAGCATTTGGCACCCGGGGCGGACCCTGAGTGTGGCACCCCCCCCCCCCCCATAATATAGATACCAGTAATATTGTGCCACTCAGAGCCCAGTAATATTGTGCCAGTCAGATACCAGGAATAGTGTGCCATTCAGAGCCCAGTAATATTGTGCCAGTCAGATACCAGTAATATTGTGCCAGTCAGAGCCCAGTAATATTGTGCCAGTCAGATACCATGAATATTGTGTCATTCAGAGCCCAGTAATAGTGTGCCAGTCTGAAGCCTGTAATATTGTGCCAGTCAGAGCCCAGTAATAGTGTGCCAGTCAGAGCCCAGTAATAGTGTGCCACTCAGAGCCCAGTTATATTATGCCAGTCAGATACCAGTAATATTGTGCCAGTCAGAGCCCAGGAATATTGTTCCAGTCAGATACCAGGAATATTGTGCCAGTCAGAGCCCAGGAATATTGTGCCAGTCAGAGCCCAGTAATATTGTGCCAGTCAGATACCAGTAGTATTGTGCCAGTCAGAGCCCAGTAATATTGTGCCAGTCAGAGTCCATTAATAGTGTGCCAGTCAGATACCAGGAATATTGTGCCATTCAGAGCCCAGTAATATTGTGCCACTCAGAGCTCAGGAATATTGTGCCACTCAGAGCCCAGGAATAGTGTGCCACTCAGAGCCCAGTAATAGTGTGCCAGTCAGAGCCCAGGAATATTGTGCCAGTCAGAACCCAGTAATAGTGTGCTACTCAGAGCCCAAGAATAGTGTGCCAGTCAGAACCCAGTAATAGTGTGCCAGTCAGAACCCAGTAATATTGTGCCAGTCAGAGCCCAGTAATAGTGTGCCACTCAGAGCCCAGTAATAGTGTGCCAGTCAGAACCCAGTAATAGTGTGCCACTCAGAGCCCAAGAATAGTGTGCCAGTCAGAACCCAGTAATAGTGTGCCACTCAGAGCCCAGTAATAGTATGCTAAGGCAAGTCTGCAGCCCCCCCCCCCCCCCTCCCTTAGTACGCCACTGCTCATAGGCAGTGGCATACTTATGCCTAGGTCAACTAGTCTTAACTTGAGGGGGAGGTAGAAGACTGAAAGGGGCGACAGCAGAGCCAGTGCTACCATTGTTGGTGGTACATCCTCCCAGACCTCCATGCACTGCTTGCACAGAAATCAGTGGGAGTAAAGGTGCAGTAGAAAGGGATCTGGTGGCAATCTGGCACTGTTGTAAGATATGTGGGCACAATCTAGTGTAGTGGAAAGCAGGGCTGGACTGGGGATAAAAAACAGCCCTGGAAATAATTGTATTTCAGCTCCATAGCATTACATCATTATACCTGCCCCATAGCATGGCATTATTTTCTTGTTCATAAAAGGAAAAAATATGCATTTTAAAGCACATTTGAATAGTGTATTATTTATAGAGACTGATATATAACCCTTCACAGGGCAATATATACCCCCATAGGCCCCAATTTGTACACACAGTTATTTGGATTGACCTGTGCAGGGGTATTTTAAGGCAGGGTGTAAGATATAACCTTGTAAACATACTGGGTGGATTTATTGATTTACCTCAGCACCCAGATTGCATTCACAGGACTTGCCACAGCATTTATCCCAGCACCCAGATTGCACTCACAGGATTTGCCCCATCACCCAGGACTTACACTAGCATGCAGATTGCATTTATAGGACTTACCCCAGCACTCAGATTGCACTTACAGGACATGCCCTGGCACACAGGACTTACCCCAGCCCCCAGATTGCACTTACAGGACTTTCCCCGGCACCCAGGACTCACCCCAGCTCCCAGATTGCACTCGCAGGACTTTCCCCAACATCCAGGACTTACCAAAACTCATAGATTGCACTCACAGAACGTGCCCCAGCATCCAGCACTTTCCCCAGCATGCATATTGAACTAACATGATATGCCCCAGCACTAACAATGCACTCACAGGGCTTGTCCAAGCACCCAGGACTTATCCACAAACTTAAATTTCACTCCGAGAGCTTGCCGCAGCATGCAGATTACATTCACATGACATGATCCAGCACCTAGATTGCACTTACATGACTTACCCCAGCACCTAGGACTTACCCCAGCTCACATATTGCACTCACAGGACTTACCCCAGCTTGCAGATTGCACTCACATTACTTGCCGCAGCACATAGACTGCACTCACAGAACGTGCCCCAGCACACAGCACTTACCCCAGCATGCATATTGAACTCACATGACATGCCCCAACCCTAAGAATTCACTCACAGGACTTTCCCCAGCACCAAGGACTTATCTGAGTACTTAGATTGCACTCACAGGACTTGCCTTAGCACATAGATTGCACTCACAGAACTTGCCCCAGCACTTAGATTATACTCACAGGGCTTACCCCAGCACCTAGGACTTACCCCAGTTCACAGATTGCACTCACAGGACTTGCCCCAGCACATAGATTGACCTCACAGAACCTGACCCAGCAATTACAGACTCACACTTGCTGACACTGACACACATTCAAACTTACAGACACACAGAGAAAATTATAGACTCACAGTCACACTTACAGACACAGAGACATACTTACAGACACAGACACCCAGTCACTCTTAGACACAAAGACACACAGGCAAACTTACAGACAGTCATACTTACAGACATAAGAACACACAGGCACACTGTCACACACAGATTTTTTTTTTTAACCCCCAAAAAAGGTTATACTATTTGTCCCCCTTCTTGCTCATTTACCTTCCTTTGCAGGGAGGAGGATGGTCCATTCAAGTTCAAAAGCGCGCCGGATGTCATCTAACATCTGGTGCTTCGACAGCCTCAGGGGGGCAGAGAACCATTCGGCTGCAATATGTAAAATGGTCGCAGCCGAGATCTTAAAGTGGCCGAGGTGGCCGAAATCTTAAAGTGGCCGCGGCGGCCGAAATCTGTGATTCCCGATATCCTGGTAGGCCAGTCCAGCCCTGGTGGAAAGGGTTTGCAAACAAGAGAGGGAGAAAGGGGAGTGAGTGGGAATGTGGGTTAGTATGTGTGTAACGGGATGCTACCCAAGGCCGTTAGTACACTTGCCTCCTTAGCCGCCGAATAAAACTCAGCATCCTCCCAGCAAGTCTTTCCTGGAACCTTGCTTTTTGTACCCAAATAGCAGACAAGACAACTAGCAGTTAGGTGCAGCAAGAATGAACAAATTTATTTGTGAAAAAGCACAGACTTATGTACAGACAAATATGACATCAACTGGGGGGGCACATGGTAAGCCTCAAACAAAAGAAAACCTTATTTAAAACAGGTAATTTAAATACAGTAAGACATAACCCAATTAACCATGGCACCTTTAGATATAGACTACAAGAGACAATAAACACAGGACAGTACACTTAGTGTTGATTAGATAAAGCACACATTTCAATACTAACATATAATAACGTTTAACCTTGGGGACAATGAAAGGGACAAAGGCTTGGCCTTCTCATAGGTACATATCCTGGCTGACATCCTGAATGAACCAGTGTTGAAGTCCAGCTGTATTGAAGTAGGGTGTCACTGGTGCCCCCAAAGTATGTACCTAGCATATCCACCGTCAGGGTCCATAGTCCACAGGAAGGTGTTTGGCCCCAGGACCTGCCAAGAACCCCATTCACTGAGACTGTGATGATTAACTTTTTGACAGGTACCATGACAATGTGCTGAGTTTTGTAGGACCTAGGGCAGCACATAACCTAAAAATCACTGCTCCTAATCCATGGGCATCAAAAGCTTGTTTGTAAATGTTCTTGGAACTCAATTCTGCCTACAACTGGTTGGCAACTTGGCAGGCTGCATGTCAGTTCAGTTGTACATCCCTTTACTGAGACTATACCATGCCAAATTGTCCAACATTTTAGGGTGGATTACAACATGCCACACAGAAACACAGAAGCTAGGGGGCAGATATTATTCATTTAAATACAACAGAATCTATAGGATTTTCAGCCAGGATATAGTGTCTTAGACTAGAAGAAAACCATATACAAAACAGACTCGGCTGCAAACCCTTTACTTGAAGCATCAGGAGAATTCAATTATAAGTATATATTTTTGGGTCCCCTCCCTACAGTTAGTGGGATTTAAATACAGTGTAATGTAGTCATCTGCAGCATTAAGACAGTTCAATGCCACCATTCTCTTGCAAACGTTAATTCAACACTGGTTCTGCATCTAAGTCATGGGAGTTGTGACTGCCCTAGAGTCACAACAGACAGATTCCCTAGGAGGTTTACAGGAACATTGCATTATGCTCTCTCTAACATCACTTAGCAGAGGCACTGTTTAGAATAATAGCAGGTGGAAAAAGTATACCACGTTAGAGCAAAGCCAAGAAAGGGAACATGCCGTGGCTTAAAAATAGCTTTTTCCCCTTGTACAAATCTTCCTTAGTATTTAAAACAGCGACTTGCTCAATGCATTCGCTCTCAGCGTACGACCTTGAATAGATGGACTGAATTCTTACTAGAACCAAGTTCATCTGTGTCAAAGTGGCATCGCTAATCGTGGGAAGAAATTATATATAAGGCCAAAAGAAAGTGGAAGTTAGACTTATGTCCTGAAAAGTGGCCATGCCTTTTTTTAGATAATTTTAACTATTAAACTTCACTTAGTTACAACAGTTGTATGTCTTTATTTTTCAAACAGTATTGTTGGTCTATACATTATGTTATCCCTACAGAAGTGAAAATGACCTACATGTCCGAATGGACATTAAAGTTAAAAAATTATATCTCTATTCTATATAATTTGAATATCTGTATTTTAAATGTATTTACTTTACTGAAAAATATCAGGTCTGCAGCTCCTATGATCCCTCCCACTGAGCTCTCAGCATTTGACTGGAGCCTGTAGGAAAGAAAGCAACATTTTAAAGTCATTCAAAAAAGCAAAGTAACCATATTGATAAATATAAGTGCAATGTGTGCATACATTTATTGCACAGGACTCTATACAGAGCACGCATCTGCATATATTTTCCACCACTCAGCTAGCCTTGCCAATTTATTTGCTGTACACAGATCAATTTTACATGATTCCCCGCAGAATGCACGCGTGTCCAGGGGAAATCATTTTATTGATCAAGGAGTAGATGCCCTACATCTTTGAACACATATTAATTTTACATTCTGCAGGGCAGCAGGTAAAAGTTACATTTGGCCCTCACAAAAATGCTGAGCAGAAGTGGGAGGCAAGTTAAGGCAAGATGCACTATATGGACAAAAGTATTGGGACATCTGACCATTACACCAACAAGGACTTTTATGAGATTGCATTGTAAATACATAGACATTAATATGTAGTTGGATAGCCCTTTGCAGTTATTAGAGATTCCACTCTTCTGGAAAGGCTTTTCACAAGATTTCGAATTTCTGTCCATTCATCCAGTAGAGTATTTGTGAGGTCAGACACTGATAATGGACAAGAAGGTCTGGTGTTCAAGCCCCATTCCAGTTTGTCTCATAGACGCATTACCATTCGCCTAGTCAGATTAATATTGGTAAATATTGATCTGTCCCATCTGTTTCTGCCTCCTTGTCCTCACTTGCATTTTTGTGAGAGGAGACAGATCAATATTAGTTATAGTTAAAATAAAATGTATTAAAATTGTGAGACCCAAGGCCTTTTATAAAAGCAATACCCTGTGTATTAAACCCTTCCCTGCCATTGATCACTGCATAAGCAGTGATCTTGCACAGCAGCACATTTTTTTCTGTCTCTACATTGTTAGGGGTTAATTTTTTGTACTGTAATTTATTACATTCCTATAAAGACTCTTCTAAGAGCTATCAACTCCTTCCTATGCGTTGGTGGTATCCCTATACTCATGAGATGTTGCTGAACACATATTTGGGTGTTGTTTGTCAGTGACACATACAAAAATCTGTGAATTCATGCCTGAAGTACAATGTATGTGAAAACCCCCACAAGAAAGACTACCACAAACTTTGACAAAGTCTGGTAGTAGAACTGTGCATGGAAAGGATTAAAATACTATCATTTGAAATAGCTGAGCATGTCTTTAAAACATATATATGGTTTGATGGGGTAAAATACACTGGCCAGCTTAAAAAATGTCCCAAATGTCAAAATTACAAGTTGGGAAACCAAAATGTGGCTTTTTGTCCGCCAAACAACCCAACAAACCTAGGCATGGGTGGTATTACTGTACTCAGGAGAAATAATAGAATCTATTTAGCAAGTTTTTTCATTAGCTTTTGTAGATGAGTAAAAGATTTTTCAATTTAAAGTCTGAAAATGTGTTTTTTTCTTTTTCACCATATTTTATCATTTTTTTTATAGAATACTATATGATCAAAATATTGGTATCTAAAAAAAGCCCTTCTTGTCCCGAAAAAAAACCAATATACCGTATTTGCTCGATTATAAGACAAGGTTTTTTTCAGAAATTTATAATCGAGGTCTTCTTATAATCTGACCTCAAATTGAGGTCAGATTATAAGACATGGATCCAGGTCCCCAGCAGAGCTGCAGGGGACCTGGATCCCCCTCTCTAGCAGAAGGGGATGTCTGCGCGATGAGCGCAGACTCCCCTGCTTCCGCCCGGCACGACCGCCGGGGCTTCTGTGATGAAGCCGGGTACTTCCGCTTTCGTAGAAATGTTAAAACAGCCATAGTCCATGAATGACCAAAAATGTTCCAAAGGGCCGGTCATTAAATGGTTACTAGCAAGAAGTCAGTAGCAGTTCAGAACGTGTGACTGAGAAGGACAGCTGCTTAGGGTACAAGTACTGAAAGAGTGAGTGAACCTTTAGGACATTGTGTGCAATTGTTCTTCTTCCCACTACTACTTTTATAATTGCCAAGACAAATCAGTGTCCAAGAAATGGACTTGTCATGCATATTAGAATAGATCAAGATGGTTGCACAGGAAGGTAGGAGCTTGGTAGGTGATAAATCTGCCATAATAATACCAAGCCATTGATTTTTCAATTCAACGGCTGTTGTATTATCACTATTTTCTTGAATAACTGCCATGTAGTTTGAATAATTAACTATTTTTTCACATGACTTTATTTGAATGTTTGTGTTTGCAATGTGTTTGGTACTTGGCAGAATTGTTAAAACTAATGGTTGTTTGAAAGGATGTGTATAAAAGTTGCACCCACTAATAGTATTTAACACTAAATACCTCTGTCAGTTCTGGGACAATGTATAAGGACTGTACAGTTCTAAAGAAATGACTTATTTGATGTTTCAGTGTAGGAAATCCTACTGTTGGTAATGGAATCTTGTTTTTGATGTATCAGAAACAACCCCTTAGCCGTGTGGATTTGACCTACTAACCCGTAGCTGTGTTGATATTCTGTGGAAATACCCACATCCCTTTAGTTTCCAGTATTTGTCTTGTAATTTTATTTCAAATTATAGATTAAATGTTTAAACTCTAGACTTCATAACTGGTTGCAACTTCTAGTAGCACAGAAGTTTAAAAAAAAAAATCTGCTAAACAATAGCCATGATTTACATCAATGTTATGTAGCGCTATGGCAGTGTGGAAGATGGTGAAAGTATACACTATATACATTATACATTTGAAGGAATTCCCCCTCCTGGCTGTTTATCTATGATAGTATTCCCTGTGTGTGTGTCATAGGGCTATCCTGCAGGGTTGTTTAGAGAAGTTTGAGCTTCTGGAATGCTTTGAAAGAAGCTTAGCTAGACTTAATAGATATTTTTTAATTATTCAGGTAGATAATTATGAGATTGTGCATTTACTGTGTCACTTAAAAACGGTTTATACTGTTTTTCTAATGTATACAAATTATTATTTTGCAAAATTGAAAGCAAAAAAAATGTTCTCCTGTTTTACCTTGTTACGTGATATGCAAGTTATAGTTTTCCCACAGATAGCAATGGCAGGCAAAAATGGTCTCTCTAATACAGTGCTAGCTAACTGTGGCATGGCAGATCTTTGGGAATTGTATAGCCCATGATGTTCAGGTTTAACACTCACAAACATCTACAGTGCCAAGCTTAGTCATCATTGATCTAGTCTGCCAGAAGCATTCCAGAAGTTCTTGATTGTGCTAGTCTCACCACTTCCTGCCATTTATAGCTCTGTAAAAATAAAAATAAATCCCACTGGTCTTCCACGCTTTAATTCTATTGGGTCTACTCAATACATAGAGAAATGTAGGGAATTGAGACATCTTGAGGCCAATGTAGCTGAGTTGGAAAAATTCTCTGATGCAGCTGAATGGGAGAATGTTACCAACCAAGCTACTTTGGCAATAAGTTTGAAATTCCAGTCTCAGTTAACTGCAATTCTCTTTTTTGAGTAGAAGCTAAAGTGCCCCCTCTTTATTTGGCATCACAAATAATAATTTGCATTAGTACTTACTGCATATTGTCAGCATTAATAAAATATACCTTTGGTTCCTCTATTTCTAAGTGTGGCTCACTGGCACCTCTATTGGGAGAGGTGGGGTCTCCTTGTTTGACTACAGAGCTCATAAATTGCCAAGGAATTATAAAGTGCATGTTTGGAATTCATTAATCACTCAACTAAATTGATGACCGCACCAGATGAAAGACAAGAGATAACTGAAGAGCAGAATATTCAGCCCCATAGAGTTTAGTGGATAATATTATATTATGTGCAGAATTTAATTTTCATTGGCATGGGTAATGAATAATTAAGTATAAAAGGCTGACCAATCAAGGCGTTGTAAATACTGATTGTTGGTCTTGCGTAATGTGTAAATACATTTATCTGGGACATAGTTGAAAATGAGAGAAATCTCAATGTATGCTTCCTGGTAAAAATATTTTATAAATAATAAAAATAAATAATAAATTGGCCTTGTTTTTCTCTTTTTTTTCAAACTATTTAAGTTTATTTAGCAGATGACACTTGATAAGTAGGAAAGAAATGAACGACAAGAAGATTTGCTTCCTGGAATATGTGCTAGTGCAGTGAGTATATTTTATCTATCAAGAGAAAACTCCTTAAATTGAAGATGAAAAATTGAGTTTTCTCTAGATCATTAATACAGCGATCAGCTGACAGATGGCAAGCCGGCAGAGGCAGTGTGATGCTTTGGAAGTTGTTCTGCAAGGAAACCTTGGGTCCTGCCATTCATGTGGATTGACACGTCATGTATCACCTACCTAAGCATGTACCATGTACACCCTTTCGATAGAAACGGTACTTCCTGATGGCATTGGCCTCTAATGTGTTCTGCCACAAAGCAAAAATGGTTCAGAAATGGTTTGAGGAACACAACAACATGTTCAAGGTGTTGACTTGGCCTCCACATTCCTCAGATCTCAATCCAGTCGAAACATCTCTAGGATGTGCTGGACAAACAAGTTCAATCCATGGAGGCCCCACCTTGCTACTTACAGGACTTAAAGGATCTGCTGCTAAAGTCTTGGTGCCAGCACACCTTCAGAGGTCTAGTGCAATCCATGCCTTAAGGGGCCAGGGCTGTTTTGACATCAAAAGGAGACCTACTCAATATTCGGAAGGTGCTCATAATGTTATGGCTGATCGATATATATTTGCATTATTTGCTAAAAAGGAACAAAGCCCATCATTTAACTATAATTCCACGTCTATAACACCTTTTTTGGGGAACTCGTGTCCCAAAGTGCAATGAACATTCTAGGGAGAGGGTCTTACCATTACTTTGTAGACAGACAAAATTATATTTTCTTTCCAAGGGTCAATACTCTTTCTTTTACATGTTACTATACTATCAGCAGTCCTTGTATAATTGTCTGTAGTTACGGACAACACCTCCACATTAAATAAACGTCTAACCCATTTCATTTGTTATCATTTACAAAATGCATAACTTTGCATTTATTCATGTTGAATACCAAGTACTACACATTTGACCAGACCACCAGTTTGTCCATATGCCTATGAAAAATTCAGAACGCATGTCTCAAATTATATAATTTTGTTTTAGTAACAACAACACTAGGTTTGTAATGCCCTCTACAGGTAAGTAATAACCAAAATAAAGAATAGTAGAAAGTAGACCCAGGACAGAACACCGTTTCATCATTGATGTGTGAGTGAATATGGATTTTAGTAAGGTATGTGTGGAAGGAATATGTCAATTTCTAAATAAAAAACTATACCACAGTTGATTGGTTTAAGGTGCAGAATAAAGATATTTAATAGTCACAGTTGTCTGGTATTTTGTATTTAAATTCAGTTATGAGAAACACACATAGCAAAATTATGGTGGGGTAAAGGTGATGGGAAAACCCCTCCACTTAAAAATCAGGGGGTAGCAGAGGCAATATCATCATTTTATATGTCTCTAGTGCTTTCACAGTTCATCCCAAGCATTCCTATGCTACCATCCCTGAGTTCAGTCTAACTTTGTTACACTGCAGATTCTTGCCTACCCTACCTGTGCCTCCCAAACTTGATTCAACTATCCTACTAGTTATAACTGAGTCCATCCCTTCCCAAGACTGGATGCCCACTGCTGCGGTCACAGATGCCTAGCATGCTCCTAGCATGTAGCCACACTGGGGATTATAACTCCGGGGGGTGAGAGGCTACTCACTGTCAAGTCCTGAGAACCTGCTCCTATATACAGGCTCCTGTATCTGTAAACCAGACCCCTTGTGTTCTTGAGACTCATTTCACATGTAAGATTTTCTGTAGATCTGCATTACAAGGCAACTAGTAGTGTTTTTCTGTGTGTTAGTTCTTTTCATTTTTGTTTTGTACTTTCATATTGTATGTTTTAGCTGCATCAGCTCAGTCACTATTTTAATTCAGATTAAGCATTTTCATTAATTGGTTCCCTTTAATGATGCCATGGTTATGTCATGTAATTACACCCTTTAAACTATCCTGCTGCTATCAAATGATTAAAACAAACTTACTATACAAATGTATACCGAGTCTCCTTCATTATCTGCAAGAAATGATGTCACAAGAGCCGCTTCAATTTACAAACTCATTTGTTCTTTATAGTGATAACATGTTTTCAATTAATTCGTTTTTTTCAAGATGCTTCATAAAATGACCTTGAAGTATTAGAAAAAGGGAAATTAAATCATTCACAGTTGAAAAGGGGTATAAATATATGCAGAACAGCATTCAAGTATATGTCACTGGAATCGCTCAATCTGATTTACAGCTTGCAACTGGAGCCTGGGAACCATTAAGCAGTGTTTGTTAAATAAAGCTAGTTAGCAGCTCACTATGAGTTGAGCAGGAATTAAGACACTTATCTTCCAGTTAACAAGAGGTTAATGACTTGTGGGACACATAGAGTGCACTGACTATACAGATGCAGAGCTAAGCAGTGGGCGCGGGAGCTTTGGTGTAGGCCAGGGGCTGTTAATCTCACTGGTAGTGTTGAAAGGCATGTTTTTGGTGACTTGAGGGAGATGTATGAGTGTGCCTGCCCTGTTTCCTCATGTTTCTCTGCTGTAAAGTGAATGGAGACCATAACTGACTAGAGGGATAGGTTTCCATGTTCCCTCATTGTACATCAACTGAGAATTGAATGTCAAGAGCTGCAGAGGCTCTATTCATTCTGTCCACTACTATCTTCTTTCCTTTCAAACATCTCCTGTCCTCTACTTCATCTAACTTGCAGATCAGTCTGTTTGTGGCTGACTTATTGCCTTCAAACTCTGTAGTGAGTGGAGGAATTGTAGTAGCTGTACAAATAAACATGACTAATAGTCATTAGGGTACTGATCACTTCATAGCTAACCAAATTAGATTTAGGATAGACAGGATGATTATTTTTTACCTTGGCCAAATGCTGGTAATCTGCCTATTCTGGCCTATTTATCAGAAAACCTAAGTATTTCGTCATGGCGTGATACTCCACCTTAGTCAACACAGTCTGGCTCTCTGTTGGAGACACTCAGCAAAAGAGAACATCTAAGATTCAGGACCATGTATATCCCTGGCAGAGCTCCAAAAGAAAAGATCATCCATGGTTTGCTCTGTAGACAGACACTGCTGTGAAATGTATTATACCTTTGTTAGGTATTGGAGTTTCTATTCCATCGCTTGCTCGTATAGGTTTTCTGAGCTTCAGGTTGATGGACAATATGTGTGGCATTGAACTGGCGAACAAACTCTAATGAATTTGGTAATTGTTGCATGGTACATGTAAAAAACCCCACCAATTAGTTCTTGAGTGGAATTTGTGGGTCTTTAATGAGAGATGCGACTGCTTCTGTGTGAACTTAAAGGAAATCTATACCTATGACACTGAGCAGGGTACTGCTCAGGAAGATGTGAGTGGAACCCTCATATATTATATGTCTTTTGGTCCACTTATTAGTCTTAATATACTACACTATATTACTTTATTTTGTGTTTGTTTTTCTTCCCCTTACATTATATACGGATAATATTGCCTCCTATAAGGGTAAATAACAGTGTGTAGCATTATTTGTACAGTGAATGTAGAGAATAAAAAATGATCTATACACTGTGTTGATAAAATTGCACGGAAACAGATAAATTAAGGGAAAATTATTAATTTGAACTTTTGGTAGGTGTCTGTCATCAGCATCCTGTATGGCTACGTTTTCTACTGGTTGAAGAAGAATCAACAGTTTGGTATTCAAAGCAAACTATTTAACCATGTCTGTTTACAAACAAGTTTAACCTTTAAACTTATATAGTAAATGAAAATAGTAATAACACAAGCTAAGCTCACAAGTTCACTAAATACAAACAAAGCACAGCTTGGTAAATAAACCCATATGTTTCCATTACTTATATGGAGAAACTATTTCCCTGTGGACCCCCTGTTGGCCTGAGTGATAACAATTTGGAGAATTTCTCCCATTCACCTATACTTCAAATGCTATTTTTGTGATTCTCTTCTCAATTCCTTCTTTCATGAGTAAAGCCCATAGATTCAACAATAGTTTAGTGAGGAAACCTGCTACCAGAGTGAATGTATTGGGAGCATGTTCATTCCACCAAAACTAAGTTTAGTTCCATAATCTGTAGGTTGTATTTTGAGTATCAAAGGAACATTCCAGTCATCAAACTAACTTCAATGCATTTGGTAGAGTTTAACTTGAAACAAATACAGGGCTTTTGGTATATAAATTAATTCAATGGAATGAATTAGGAACATTTTTCAGAGCTCCCTGCTCTAGTTCTCTTTTGTAAACAAAAGCAACTTGAAACATTGCAAGAGGATCAGTACAGACGCACCTAGTCTGATTGAACTGAGCATGTGTAGTAACAACTTAATTCAGAAACTTTTAATTGCCTCCCTGTTTTGTTTTTGGAGTTGGTGACTGGAGGGGGCAGGACAGCTAGGTGATGCCAGTGATAAAGTTGGGGAAATCTATTCCATGTGAAGTAGGTCTCCCCATGCATGTTGATGTTAGGCCTCAGATTGACTCCCAGGAGATGCCAGGGATGCATGGTAGTGATACACAGAGCTTAAGATTATATAGTTGGAGGCCCAGGAGACAACCTGCAAAATATATGATTTTCTCTTAACAAAAAACTGCCTCATAATTATTTTTAGTGTTGACTTTAACATGCATTTATTCCTTTTGTTTTCAGGCATGAGAGATACTTTAAGATGTTTTTCACAAATCCTGGTTGTGGTATTCTTCATACATCTATATAAATATAAACAGTTTATATTTGATAAAGCAAAGTAAAAAGGAAAGCTGAAACTTCCAACTACTATGATTACACAAAACTGTAGTCTTGTTGGAGAGCAATGGGTTTATGAGGAGCTAGTGGTGAGTGATGATGACAGAAAGAGGAAAATATTACCCAGCATGGAGAGTTTGGCATGGGTTTGACAGTAAAACATACACATATCATGTACAATAAATTGATTTCATTTACAGGGAATCTTTTTGGATGTAATGGTTTGTAGCGTGTACTGTACAAAACATGAAAACAGAAATAAAGTGTTTACCAGCATTTGCTCTACCAAAACATCCTCAAGAGTAAAAAGGCCTCAGAACTTTCAAATGGGTTGAGTACATAATGGGTATTATGTATCTAGGAGGGGATAATAAATGGCAGGGAATGAACAGCAGGGTTGGGGAAATGGGGCACTGTGCTGTCACATAGGGACAAAAGCAGAAGACATAGGGAACTTCTATACAGGGCCCATGAAAAGAGCCATGCCCAGACCTCTGCTTACAACAAATATGGACGTGGATAGTCTGACCATGTAACTATATGCTTTGAGAACACAATGTATAGAAATTGAATGAGAGGGTTTTTTGAGATTTCTTTATCATAAAAAGAGACAGATTTAACCTAAGGAACACTAGGCAGTTGCCATTTTTCTCCGTGAGGGATGGATTAAAACTTAAAAATGTATCTGTCTTACTGTCTGCTCCCTCCTACTATAGTCACATGCATCAGTGTTTTGGAGCTCACTTATGTGCACCCATGCGTTTTGCCTTCAATCTTGGCAGAATGACCAGCCATGCTGTGGGATGTTGCAGTCAACTCAGGTAGATATGCTGTATATCTTGCTCTACATGTGGGCTGAATATGCATGTCACCCACAATGGGCACTGTGTAAATTGTCGGCACAAAATATTTGTTAATATAATGGGATTTCTATAACATTTTATCATCCTCGACATTTCAGTCATTGGAAAAATGTTTCAGAGCCAGGATTGGAATGTGGACAAACAGCCTTGACAGAAGCGAGACGTCTGCAGGGACGAAGACATTAGCTGTAACATATAAATTGTTGGTGCATCTTCCCTATACATGGTCACTTTCAAAGAATTGGCTTCCTCTCAGGAAAGAAGCAGGTTGGCTAACTTGGATCCTGATAGTAACATTAATAACCATTAACATGTTCTTTGTTGGATAGATTGATACATTTTTGGATAAGCCTAAATCAGAAAGAGATAGAAACTCTGTGTACATGGAATTCTGGGAAATAAAGGGTAACATATATGTTTTGGACATGCAGGCACCTCCTTAAAGGACAACTGTTAACAAAAAATGTACTTATGTTTAAATGAATAGTTAGAAACACAAAGAAAAATTGCTGCATGCATGAGATTAGCTTTCGGGGCACAGAAAAAGGGGGTACCCTGAGAGTAAGCAATACACATCAAAGAGAGAAAGAACTGTGAACCTCTACCATGTCTGCTCAGAGGCAGATCAATAACAGATACATCAGTTGAAATATAGCTGGGCTATAATAGGGGGCATATAATAGGCACTCTGTTCTTTATCACAGCTGTAATGTTAATGTAAGCCATTTCACTTCTGATGTAGTGGATTAAATGTACCATTTTACTCCACCAGCCAAGTGTCTCCCTTCAACAAGTCTGAATTTTTGTTATTTGAAGATTTTTAAAAATTCTATTTAGAAAAAAAGCTAGAATGGGAAAAATATATTGGCCTAGTGCAGTCCCACAAACTGTTTCTGCACTATGGCGCTTAAAGAGGGAATTAACCCTCCTTTTAATTTTTGGATCATACAGAAGGTATCTTATATATTATAGAAAAGACTTCTGAAGGATGTTCCTATGAAAGTCAGGCTGCCATGTTGTGTAGATGGTTCTCTATGACCTGGCAGTGCTGGTTGGTGTTCTCCTAATGCTGGATTACAAGAAACAAAATGAAGCTATTGCATTTACCCAGTAATATTTTCTCACATACAATCACATCTGTCTCTCTGACACTCTAGTTTTAGATTACCGTCAAGAAGGCTTATCTACCAGCCCTGTTTGTTTCTAGTGTACTTTTGTTGCCTCGTAAAAGGTGAGCCAGCAAATCCTTTTTAGGAAGGGGAAGGAACACGTAGGGTGTTACAGAAATTGTAACCAGAGATTGGGATCTGAAGTTGTTGTGCAGATAAAAGGGTAGACAAAACAGTTCTTATCTGCCGTCAGATACCAGCATGCTGAAAATGTTGACATGGTTACTGAAGCAACATGCTGTACTTTAGAAGCAAAACCAAAATTGCAAACATTGGGGTAACCGTTCATCCTCAGATGGGCTGGGCAGAACCAAAAGGTAAGAACCCAAGTTCAGTTTTCACTGAGAGCCAGCACAGTATTTAGTCAGTACGCGGTATAGCAGCCATGAATAGGGAACAGTTGTTGGGCGTGCAAATGCTAGACATAAATCTCACTAAATAAGCTTGCGAGCAGGGCTCTCTGCCTCATGTACCAGTCTGTTCTCGTTTGTCAAACTAGTTCCCTTCTATGCACTGTACCTAGCGCTACGTAAATTGTTGGCTCTATATAAATAAACGGTAATGTAATGTAAATGTCCTATTTCTAAACGGATAGAGTAATACAAAGAACCTTAAATGTTGAAAACGTTAAAATCCCCGTTTGCCCTTGTGTCGTGCATGTACATCTCAGATGGAACCTTCGGAATTATCCATGTAACACTAACAATTACCGACAATGGAGGAAATCAAAACAGGAAATTGCTGCACAAAGACAGATTATTTAAAATGAATATAAACAAAATATGGTCTTTGCCTTGAGCTTTTAAGTGGCAGTCATCACATATTCTTGACATCATCATATAATACGTATATAAATATATATATATATATATATATATATATATATAAAATGCCTATATTTTGTGGTTATCATTAAATTAAAGGTTGAATTGTCACTCACATGCATAGTGAAATGCTGGAGACAAATTTGCTTAGTTTAGAAGATGTGGCTCCACCTTCTTTTGTCTTCATTAGTTTAACGGCAGGTTCTTTTAAAAGGTACTTCATATATTGTTTATGTAGGGAATGTAGATATTAGAAAAATGAGCTATATATTGTATATAAATTGCAAGCAAATGCATAGATTAAGAGTAGTGTTGAGCGAACCGGAACCGCACTGTTCGGGTTCGTACCGAACATTACGGTGTTCAGACCCCGAACACTCCACTGTATGTTCGTGTTGGAGTTCGGGGTTCGGCTATAAACCGAAAGTCTATAAACCGAAAGACATTTGGTTTATAGACTTTCGGTTTATAGAATAGCAATAGCATTACATGTATTCCATAAACCGAAAGTCTATAAACCGAATGTCTTTCGGTTTATGGAATACATGTAATACTATTGGCTTTCTATAAACCGAACTAGAGTCCTCATTCATAAGAATTTCTTATGAATGGGTACTCTAGTTCGGTTTATAGAAAGCCAATAGTATTACATGTATTCCATAAGCCAAAAGTCTATAAACCGAAAGACATTCTGTTTATAGACTTTCTTTTTATAGAATAGCAATATCATTACATGTATTCTATAAAACGAATGTATTTCGGTTTATAGACTTTCAGTTTATGGAATACATGTAATGCTATTGCTATTCTATAAACCAAAATAGAGTCCCCATTCATAAGAATAGGTCGCTTTGAAAAATTCTAATAGTTTTGGGTGGTAAATAGTACATTTGCGTCTTGCGGTGCACTTCATATCTGAGAGTCAAATAGAACCGTCAAATACTGTGCTTACAGCGCACTTTGAAAAATTCTAATAGTTTTGGGTGCTAAATAGTACATTTGCGTCTTGCGGTGCACTTCATATCTGAGAGTCAAATAGAAACGTCAAATACTGTGCTTACAGCACACTTTGAAAAATTCTGGCTACCACCTCCTCCGCCAGCACCGCTTCAACCTACACCACCACGGTCACCGCCTCCTCAACCTATGGGTCACTAGTATAAACTGAAAGAGAATACCCTGCACTCCAACCCTCTCTCAAATGGATAATTCTGTTGATCCTCCTGGTAGCCATGCTTTAGATTTAGATTCATGTTCTTCCAAAGCTAAAATCAAAGATTCCATCTAGTGCTATTTTTTGGCTCAGCTGTATTTTTAATTTGTATGTATTTTATGTTTTTTTAAGTTATTTCCCTATCCACATTTACTTGCAGGGCACTTGTCCTACTCTTACCCACATTTTAATTCCTTTTGCAGCCCTGTAGCCCTTTCCAGGACTTTTTTAGAGGCATTTTAGTGCCCAAAAGTTCGTGTCCCCATTGACTTCAATGGGGTTCGGGGTCAAGTTCGAGCACGGACCCGGACTTTTTTCCGAAGTTCGTCCGAACCCGAACATCCAGTTGTTCATTCAACTCTAATTAAGAGAAAACAGTTTTAGATCTTTTAAGCTTTTAAGACTGTCGTACCTTGTGACGCAATATGCAAATTACACTCTGTCATTGAAAATGCCAAGTGCACATGCAAACTCCCATCACTCAAACAGACACAGGGAAAGGGTGGTAATAACACTTTACCTGCGCTGGTGTGGGGTAGGTGGGTAACGAGAGGGAGGGAAGAGGGATGATGGGAGAAGTTCCACCCTAGCTGCCTCATAGGTGAGGTACACCACTGGCTAAGAGGTCTCTTTATTGCCAGTGTCCTCTATAGTTTGTCACGCATTGGAAAGCAAGTCTCCGGCACCAGATCAGAAATGTGGGATTTATAAGATTCTTTTTTTGGGGGGGGGGGATTTTTCAAGTAGAGTAACGAGGAAATTGATATTACATTCAGGAATTCCATGGGAGAGTAAATAACAGGATACTTTGCAACTACTGCCATGTGTGCCTTAAAAATATTTCCTATTTTTTTGCACTCGTTTGATTATGTGGTGTCTATTGTGGTCTGTTGATTAAAATTCTAAGTGCTTCTTTACTAGATGAACGTTAATTTGATAGGGCCAATTACAGCTCTGCTTAAATTCTGCCTCTTGATCTTAAAGCTTGACTTATGCATTCCATACATTTATGTATTCTACACAATTATGTTGTTTAAAAAAAAATCAGTGATGCAGAACAAATTCCCAAATGTACCTATTATGAATGCCATCCTTTTTTTTTTTTTAGAAGGACAAGCATTTCCACCTACTTGTTTATAATAAATCCATGTTTTACATCTAAAATAGGCATAATGTAATATTAATGTGTACATGGTATGTTAATACCACAGAGCAGAATGTGCAGACATCAAAGAAATATGCATTGTGTATGTGTCAGACATATTCGATGTGTACTTCCCCAATTTTTGAAAATGTCATGTTTTGTCTGTCCATGAGACATGAACATTTAAATTAATGTACACATAAATTAGGGTGAACACAAGAGAATCAGTTCTTCAGGTACCACTCAAATGGCTTTTGATCAATTTGGGTAATATCCTTTCTTTGCATTACTACTGTATACAGGGCTGCCATCAAGAATTTCAGAGCTCCTTACTGACAAAAATTCTCCCCCCCACCCTACCCCTGGATAGTTTATCCATTTATGGCCCACTGAAAATTTTCTGGCTAATTTGCTGGTTAATATGCCACTGGCAATTTGCTGGTTAATATGCCAAGGAAACCGTCCCCCCTTGACTGTATATGTTAATAATTCAAATACAAGAGATACACTGCATGTATTTTTAAATAAATATTTATTCAAATTGAAAATATAGTATTTTTGGTTTTGGGGAAAACATTATAGAAATAAGTTATAAAATAAATATAAACATTCATGTTGTTTTAAATTTTAAAGAATATATTCTTTACAGGGAATGTAATTTGCTAGACAGTGAAGGAATTAAGGTCATTATCTGTTTGTGCTATGAAGAAGACCGGGCTCACTGGTACCAGGCTGGGGCATCTGCACAGTCTCTTGGACACCTGAGAATAAAGAACAAAAATCCAAACACATAAGAGATTTTGTACAAAAGACATTCATTCATTCTAATTGATTTATACATTGTTTATTAGATTTGTTAAATAACATACCAAGTCAACAATTAGTTTCTATACAACTAGAATTTATGCTTCACTGCATTCATCTTAGAGGGGTTTCAACACAAGTTAAAAATTCAAAGGGGGCTGTTTAACTCATTCATTTAATGTATCTTAAAAAAAAGACATTGAAAAAAATTCTAGTGGAGAAGCAAAAGTGAAATGTTTAGTGACCCTAGCAAGTTTTTGAAGTACAGTCACCAACTGTTTCTCTTTGCTAGTGCACTGAGTGATTATTGGTTTTACATTTAATCAATAGAGGGGACCCTAGCTATGACTCCCGCTGTACTAGCAGTGAGAGACCACTGAACTTGTCAGACCTTGATCAGACAAAAGCGGCATTTAGCCGCTCACATTGGCTCAGCATGCACTAACATCCCGATCAGCTCTGCCTCAGCTTAGAGGCAGACCTGAGAGCAAACCAGTATGTAGTACTAAAAGATACACATCAAGTTTGCTAAAGAGAAGAGAGACTACTTTTTAACTTTCACTTCTTCTAATAAGATTATTGTATACATCAAGTAGTCAGACACGATTTGTATGCTTTTTCTTGATATAGTGCAAGAACAAAACAAATATAAACACAAAATTAATTTATAATATTTAAAATAACACATTTAGGAAGTTCTAATTTTATGAAATGCAAAATATTAAACTAGCTCCCCCCCCCCTCCACGTTGTACGCGTCTCTAATATTTTTGAAATTCACTTATTTTTACTTTAACAATTTACATTTCTCCTGGACTTTTACACAGACAACTATTTCATTTGGGCGTCGTCAGCGACATCCAATAAGAATTAGTTGGATTGTAGGAGGCTGCATTGTTGCCATAGCACTAAATCTATTTCAATTTATTTGCAGTTTTTAGAGAGATAAAAAGAATTGAGGAAAAACTAGTTAGACAGATCTGTTATTTTGACTTACAGAACTTATCTAAAAGATATTGTTTTTCAGATTTGCCCCTTCAAACAAAATAAAGAAAGTTCCTATTTCAGGCATCCGCCGGCTGCCCCAATCTCCCTGGTGGCAAGTGGGGGCAGCCGTGGATAACTGCATGATGCGCACAGACATCCACCGGCTGCCCCCACTTGCCACCAGGGAGACTGGGGCAACCAGTGGATGTCTGAACGATATGTGCAGACATCCACCGGCTGCCCACACTTGTCACCAGGGAGATTGGGGCAGACATCCTCTGATGCAAATGCTCTGAAAAATGCCCCTCGTTTTACTTTTGAGGTTTGTCTTATAATCAGACCTCAAATAGAGGTCTAACTATAAGACTGGGCTCCAGGTCCCATGCAGAGCTGCAGGGGACCTGATCCCCCTCGCAAGCAGCCGGGTATAGGGTAGGCTTTTAATTTTTTTCCTAAAGGAATATTCAAAGTTTGGGGGATCGTCTTATAATCAGCGTCATCTTATATTCGAGCAAATAAAGTATGTTTTAAATTCAATAGACAATGTGCAAAAGCACAATTTAACCAATAAAGACAGAGGTTTCAGGAATAGTGAAATGCATTTCAGAGATGTGCACAGTATACTGACTGTAACATTTTTAATTATGGAAATATAGCTCCTCCTAGTGGCAGAAATGCAAGAGTTACTGTAAAGCCTCTCACAATATTTTAGGTCAACCTGCCATGCACGTAAAACATTAACTTTGATCACTGCATTGTGCTAAAAGTTGCTAGAAAATGTGTAGTTCTTGAAATATTAAATACTGTTTAGTTTGTGATTTTAAGAGCTAGTTATAGGCGAGATACATGAGTTCACCATGCACTTTAGCCAGAGCTCCTGCTTGCATGCTGCCACACAGTTGAGAAGGATACAGAAAGCAAGAGAATTTATGTTAAAATTGTAAGGTTTTGTATGTTTTGATAAATCCTTTAATGCCCGTTTATCATGTTCCTGTCCATTCTGCTTTTATATGTGCACCTTAGAGCGAGCCTGATATAAAAAGGAAGAAAATCTTCTGCAGTCTGCAAAGTGTATAGACTCAGAGGCTAAGCTCTATACCATGTGAGTGAGATGCTCATACACAACGAGAGCTATTTTCTAAAAGGTGAGTTGCATGTAAGATAAACATTTCATTGTGCAGAGACAAGCTTGGTGAGTTTGCTTAGTGGGGGAACTCACTAGGTTTGTCCCTACACAATGTATAGCTAAACTGGTGTGATGAAATGTTCATCTCACCTGTAACTCACTTTTAGTGAATAGCCCCTAATGGCAGGAACATAATTAAAACCGTTACCATTATCTATACAATTGTACCATTTGTTTTTTTTCTACATAAAATATGTGGACCTTTTGGCTTTAAAAGTGTTAGATTTGTTTTTAGAAGCGCATTTGTTTTTAAATAAATTTATCTACCCAATAATATTTTAGAATGGTTGACACATAACCATACTAACTAGTTGGTAGTTTCTAAAGTGATGGTTTAAGAGTTTGGCTGCATTCAGATCAAGGACAAAGAATAGGGATTTCTTTTTAAATTTAGTGACATCTGTCTATGGAATGGTAAAGAAGTACTGCTGCAGGGTTAACAGGAAAAGCTGATGTCTATCACCTGTCTATGTCATTTCCTTACCATTAAGATTTAACCCTTATGCTTCCAATAAATGGGTTCTAATATTCCTTGAGGTTTTACATCTCACACATGGACCCATAGAACAATATTCCATAGCTTGCAATATAAAGTCACAACACTGTCTCCACTACTCCTTGTCTCCGAAAAGGAAAAGAGCATGAAAGAGAGAAACAAACAGAGCCAGAACAGCAGAGCTCCTCAGGATGGAGAGAAGGAGTAGTGAAGACAGTGCAGGTGGGAGAGGAGGAGAAGTCTATGTGATTCACTGCTGCCGTACTTGAGGATTACACCCAGCTTTGAGTCTCCATGTGCACTCAAAAAGCTAATAATCTGAGAGTGCATTTAAATATACTGCGGATTACTCTATTTTAAAGACATACTACACTATTATTGGTTGTGTTTGTCTTATTTTTCCATGTTCAAACTGGTGGATTCCATTCAGATACAAGTCTCCATATGCACTCAAAGTGCTCAGTGGAGCATATACATTAATTTCGACCTAAAAGGTTATGTAATAAGTTGTGTTCTGTATCACACACAGTGACCGGGAATATATTATTTTATTTTTTGTGCACAGGTGCCACATTCTGTTACATTTTATAGTTTTGTGATTTATTGGGAGATTCAGGTTGCTGCTCCATACCATTCTATCGCTGTAGATTCCACATTCCTGCATTTTTCATATTTCAGATCTCAACTTTACCTTTCCAATTTTGTGGTCTAGTGTTTTCAAAATGTCGGTCTTGCTCGTGTCCTTGCAAAAAATGAGATAAAATTCCATATAGAATCGGTCTGTAGAAGAAGACAAATGTTAACCATCGCTCAGAGAATAGATTAGACTTCTAAATGGTGAGATCTGTAACAATTCAGCAGCAACAAAACTGGATAAAGTCACCCATGTCATACATGAAAGTGTGAATTATGTCAAAACTATTGTTTGCAACAACAAGATCCCTTAACAAAAAGGTAATGCAATTTTGTCTTTACCTTCGCTGTGGAAATCACCAGCTCATATAT